>CM035813.1:58628239-59106809 GCA_020458035.1 Magallana ariakensis
TTTTGTTCGTCGTAACTTCCGGTCGTCACCGGAAGTGCTTCAAAAATATTTTTTTTACGTATTGAATTTAATTTACATAGAATGAATATATAAGTATAAATCTTTCTTTATGTCATCTAAACGATGTTCAATCAACAGAAAAATTTCACTTCCGGTGAGATATCTCAAACATCTCAGGTAGCTTTTAAAAAATAAATTTTGTACCCGCGAGATCTCAAAAAGTACAAGTGATCAAAACAGGAAACTTTCATGGATGATAGACATTTGAATGAAGATGTGTTTAACTGCTTTTATTTTGTTGGCCGTCACTTCCGGTCCACACCGGCAGAGTTCAAACAAATCAAGCTGTTTATAAGTTTAATTGTTTTTCTTTGATAGTTTTAGATAAATTGATAAGCAGTTAAGTCTTGTTGTCAAATGCATAAGAACTACTAGCTTTCAATCTTCACTGCGTACTTCCGTTTGTCCGTTTCCTGTCCCAAAATAAAAAAACTTGAGTCCTCGAGATCTCAAATATGGTAATGACTTGAACAATCAAACTTTGCAGGATGATAGACCTATATCTGTAGATGTGTTTACACTATTTTGTTTTGTTCGGCGTAACTTCCGGTCGTCACCGGAAGCACTTCAAAAATTAATTTTTTTACGCATTTAATTTTTTTTTTACATAGAATTGAAATATAAGTGTGAATCCTTACATATGTCATCTATCTGATGTTAAATAAAGAAAATAATTCTACTTCCGGTGAGATATCTCAAAAATCTCTGGTAGCTTTTTTAAAACAAATTTTGTACCCGCGAGATCTTAGAAACTGTAAGTGATTAAGACACGAAACTTACATGGATGATAGACATTTGATAGAAGTTTTGATTAATCTTTTTTATTTTGTCGACCGTCACTTCCGGTACACACCGGAAGAGTTCAAACAAATCAAGTTGTTTATAAGTTAAACTTTTTTTCTTTGATAGTTTTAGTTAAATTGATAAGCAATAAAGAAGTTTTGTTTAATGTTTAAAAAATAGTAACTTTTCTTTTCATTGAGCACTTCCGTTTGTCCGTTTCTTGACCCGAGACAAAAAGTAATGACTACATGAGATCTCAAAAATGGGAACCACTTGAACAACTTAACTTTGCGGGATGATAGACCCATGTATGTAGATGTGTTGAAACTATTTTGTTTTGTTCGGCGTAACTTCCGGTCGTCACCGGAAGCACTTCAAATTTTTCTTTACATTTTTTTTAAGTTGTTTTAGATAGAATAAATATAATAGTATAAATTCTTACATAATTCATCTATGCGATTTTTAACAAAAACATTCTACTTCCGGTGAGATATTTTAAATATCGCAAGCTTTTTTAAACCAAATTTTGTACCCGCCAGATCTTAGAAACTATAGTGATCAAGACACGAAACTTTTATGAATAATAGTCAATTGATAGACGATGTGTTTTACGTTTTTCATTTTGTCAACCGTCACATCTGGTCCTCACTGGAAGGGTTCAAACAAATCACGTTGTTTATAAGTTTAATATTTTTCTTGAACAGTTTTAGTTAGCATGATAAACAATAATGTTTGATAGGCAAAAGCTCAAGAAATACTAACTTTTTCTTCAAAGTAAATATGATATGGAATATATTTTCTACTTGGCAGAAACATTGTTTTTTTACAGATTGATACACGTATATAAGAACGGAAGACCTTTTTGTTGCTCAAGCAACAAGAGTCTAGTTATTATTATTTTTTTCCCCTTTTTTGTCGGCAGAATTTCTCAGAGATGAGTAGATAGATTTTCCTGAAATTTTTAGGAATGATAGAAAATGATAATATCTCGAGGCGTTTTTTTCATTTTTTCAAAATTTATTTCCTGTCGTGCGTTTCCTGTCCCGCGACAAAGAAGCTTGTCACCTCGAGATCTCAGAAACGACAAGGACTTTTACATTCAAACTTTGCAGGATGATAGACCTATAGTTGTAGATGTGTTTAAACTATTTTGTTTTGTTCGTCGTAACTTCCGGTCGTCACCGGAAGCATTTAAAAAAATATTTTTTTACGCATTTAACTTTTTTCTCATAGAATTGAAATATAAGTATAAATGCTTACATATATCATCTATCCGATGATAAGTAAACAAAAAAATTCTACTTCCGGTGAGATATCTCAAATATCTCAAGCTGTCTTTTTTAAACAAATGTTGTAACAACGAAATCTCAGAAACTGTAAGTGACTAAGACATGAAACTTACAGGGATGATAGACATTTGATATAAGATGTGTTTAATAGTTTTCATTTTGTCAACCGTCACTTCCGGTCCACACCGGAAGAGTTGAAAAAAATCAAGCTGTTTTTAAGTTTTACTGTTTTTCTTCAATATTTTTAGATAAAATGTTAGGCAATAAAGTGACGTTGTCTAGTGTTTATAAAAATCTATCTTTTATTTTCATTGAACACTTCCGTTTGTCCGTTTCCTGTCCCGAGGCAAAATACCTTGACTAATCAAAATCTCAAATATGGTAATGACTTGAACAACTAAACTTTGTGGGATGATAGACCTTCGTATGTAGACAAGTATACACAATTTTGTTTTTGTCGGCGTAACTTCCGGTCGGCACCGGAAACACTGTAAAAAAAAAATTTTTTTAACTTTATTTTTTATTTAACAAAGAATATTTTTTTAGGTATTAATGCTTACATAAGTCATTTATGCGATGTGAAATAAACAAAAAAGATCTACTTCCGGCGAGATATATCAAATATCTCAAGTAGTTCATCTTATTAAGCAGTTCTTAGAAACTGTAAGTGATGAAAGCACACAATTTACATAGATGATAAATATTTGAAAGATGTTTGGTGGGTTTTTTTTTTGTTTTGTTTTACACAATAATACATTTATACGAGAACGGAAGACCTTTTTGTTGCTATAGCAACAAGAGTCTAGTTATTATTATTATTATTATTTTTTTCCCCTTTTTTTGTCCACAAGATTTCTCAGAGATGGCTGGATAGATTTTCTTGAAATTTTCAGGATTGATAGAGAATGATAATATCTCGAGGCGTTTTTTTCATTTTCTCAAAATTCACTTCCTGTCGTTCGTTTCCTGTCCCGCGGCAAAAAGCTATGGTCAATGAGATCTCAGAAACGATAAAGACTTGAACATCCAAACTTTGAGGGATGATAGACCTATATGTGTAGATGTGTTTAAACTATTTTGTTTTGTTCGTCGTAACTTCCGGTCGTCACCGGAAGCACTTCAAAAATTATTATTTTTAGGTATTCAATTCATTTTCCATAGAATAAATATATAAGCTTACATCTATACATATGTTATTTATGCGATGTTATATCAACAACAAAAATCTACTTCCGGTGAGATATCTCAATTATCTCAGAAAATCTTTTTAAAACAAATGTTTGAACCAAGAGATCTCAAAAACTGTAAGTGATCAAGACAAGAAACTTACAAGGATGATAAACTTTCGAGAGAAGATGTGTTTAAACGCTTTCATTTTGTCTGCCGTCACTTCCGGTCAACACCGGAAGAGTTCAAACAAATCAAGTTGATTATATGTTTCACTGTTTTTCTTTGATAATTTTATTTAAAATAATAGGCAGTACAAAAGTGCTGTCTAACGTTAAAAAAAATAGTTAACTTTTTTTTCATTGAGCACTTCCGTTTGTCCGTTTCCTGTCCCGAGACAAAAAGTAATGACTACATGAGATCTCAAAAATGGTAACAACTTGAACAACTAAACTTTGTGGGATGATATATCTATGTATGTAGACGTGTTAAATCTATTTTGTTTTGTTCGGCGTAACTTCCGGTCGTCACCGGAAGCACTTCAAAAATTAGGTTTTTTTTTTACCTTTTCTAAGTTGTTTTTTATAGAATGAATAAGTAGTAAAAATCCTTACATAAGTCATCTATGCGATGTTTGACAAAAATATTTTACTTCCGGTGAGATATCTCAAATATCTCAAGAAACTTTTTTAAAACCAAATGTTGTACCCGCCAGATCTCAAAAACTGTAAGTGATCAAGACACGAAACTTATATGAATGATAGACATTTGATAGAAGATGTGTTTCACGTTTTTCATTGTCAACCGTCACTTCCGGTCCTCACTGGAAGGGTTCAAACAAATCACGTTGTTTATAAGTTTAACATTTTTCCTTGAACAGTTTTACATGATAAACAATAATGTTTGATAGGCAAATGCTCGGGAATTACAAACTTTTAGTTTTATTGATCACTTCCTGTCGTCCGTTTCCTGTCCCGAGACAATAAACGTTGTATCCACGAGGTCTCAAATACGGTAATGACTAGAACAAACAAACTTAGTGGGATGATATACTTATGTTTGTCGATATGTTAAACAGGTTTTGTTTGAATCAACGTAACTTCCGGTTGTCACAGAAAATACTTTAAAAAGGGTTTTTTTTCTTCATTTTCTGTGTTTAGCTTAGTAAGTTCTGAGAGTTTTCTTCAAAGTAAGTGCTATATGGAATACATTTTCTACTTGGAAGAAGCATTGCTTTTTAATAGATTAATACATGTTTATAAGAACGGAAGACCTTTTTGTTGCTATAGCAACAAAATTCTAGTTTATAAACTAATCGTTAAATGAAATTTCTCTCTCTCTTTCTCTCTCTCTCCTAAGTAATTAATATTTAATATTTGACTAAATTATACCTAGTCGAATACTATCAATAGTTTGACTGTTAGCACAATATTTTAAATTCATAATTTTCATTGAACCGGATTCAAAATTCATTGATACAAATCTACATCAATTCGATTTTTATTCAGAATGTGTTTTCGTAAAAGAACACGCATTCACACAAAGTAACTACGTCAATGGGTTTATTTTTTCTTTTAAGTTTATCCGATTATTAAACAAAATAAAAAATGAATGAATAATACATGATTTAATTTAATTATAAATTTAAGATAATTGTATAATTATTGAAATTTTAATAATTCTTAATCTGCTATACATGTAGATACATGTTTAAGATGAAAATAATCTCAACTGCCTTTGTTATATGGGGCAGGATATTGCTGCATTGTTTGTCTAGACATGGTTTAATTCATTTGTGTATATCTAATTAAAGTCTATTGCTTGTTCAACTTGACAAAACCCCTGGAACTAACACAGAATATACAAGATATACACAACAGGTGTGTCTTGTGCCCAGGTGCACGTCAGGGTTCATAAAGGTGTTGAAATCTTAGTATATACGTGTATACTATAAGTCCATTGAATTAAAGTTTTATTTACATTTGTAATAAATTTTCAAAATATTATTTCCTCACCCTGAGTTTTAAAAATATAACGTCTAGCTACAAATCAAAGATACATATGTATGAGAGTAACATTTAGAGCCTAATTAATTACATCATAAATGGGGGTTAATTATTTAAATATATTTATAAGGAGTAATATAATATGTCACATACCAGGCCCGGTACATCATATGTACATGCAAATGTATACATCATTTGCAATTGCCACATGCTGAAAATAGTACGTCACAGGTAATTGGTGATAGTGTTTGTTATAGAATTGATAGTTTTAAAAATCATGTACACAACTAAATATTTAAACATATATCATTTAGTATGTTATTCTAGATCTGTTGTAAATGTATATTATCAACATTATTAAAAAAATACATGCTAGAACGGCGCCGTGATCATTAAAACCGGTAAATTGCGTAGTACTATTACCCTAATAGTTTCAATGCATTTAAAACAAAATACGCAGCAATGTTAAGGCGTCCCGGTGCTAAAATACGGATGGAAAACGATATTATTTGAATCATCGCAAAAATACTTATAAATAAAAAAATGACCGGGAGTATTTCTTAAAATCTATGTTACATTTATTGACAACGATATTAAACATTATATTTGATGCATTTTTGTGACGTCATATGTACTTTGTAATCACGTGACGGGCAAATCCTAATATTGCAAATGATCTATTTAAATCGCATCGGCACAGGTGATTAATGACATTAAATCATAAATATTTTA
This sequence comes from Magallana ariakensis, assembly GCA_020458035.1. Taxonomy (NCBI): domain Eukaryota; kingdom Metazoa; phylum Mollusca; class Bivalvia; order Ostreida; family Ostreidae; genus Magallana; species Magallana ariakensis. The sequence continues at coordinate 58,634,277 of CM035813.1, forward strand.
AAGAGAAATCCTTTGTTATATCATATGCTTTAATTTGAAGTTCTTGCTTGGGCTTGCAATAGATATTTCGTTTATGGAAAATATAGTTGAAACATTCCACAAAATCATCAAAACAATGCACATTTTTACTAATCAAATGCGATTTACAAAAAATTAGGGTAAATCCGTAGGTTTCCCAAGCACGATTCACATTGGTACTTATTTTCTCTACCAATTTTACGTAAAATATTCTAAAACTGTGTTGATCTTTCACCTGCGCCAAGCTGGTTTTTACATGCATTTAAATTTCTTCATTCAGTTGTTTACACGTAGCAGGGAGTCTCCAAACCACTACTTTATAAATAGTCTTTGACTTAAAACGAAGCTTTAAAAATGCCAATTATTTGATACTGGTTTTTAATAAGAATAAATTCTGTACGTATAGCATTAACGGCAGCGTCTATGCAAAGGAAACATGCGGTTTTATACTGGCTTGCTATAATATTCACCTTCAACGTTAAGATACATTCCCTGAGAACTATCGACAGGAATGCAGATCGTGACGTCAAAGTTAATTATGACGTCATATCGTATGAAGTACAGACAAGTGACTTTCTACACATCGCTGTAAAATCAATCGGGAAGCCTTAACATACCCGCGTAGTTTCATCTTCTTCCTTGCATTTCATAGTTATGAATTAGGTGAACGTATATATATCTAATCGATTTAAATTTATTTAACTTAGTACTTAGTCTAGAAAGCCGAACAGTTTCCAATAAGGAACAATATATATTTTGTTCACTGAAGACCAATCGCCGTAATTCATTCTAAATACATGCATGCATGTAATTAGGTATAATTGATTGTTACATACTGAATGGAAGTAAAGATGTTTTCAAGTAAAAAATACAAACACATTACCGGTATATTTATTCAGAAGCCAATGATTTATAGTATATAAACATCCTAACATATATGAAGTTCCTGTCACGCAATGGAAGTGAGCTGCTCCTAGTAAGCAAAGGGTTCCGGGATCGATACTCGTCTTGGGCGTCTTTTTAATTTTTTTTTACCCATTTTATTTTTGAGAGCAAAAACCGTTTTTAATACTTTTTCTGTCTTGGAATCATTGATACTTGCGACGAAATATACATTATTATTTGTTCATGAAGAATCAATTTCTCTTGTTAAAATCGCTGCGTTGTGTGTCTATACATGCTTTCATTTCTTTGTGTATATCTAATTAAAATCTATTGTTTGTTAAACCTCAGAAAGGCCCTGGAACTAACACAGAATATACAGCATATACACATCAGGTGATTTTTGTCAAGACGCACAACTATGCTTTTTTGAAATAAAAACTTCGCATATAGGTTAGATATATTTGTCCATTGATCATAATTGATAAAATTGTCATAAAGTTAATACATTTTATTGAATAAAGACTGTTAAAGATTTTTTTAAATGGATTAAAGGGGGCTTAAAGGTGGCTTTAAAAAGTTTGGACATTAAGGACCTGTAAGTTGTCCTTAAAAGTGGTTTAAAGGTAGCTAACAGATAGTCTTTTAGCTGACTTTAAGCTTAAGCTATCTTTACGCTTTCTTTAAGCCCTTTTAAGCCACCTTTAAGCAGCACATATAGCTTAAAGGTGTCTTAAAGTTGGCTTATAGGTCGTCTTTAAGCTACCTTTAAGCACCTTTAAGCCATTTTTAAGGAGAACTTAAAGATGGTCATTCATCCTGTGTCGCTTTTTCTAAGCTTAGTTTATCATATGGTTAGGACATAGAGTGTACACCATAGACCACAGACGCCTCAAATAAAACGTGGCATGGTATTAATTGTCATTTGTTTCAAAAAGGGATATGCTAATAATCGATATTGATTAATATATAAAGAATAAAGGTTCGATACCTGTATCAATTCATTTCCAAGTTGACTGAACGATATCAAAATGGCATCGCAGTGATGCCTGAAATATACCTGAATGGCCTAGTTATCTCATTCGGTCACCTTCTCAGAACTTTCGTTTATTATTTTATTGAATATATTTAAGTTCATATTATGATCATGCCAAGATCACTTTATAATCCATTTCATTGTTTCACTACCTGCTGGGATAATCTCCTCTGTGTTTGTTTGTAAAATTATTTCATCCTCTGCAGTTTCATATGTCATAGTGTCTAGGGTTTGATTTGAGTCCGTAGATGTTGGATCCACAAAAATCCAAAGTGAGCGCAGACTGCCAAACATTAACCTGCAAAAAATAAACATGAAAATAAGGTTATCTGAAAAAAGCTCACTGTCAAACGCAACCAAGTTCAAAATTATAAGCATCACATTTTTAAAACAACGTTTTTTCCAACGTTTCTTCTTTGAAGGTCAATTCTTATTTGTGTTTTTTTCTTGTAATTTCTTTTAATTGTCCGTGAAACACATATTGAAGTATTTTGATATGCATGCACAGGGTGTGGCGAGAAATTCGTTTAACTTATTTCTAATATTTTCCTGAATGAAAACTCCTGGTTCTCTTTTCACATTTAATAAACATATATAGATAAATCAACAATACAACACATGATTAGACTGAAAACAATAGTATGAATAACTAACCACATTGTTAAAAATAATTCACACACAACACATTCATACAAATACACCTATATATACACACATATTTCACTGTACTCAATCTGACACAAAAACACAGAAAAACTTATAACCTTAACCAACCGCTCTTCTCTTGAACTAAAATCCACCCGCCTACCCCTATATATTTACTTGCTAACTCAAACTATACTCTTTATTCTAAAATATACTATACTCTATCTATGTTAAACCCCTTCAAACCCTTTCTTCTCTCCTCTCAATCTTCTGCTCTCAGAACTGTCTTCTGCCTAGCTTACTTCCTCTAGTTATAAACTCACAAAAAGTAAACACTCGGACAAAAACGGAAACTGGATTAAACATGAACAAAATACCTTGATCTGACAAAAACGGACAAACATTAACACTACAAGGAAATTAATCAAACTAATAAAACATAAAGGTAATCATAACGATCTTTGTTCATATTAGAAATAAACATATTAAAATTGTGATATATTCACAACACTCCCACGACCAACGATGTCGTCACACATTCAATCAGCCTTTGATTTTGTCCTTTGCCTTTTGCGCGGCCTTTCGTTTCGGTCTTGTTTGTAGCGGCTCGCATACATCAGGTTCATTTTTGGATTCGGTCACTGATTGATCTTCATAGGTCATACTCTTGGTACTTCCGGTACTTGTATTTTCCACTGGGTTCTCACTGTTTTTGGTCTCTGTTTCTTTGGAACACTCAATCGGATAGAGTAGGTTCAAGGGTCTGTTGAGAGTCTTCTTGCTTGGAAGCAGTACTTTTCCAGAACGAATCTCTCCATCTTGGCTTACTGTAAGTTCACAAAGGCGTCCTATTTTCCAACTTCCACGCGGAAGTTCATCTTTAACTAACACCACATCCCCAATCCTTGGTTCCTCGCTGTGTTTGACTCTTCTTTCTTTCAGTCTGTGTGCTGTTCTTTCTCGTAAACTCAGAAGATATTCATCACGCCAAGCTTTCCAAAAGGCATCTAAATGTTTCCGTCCCTTCTTTCATGTCTGCAATAACTTCTCAGCACTACTGATGTTAGGTAAATACTCAGAATCCTCTAATTCTTCTTCATTACTATCTGGAATACAAGTTTTAGGATTCATTGTCAGGAAGTGAGCAGGGGTAAGAATTATGTTGGAGTTGATATCATCCTCCACATAAACTAATGGCCTTGAATTCACGACTGCTTCTGTCTCTGCTAAAAGAGTTTTTAGTTGTTCATTTGTAAGACACAGCTTCCCAATTGTTTTCCGATGGCATCTCTTCACTATTCCAATACGACGCTCATAGAAACCTCCCATCCATGGGGCAAGCTCTACTATGAATTGCCACTTGATTTCTTCATTTGCAATATAGCTCTGAACATCTGTATCTCTGACTGTAGAGGTCCAGGTTTCTTCTAAGATATTACTGGCCAACTTGAATTGTGACGCATTATCTGAAATAAGTTGTTTTGGCTTTCCCCATCGAGTTATGAATCGTCTCAATCCATAAAGGAATTCTTCAGTGGACATATCTTGCATAAGCTCTAAATGGATGGCTCTGACTACTAGACAGGTAAACAAGCACACCCACACTTTCTTGGTGACGCAATCTGTTTTCACATATATTGGACCGAAATAGTCTACTCCAGTGTAGGTAAATGGAGAAGACTCATTCACTCTCATTCTAGGTAAAGGCGGCATAATAGGCATTTGGTATGGTCCTCCTTCATGTCTCTTGCAGATTGTACATTTCCGCAGAACTCTTTTCACTTCAGAACGTCCTTGTGGAATCCAGTATGTCTGACGAACCATAGACAGAGTCTGAGACACTCCAAGATGCAGTGATTTTCTGTTGTAACTGTATATCAGTAAATATGTTACGTGCCTTTTCTTAGGAAGTAAAATTGGTGTCCTTGCTCCCTCAGTCAGGTGTGCAGCTCCTAGTCTGCCAACACATTTAATGATTCCATCTTGGTCTAACGTTAATCCTAACATGCTTACTAAATTATGTCTCTTCTTCTCTGTTAATGCAAGTTTTACATCACTGTAGCTCTGGGTTTGGATACTCTTTATCCAAAGTGTCTTTGCCTCACTCAACTCTGTCCCTGTCAAAGGACCTGATGATGATTTCACATTCTTAAGTCTCTTGATGAATCTCAGAATCCATGCTAATACTCTTATCAGCTTCATGAAGGATGAGAATCGCTTGTCGTCCATGCCAAATAGGTTCTTATATTCAGCACAGGCAGTCTCTGTGGATCCGTGAGGACTCTCCCCAGCTAATAGTTTTGTTTCATACAACACTCGCGGTTTCTTGTACTAGGACCCAATTATACTGTCAATGTCGCTTTCATTGGTAGGGGTGTCCATAAAGGCCACTCATCTTCATTCTTTTTCAACCATGCTGGGCCATTCCACCAACTGGTATTTTCCCTTAAAGCGTCTACTGTAGTACCTTTGCTTGCAACATCTGCTGGATTGTCATTTGAAGTAACATACTGAAATTCAATGTCACTCCAACTCTGAATTTCTTTAACTCTGTTTTCTACAAATGTTGTCAAGGGCTTTTTAGTCTTAATACAGTGTAAAACACATTGTGAGTCTGTCCATAGTATTTTTCTTGGATATTGTCAGTTTCAGTTGATTCTCTACAAAGTTTATGCTTCGCACATCAATAAGAACAGCCAGAAGTTCAAGACGAGGCATGGAAATTTTCTTTGTAGGTGTTAAACGAGTCTTGGAAAATACTAGGTTACAAATGCTTGAAGTCCCAGTGGTTATCTGTAGGTAAACAGCAGTGGCAAATGCTTTCGCTGACGCATCACAAAAGCACAAAAGTCTGTACGACACTTCTCCTGGGAGCCCAAAGTATCTTGGAATCTTGCATTGTGGGATTTCTCTTAAATCTGCTGCTATCTCTCTCCACTGCTGGATGTCTTTTTCTTCAATTTGTTCATCCCACTCAAGATTTTTCTCCCACAGTGTTTGAAGAAATACTTTTGCCTGTAAAGTTGCTGGAATGAAAAATCCAATAGGGTCAAATATTGATGCAACTCTTTGTAGTACTTCTCGTTTGGTCACTGGTACCGACAAGCTTTCATGATTCCCAACTGGGACTGAGAGTACATCTTCTGTAAGACTCCAGGTCAATCTAAGTATTTTCATCATCTTTATTGTTGATTGATCTTCAGGAGGTACAAGTCTGTAGAACTCCTTAACATTTAATGCCCAGTCTCTCAAGTTCATAGACATACTATTAAAGATGTCCTTGGCCTCCTTGTACAGTGTTTCTCCTTCATCAATTGTATCAACTCCTGTAATAACATTGTCAACATAAATATTACTCCTGATGTTTTCTGCTGTCTTGCTTTCATAAGTACTGAGGTGATGATCTACAGTTGCTGCTAGTAGGAATGGGCTGGAAATCACACCAAAGGGAACTCTGCAAAATCTGTACACTTGTACGTTGTTGTCTACCGTGGGATTACTTACATCCTTTAACCAGAAAAATCTTGTGGCATCACGATCTTTTTCCTGTAGACCAACTTGCAAAAATGCCTTCTCAATATTAGCTACTATTGCTATCTTCCTAAGTCTAAAGCGCATTAAAAGTCCACATAAGTCATGCAGCATCACTGGTCCTCTGTGTAAGCACTCGTTCAAGCTGGAGTTTTTAGGCTGCGACTTCGCTGATGCATCATACACAATTCTTACTTTGGTAGTGGGTTTCGTTAAGTCAATCACTGCATGATGAGGAATGTAATGTTTAATTCCCGTTTCTCCGTGGCTGCGCTGAACTTTCTCTATAATCCCCTTTGTACACTGGTCCTGAATTATCTCATCATACTTATGCAGTAACTCAGAGTTACTCTGCAGCTTGTGGACTAGTGACTTGAGTCTCCCATATGCCAGTTCTCGATTTTCGGGGAGTTCTGGAAATTCTCCCTTCCAAGGCCAGGTGACCTGGTATCTGTTGTTTTCTATCTTCAATGTGCTGTTGAAATTTTTCAAGGCTTTTTTGTCATCTGAGGTGTAAGGAGAATCTTGAATACCAATTGTCTCCAGATTCCAAAATTCATCAATGGAAGGTTTCACCGATAGGCATTCATCCACTCTGGAATGGAGGCAATATTCTGTGAGAGATAGAGTTCCATTGGTTATCATCATAACTTGCTCCTCATCTTCATAATTAGGTCTTTGGGTCCTTCCAGTGAGAATCCACCCAAGTCTGGAAGCAAGTAGATAAAATCCCTTTTGGATTTCTATTCTTTCTGGAAGTATCAAATCCAGGTAATAATTAAATGATGTCCATCCTTGAGTTTCAGTTTCAAGGAAACTTTAGGTGTTTTCACCATTTTGGGCCTTTCTGCACCAAAGGTTATCAGGGATATCTTCTCTGTTGTATGGCTTTTCAACTGTAATCTGTCAGATAAGTCCTCTGTTATGTATGTTCTCTGAGATCCTGAGTCCATGAGCAGTCTAGCTGGTTCTGAATTTCCTCTATACAGGTTTGAAACCTCTGTTTTTGCTGTCTGCATCAAAACAATATCACCTGATGATAATAAACTGTTCTCCGATTCCTTTTGAAACTTCAAAGTCTCTTCTATTTTGCTTACTTCTTCGGTCAGGTGTGAACTTTCTCTTTGACGGAAAGGTATTTTCTTGGGACATAAGCTTCTATGGTGACTATGCTGCTTACAATGATAGCATGCCTTCTCAACTCTGCATTCCTTACTTCTGTGGCCAGGCTTCAAACAGACAAAACACTTCCCCCTGAGTCTCTGTTTTCCATCTTCTATAGTTCTGTATTTTCTACATTCATCAGTCCAATGACTACCCTTACAAAAAGTACACACTGTCGGTCTCCCTGGAACTCCTGTTGGTCTGTTTCGTCTCACCGCTGACTCCTTATTAGCTTATATCACTAAGGCTTCTGCTGTGGTGTGTCTTTCTTCATGTCTCACAACACTCGAAGCTTGAAGTCCTGATGATTCTTTAACTGTGATGTAACTTTTCATTAAATCTCTCAGTTTCTGCACCTCCACTTATTCTGTGAGCCTTTCTGTATTTCATGCTGCAGTAGGGTTTCTTTGGGTAATTTAGAGGTAATCATGGAGATGAACACATCCTGATTGACATCTTGATGTAAAGCTTCCAAGCTGCGCATGTGTCTCTCAATGTCATCATATAACTTCCGCAGACTTGGTGTGTCATTGGTAGCTGATTGTGTATTGATGAGTTCAACATAATGTTTGTTGATAACTGATTTGATATCTCCAAATCTGTCCTTAAGAATAGAAACATTTACATCATAGTTTTCATTTGAAAGTGAAAGTCCAGATATGGCTAGTTGAGCTGCTCCTGTCAGTTTACTTCTGAGATAGTTGAATTTCTCAATTGTGGAGAGCTTTTGGTTCCTGTGAACAGTAGCTTCAAAGGCATCCCAGAATTCCTTGAACTTAATTTTATCTCCATTGTAGGAAGGTAGTTCTAACTTAGGAAGTTTTACAGCCACAGAGTCTGCCACTGGATTGTGTTGTTGGAGTGACAGCTCTTGAAAGTGAATAATTTGTTCCTGCATTTTTGCTTGTAAATGAATCAGGTGATCTAGTCTTGGGTCTGTCATATCTGGAGGTTTCTTCACAGTTGTGAGTTTTTCTTGTAGTGTTTTCTCAAGAATGATGAGCTGCTCAGAACGTTCATTTGCCTCATTTAATAAAAGGAACACTTTACCACTGGTATCACTGAATTTCTCTTGTTCATCTTGTTTAGTGTCTTGGCCCTCTATCACCATTGACCACTTTTCCATTGTTTCTTCAAGTTTGGCGCTGAAGTCCTTTATCCATCTCACTGATGTCTCAACGTTCCTAAGTAGAGCTGTAGGATCCTCCTCGGATACATTTAACGACACAAGTTTATCAGCTTTTCCTATTTCTGTTTCTATAAGATTTCTGTACCTGGTACAAAGTCCTTTCAAGTAGGATGCTGACATTTTCCTTCTGTACACTTGAACATTCAAAAGCTCCTAGAATTTTTACAGCGGGTTCCGGCACCAATCAATGTGGCGAGAAATTCCTTTCACTTATTTCAAATCTTTTCCTGAATGAAAACTCCTGGTTCTCTTTTCACATTTAATAAACATATATAGATAAATCAACAATACAACACATGATTAGACTGAAAACAATAGTATGAATAACTAACCACATTGTTAAAAACAATTCACACACAACACATTCATACAAATACACCTATATATACACACATATACTCACTGTACTCAATCTGACACAAAAACACAGAAAAACTTATAACCTTAACCAACCGCTCTTCTCTTGAACTAAAATCCACCCGCCTACCCCTATATATTTCCTTGCTAACTCAAACTATACTCTTTATTCTAAAATATACTATACTCTATCTATGTTAAACCCCTTCAAACCCTTTTTTCTCTCCTCTCAATCTTCTGCTCTCAGAACTGTATTCTGCCTAACTTACTTCCTCTAGTTATAAACTCACAAAAAGTAAACACTCGGACAAAAACGGAAACTGGATTAAACATAAACAAAATACCTTGATCTGACAAAAACGGACAAACATTAACACTACAAGGAAATTAACGATCTTTGTTCATATTAGAAATAAACATATTAAAATTGTGATATATTCACAACACAGGGTGCTATTGAAGTATCCAAAACTTATTACATGTAAGATGGTTAGGTACTAATTGTAAAAATAATGTTCTATATATATTCAGACAAAAAAATATGCAAGTAAATCGTTAGCATGTGGCAGTCACTTTTGTGTATTATCATGGAATGACGTATATTCGTACTAATTAAAAAATCATCTTCATAATTTCATTTCACAAAACAAAAAAAATATTAATAAAAAGTGAAACACTTGAAAAACACCAACAACCAGAATACTTGTATCCCCTAGATAAAATAGTTACTCGTCAACTTCTTGGGGGTGGGGTCATCATTTTAATACCTACTGCATGAAAAACTGCATTATACAATTTAATGAAAAGAAATTGCAAAGCACGAAATCCTTGCTTCAATGTTTATTTAAGTTATGAACAATATTCTACACGCTGCTTGTTACAGTTTTTGCAAAGTTTAATATAACACAAAATGTACAAATTAATATTGAAGGGTATACGTACATACGTTTTAATGTGGGCACATATGAAGTGTTCAATGTTTACCTGTCTCCATTTTTCAAACGTTCATCTTTCTGTTCTAGACCGATTCTGACACCATTTACAGCAACTACGTTCTTTCTAAATGTTTGTAAAACCACCAGTCCTTCTTTATTACTGATTTGTCCAATTTTGCTGCAAAATTATTTATTTAAACATTTTAAGAACAAAATAATAAGGATTCAAAATTATTTTGCCAAGTAAATTTTGAAAAAAAAGATTATCATACCCAATATCGTTCACGTGTATAACTTCTGTTCCCTCCATTGCATCGGTCATTTTTCCTCCAATAATGATAATTTGATCTATAAAAAAAAAACGAAATGTGAAAATATTGTAAGTGCATTAGATTTTTAAATGGTGTGACTTTATTTTAAATGTTTTCTATCAAGTCTTCACATCATACCTTGCTTGATATAAACTCGAACCAATTTAGACAACATATGATCCTCATTTAAATTCAGCAAATGTGGAACAGTTGAAATTCGTTCATCAACAGTTGGAGTCAGCTCCTGATTAGCCTTATATAAATTGAAAAAATTAGATGAGCACAGCTAAACATACATAAGTGTCCAATCAAATATACAGTTATATGTAATAAGCTAACAAATATCTAAAAAAAAAAAATGTCGAGAATACAAACCATGAAAATATGAAATTATTTGTGCCAACTGGTCCCTTTTTCAGGACAAGAAAAGCGTCAAGTAAAGCAAAAAAAAACAAGAATAGAATTCCTGGGTCCCCCGCCGTTCAAGCAGTATACTAGTATACTGTACTGTGGAATCATTAAATTTCGTGGGGGCCAATTTTCGTGGATTGCTTAAATTTTACAGGTTCGTGGGGACGTAATTTCGTGTATTCTCTAAAACCTACAAAGGAAATATGATTTTATTACCCTTATTTATTAATTCGTGTAGGATGTTAAATCGTGGATGAGAGGTACCCACGAATTCCACGAAAATTGAACCACCACGAAATCTAATGATTTCACAGTATATGAAATTGCAATATTTTCAAACATTCAGGGCTGTTCCAGAATTAAATGTGTTGGGGGGTTGAGAGGAACATTTTTTTTACCCCGACCACCCATTTTTTCCAAAATTTGTAGGCATGAGAGCGCTTACAAGGTCAATTTTTGGATAAAACGGAGTCATTATTGTGGTCAGAGTCCCATAACTCCAGCAAAAAGTATCGACCAATGCTGATTTTCGAACTTGACCAAGGTAATAGGTGTATAAACATTTGGTATAAATTTAATGAAAATCCGTCAAAATTTGTAGGCATGAGAGCGCTTACAAGGTCAATTTTTGGATAAAACGGAGTCATTATTGTGGTCAGAGTCCCATAACTCCAACAAAAAGTATCGACCAATGCTGATTTTCGAACTTGACCAAGGTAATAGGTGTATAAACATTTGGTATAAATGTAATGAAAATCTGTCAAAATTTGTAGGCATGAGAGCGCTTACAAAAAAGTGTGACGCACGGACGCACGGACCCACGGACACAGGGACCCACGGACACACGGACGCACGGACCCACGGACACACGGACGGACGCCCGGCATTTCTATGTCCCCGCTCCGCGTTGCGGCGGGGGACAAAAAAAACCCTTGAACCTAGCACTGAGACCCAAATTATTATGAGGACTACGTAAACACAATATATATATATATATATATATATATATATATATATCGACAGAAATGATATCGATTGTTTTCTTAAACGTGTTCCCAATTGCTCGGATGTAATAGGTCGGATAGTACTTTTACGATTGTTTCTCGGCTTATTTGATTAGAGTGATCGGGGACCAAATGTAAGATAATTGTACCAAGTAGAACCGGAAATCATTCAGATTTTTTTCTTTCAATATTTATTTGCCAAAATCTGAAGATAGAAGAAGAATATACAAAATACAGCTCAAAACTATTTGTCTTTTTGTCCCATCCTGCATTCATCAACTATTAAAAATCAAATTTGAGGATTTTTTATCACTCTTAAAGAGTCGTCATTGGATGTAAAAGGACTTATTTGAACATTGCATAACGTCTTTTTATTTGAAAAACGCTGAATTATTAAATTATTAAAACATTAATTGATAAATCACGTTGACATTTTAGAAATGTGTGGTAATGATTATGGAAGAAATAATTCCAAGTTGCTTTTTCTTGTCTATGGAATTTAGAAAGATTTCATCAGATGGAAAGATTCGTCTAATTTGGGTAGTAAATCCTCCAGAAATACCTCTAAAAGTATAAGGAGGCTTTCAGAAAGATAACGAATAAATGACAGCTTGAACGACATGCTACATGAAATGAAAATATCTGTATATACTATTAAAATGATAGATACGAAAGTTTGTAAAATACTTTATTTGCTTTTTTTCATTGTGAGTTCTAGTATGGTTTTTATTAATGTAAAATTAAAGAAGAAATGTTGTACTTTAAATACAGACGAAATTCTTTCAAAATGTATAGGGTGTTAAACATTGTTTAAATTCAAAGGAAATATTAGTTGTTTGTTTGTTTCAATGTTTGTTTTAAAAGGGTCATGGGCACGATTTTGGTCAATTTTTATTTTCTGTATTTATTATCAACAATGTTTTAGGAATGCATTTCTAATAGTAAATCAAAATTAGAAAGTCAGTCGCAGAATTATAAGCACGATACAGGGGTCACAACTATTTGTCATGTGAACATGACAGCAAATGGACAGCAGCTTCCCTGACGAGGATACAGCTGACAAAACGGGTATTTGATAAAGACAAGAACAGGGATTGTGTTTGATGGACCGTCAGATATGGACAGATTGAATTAATGTCAGTATAAGGGAAGATTATTTAAAGGGGCGTGATCACGATTTTGGTCAAATTCGTTTTTGTGTTTTGACTATTTACAAAGCTTTATGAATGCATTTCTAATGATCAAATGAAATTAGATAGTCAGTCGTAGAGTTATAAGCAAGATACAGGGTTCACAGTTCCGAACAGTAAACAAGGCTCTTGCTCTGTTTTTGTTTACATAGGTTCAATATGCCAGTAAAAAAAACCTTTTTCAAGCTGATTTGTCTACTTTCTTATTCATTTTAAGCATAAATAAACAGCCCATACAGTTTAATACATTCATTATAGGTCTAAAACTAGAATTTTCACTTTCAAATTCAAAATTTAAACAAAAGCTTTGTTACATTGAAAAGAATTGTAAGCTCTGTAACTAGCTAATAACTTAATAAATGACCCAAATATTGGTTGCCTATTTAAAATTCCATACTGAAGCATTGTAATCATTATAATCGGAAAATTAAATGTTGACCAAAATCGTTACCATGCCCCTTTAAAGGCCGGGGTCCACCTAGATTTTCTGCCACCTGGTAGACAATTAGGCCTATAAGGGCAAAAAGGCGGGGCTACTTCCATCACTGTCGGTGATGCTGATAAGAGTAAACATTGCATGCGGCTCAGTCCGCTTTGTTTATACACTGGGGAAAACCAAATCTATTAAGAGGGGATGTATAAATTTTTATATAGAGGGATTTTGATAAGTGTTTTAATTTTACTTATGTTGCAACATGTATGTGTGAAGATGATAAAATTTCAATATATGACATCCCTGAAACAATAAGGATTTCAAGCATGAAACATGATCCAAGTAACATTTAGCAGTTCCCCCATACAAATGATAAAGCTTACAAAGAATAATCATAAGAATAATACAACGTTCATTTGCTTTTACAAGCAAACATATATTCATATACCCCCTATTTACCCCATATTAATCATCCTGTGGTGGGAACTAGAAACCAGAGTGAAAATGGAGGGAAATGGCAGAACATCACAATAAGCTGGGAGAAATGTATATTTTAGCTTTGGAAGTAACTAACCATTGTGGAGAAACGTTTTGTTAGCTTTTGACACTGAGTTGGGGTTTTAATAAAGTTCCTGTTGAGACAAACAAGAGCGGGTTTATTACAAAGTTCTTAGGACAGTGACCCACATTTTGATGACTTTGTGATAAGTCAGGTTCGGGAGACTAAAGATTGAAGCATGTCAGCATTGCTTGTGTTGTTCGTGCATCACATACAAAACTATGGTGGCTAGTGGAATGTGCAAAGTAAAGTATCTCACACAAATGGAAGGACAGATAGCTTGTTTTAAATTTTGACACAGGAATTTTTGAAAGAGATCAAACATAACCCAGATGTATTAATAAAATAAGAAGTATTGCATATGAATTAACTCGCATTATTGACAATTTATCTACCACGGATGGGACATATATTATGCATCTTTATTGCGGACTCGTGAAGATTTTAATGTGGAACTAAAAGCAATGTGATTATTTCAATTTTAATAAATTTCAATAATTATCACACCAACAGTGTTATTTATATGAAAGATTAATTTTTAATCAAATCTAAGGTAAAAGATTTTTGCCGATACATTTCTCATGCTGTGATGAGTAATCTACAGAGCACATGGCTACATCCACTTCCTGTGTAAACAAAACATTGGTTATCTCCGCCTCCGATGTCAATCACTAGTTTAGAATTCAAAATTTTGAGCTGCTTCAGAACTTTGTAATGATTACTCTTTTAATATTTTTTTTGTAAATTTTAATGTTAATTGATAACTGCCTTGGTAGCTACTTCCATACCAAAAATTAGAAGTTTTTATTCATGAATAATGCAATTAATTTGAAAATATTTTTTCTGAACTAAAAGCTGCCGAGAAATTTGAATTTCCAATCCATTTTGTGATTGGCTGCTATTTATACCTGGGCCCCGGCCTTAAAAGGAAAGATTGTTTTATTTGAAATTGGATAAAAAATGGTATCCTTTATGTTAAAGATATTTTTGACGAGAATGAAGAGATATATTATACATGTGTAATTCTTTTTTTATGAATATGAATATATTGAGAAAGAGAATTGACATTCTGTATAAATATGTAATGCCTAAACAAGCAATTAAGGATTGTATAAAACAATTTAACTTTTCAAATTCAAAACATGAGTACAAAATACATTCAATTATTTTTTTGTTAAAAAAATAGTGTAAATTTTTTTGTTCTTGAACAGCAATCTTCATTTATTTCCTATACTAGAAAATACAAATTTTTTATTACCCAGTATATAAATTAATGTTGGGATAGCTTTTTTGAATTTGAGGCAATATGCACGATGAATGGGAATGCATTTCCACTATGTGATACTTGTCAGTTAGTCGAAAATACTATTATTAAGTTGTTACATGTAAATAGTTAAAAAAAAATTAGGATTTTTTTTTCTCACAATAATAAAGGAAAATTATAGTCCTGGGTTTAAATAATGATATTAATATTCATACAATAATGTTAACCAATCTGCTATGTTTTATATGTTTTACAATTTACAGATACAAAATAAAATGCAGATAATGAGATTATGTCGAAAAGATACCTCATACAGAAACTAAAAATAAATCTTACCATAAAAAATGAAGTTAAATTAATGTTGAAAAAAAAAATGGTATTTTATTTGTAATTGGAACATTATTTTTTAATTTATGATGTATTTTTAATATCATGTTATTTTAATAAAAGAGAACAGAAAAAACTAAAAAAAATAATGATAATGAATGAAATATTTTAAACACAAATTTGTTTCTATAAAGTTTTATTCTTAGTTGACATCAGTAAGAGTACATAAAACGCACCGAAGTATAGTTTTAAAAGGGATGTTATGACAATATTTTTGAAAGTACTTACCTTATCGCCGTTGAGTGTTTCTTGCAACTGTAATTAATTACAGGTCTCATAATAAATCTCGTGAACATAAAGCTATTGCACCAATGCATTTTAATATAAGTCAATGAAATGATGAATAGGAATTATATATAAAATTGCCTTTTATCAAAGGAAAATGTGTGAAGGTTCCTTAAATATTTAGACTGATTTCATGATACAAGATATGGAAACTGATATAATTTAAGAAAACAAAACAAATGATATTGATGAAATGGATTCACGATAAAATTTTCTAGCCTATAAAGGTGAAAAGAAAAGAAATACATATTGTGCAGGTATTACTTTTTTTTCTTCAGATCAAAGCACTTAAACTAATGTAGAAATGTCAATGAATGGATAAAAGCGAATACCTCCTTTCTAAGTCTCTCTATCTCTACAACAAAATAAAGCATATTTGTTGAAAATATCAATGAAACTAGATCTTTAAATATCACATATAATCGTTAAATTGGTATGGATCGTAAATGTATACGCATGTGATTTATGCAAGAAGTCGAAGTAAAACAGATACATATCATATTACATATGTATTTAAGCATTAACTGCATAGTTCTGGATTGCATCGATCCTACATGTATAATACTGCAGGCCTCGCAGTCCACTTGGAAACCGCGGGTTAGTGCGGTACACATGTATGATAAAATATCTACTAGGCCTGGTGTGTTATAGGATCGACGATATTCAAAAATAAGCAATCGATACTTATATTTATATTTATTTTGTATTTTATTTGTGTTACATCGCTTCAAAGCCATTTTATACGCTCTTTGTCAAAGATATGAATTAGATGGAAGAGCGATAAAAACATTTTAGTTCGCTGGCTTCCGTTTTTAAGATAAACTGTCATATACTTTTTCAGAAAAAAAACTTTTTGTTGAGATCAATTAGATATCGCTTATTTTTTAAAAGCACACATTCAATTTTTTATGTGATTTTGAACTTCATTTTTTAATATTACAATAATTAATCTAATCGAAAAGCGTGTTAATGTTTACTTGTGTCAATATGTTGTGATCAGATTTGACAAGTGTTATTGAAAATTCAACATCAAATATTTTCAATGCAAACATAAGGCCTGGTGATATGCACTGAATAAAAATATAACAAGTTAATCACTAGAAACGTTATATGATGTATTCGATATAGTTAATATGAATTAATCTTTTTCCAACCAAATTATCATTATTCTATTTCCATGAATTGCTTGAGATCTATATGTGTTAAATGTTTTACCTGACTTTAATTGTTTAATTATGTCGTCCTTTTCTAGTTTTTCCTGGGTAACTTTATTCAGTTGGGCTTTAGTGAGTTCAAGCTGACCGATCAGTGCTTCTACCTCAGGGCTAAGCAAGGCTTCAAATTTGTTTTTCTCGCATTTATTTTTAATTCTGCTAGCTTCAAAAGCTGGAAAAAAATGTTCGCTGTGAAATAAAGCATCATCAAAAATTGTATTTAACACTTTTAGATACTATAGGTAATCTTTTATAGGCTTTTGTAACCAAGTTGAATAGAAAGTGCCTTATTAATCCAGTTAGTCTTTTTAGTCAAAATAATCGTATTAATAATTTCACGTAACTATATTTTTACGTACCATTTTATTTGTTACTTATATAAGATGCAAGCATCCCCACAATTTTGTATTTATGTATAACTGATACCAATTAATTCCATAAACAAAGGAACATTGAAGCTTATACATGTATTTTCATTAGCCATTTAAATGATTGAACTAAACTCTTTTTATAACAAGTATCATAAATATTAAGTGGTGTATTTTGCTGATTGATTTACTACTTTTTTGATTCATTTAATTAATTATTATTTTTATTATATTTTTTTAATTATTAGAAATAATTATTTTATTGATTTATTGCAGATGAACACTTTAATTCATTAAGAGTGTCGTACATAATATACTGAATTCCCAAATATCTCTTTATAGCTGCTTGTTAGAAAAAAAACTTCGCAAGGGTTTTACGAGGCATATTAAATCTTAGCTCACAGCGATTTTTTTTCTCGCAAATTCCCATTGTGATGTATAAAATAATTTACACATTGATTACACGAGTACCTTGCTTTAAATTTGCTGACAAAAGTGCCTTATTTTATTAAAGGGAATTATTATTAGCTAAAATAAATATTACATTCATATTTTTATGAAAATATCAAAATGACTTTTAATTAATTGAAGCACACATTTATAAAGTTGAGCATAATGAAAATGAAAAGCCTTTGATATATATACATAAGAATAATTAACATTAAAGAAAGTTTTATAAAGATAATAAAATTGAAGGTATACCATATTGAAGAGTGCTTTTTGTTTCTTCTAAGTTTGAGTCTAATGGGCTAACAGTTGCAACCTTTACAAATTAAACAACAAAATATTTAACACATCGTTTGCGAGCAAACATAGACAATCGTTTTTGTTACACATGTAAAATGGTGATAAATAATTCAAATATTGTTAAAAAAAATAAAAAAGGGTTGCAGAAATCATTTAAACAACATTGCTTTTTTATCAACAAACTGTACAAAATGAAGTCGACTTTATTTCTTATCTCACAATAATTTTTTAATAAAAAAAAAAAAAAGAACAAATCACGTGATATATTTTTTTTTTAAAATAAGTTCAGTCATAGTATCCACTTGAGCGTTCCTTTTATAGATAAGACTATTTTGCAGTGCAATTATTGTTTGACACTACATTTATATATGTGTGTGCAAATTAAAATTAAATGAGAACAAGTTTGCATTAAAGGTTCACTACATAAAAGGGCCTCTATTTGGGAATTCGAAGTCAGACCAAAAAAAACGAATAAAAAAACCAGGAGGCTAATGGGCCACATCGCTCACCTGAGCAACAAAAGGCATGATAAAATCAGCTTAATGGAGTTATAATACAAAATATATGCACAATGTGGTACAATACATGTCGATCCTGTATAAATAAAAATCCATTTTATAGTCATATTACATGTTGAGCATTGCAGTTCTCAAAAGAAATTCTAAACAATTGTTATGGGATATAAACCTACATCAAACTTTGAACCCCTTGTGAAGCCAAAGTATCGTCCAGGGCTCAGATTTTATACAACTTTATAGAATCAGCAATACGTCAAAATGTTTGAATATGAATAAAACCATCTGTGATAACATTTCATTTTGTGTGAATAATTAAAATGTTTTCTTTCGTACAATCGGATCACCAATGTGGCCCCGACTCCTCAAGATTTTAATTTTAAAGCTGCTTGGTCCGATTTTTTGGTTTTTACAGTATCAAATAATTGTTTCATACAAACCAATTATTTTAGAAAGTTATGGACTGTCTCCTATTTACACCAATAAAATCGGTCATCTTTCAAAGTTAGAAATATTTAAAGTAAATAAAATAATTTCTTTTTGGGCAAACGAAAAAACAAACCAAAATGCATCACGGGAATATTTAGAAAAGGGAACCGTTTGGTTTCGTCCCCCGAATGATTGGTTTTATTCACCCCGCATGTTATGCATCGATTGTAAACAAAGCAAACTTAAGAGATATTAGCGAACAAAATGTACACGTTTCTTTTTAAATTTACTTGAACATTATGACCTTTATTTATAGCGATGTCGAAGTCGTAATACAACCATACCGGTCTATATGTGAGGGGCGAATTTTAACATGAGGCGAAATAACGCGACTCCCTTTTTTGTCGCTTGTTTTGTTAACAAATTTTGTACATAATTTTTTTCATTGAAATTTGGCTTAATTGACCGGGAAAATCACTGCAGTGTCTAATATTATACACATACTTAGCATAACCATCGTTTAAAAGCGTAACTAAAATTTGATATAAAATCGGACCAAGCAGCTTTAACGTATTTGAATTTACACTATCTGAAGTTGCTGGCACTACAAAAAAAGTTTTTCTAAGCAAATGATTTTTTAGAAGAAGATTTTTACTTAATATATTCCTATGTAGAAATTCGACTTCGATGTTGATTATGTGAAAAGTTAACAGACAGACAGACAGACAGATGGATGGATGACAGACAAAATGTAATCAGAAAAGCACACTTGAGCTTTCAGCTCAAGTGAGCTTAAAAGATATACCAATTCAAGAGAGATGAAATTAACAGATTTTCAACACAGGAGTAAGATTATAAGACATAAGTGGCCATCAAATTGTTTAAATGGAATATAAACATTTGCATACATAAATCTCTGTTTTCTCACCATGACAGTTTTGCTGTTTCCTCCAAGAGAATCTTTCAGAAGCATCGTAAGGTTTGAGTTTCTGTATATGTGTGCTTCTATTTTACAAAAGAAATAAAGTATTATGATTATACGTTGTTGTTGTAAATAAGTGTGTAAACCTATTCAACTTTAAGTTAATTGTCTCGTTTCGACAAAACAATTTATCTAATAAAAATCTAGTGTATTTTGCGCGGTGAAATAGTAGAGAGACAGTATATACAGATGACACTTGATAGCTCGAACTTCTATCTCTTGAAGTTCTTGACCCTCGAAGTAAAATCCCTGTCCCGACTTTTTTTCTCTATAAAACAACGCAAATTTACTCTTGATCTCTCGAACTCCGATCTCTCGAAGTTCTTGATCTCTCGAAGTAAAACCTGGGCCCCGTTATACATATTTCATTGTTTTCCACTATTGATAACTGGTGGCTTTGTACACACGCGACTTATCAAGCGTAAAATAAGCTCAGTGTTGACCTTATCTGGATGACTGAGTGAACACCTGGGACTAGCGTGGTAGTGTTAATTGGTTGATTACGTAAATAACACTACCCCCTTGCTGCCTTCAAAGTGTGGATAGATAATGTTTAACGGATCTATTGATTCCAATGGCTTGTGGAGCTTACGGTAAATTAAACCGCTCTTTATTTTAAATATTATGTGATTTAAAAAACATGAAATACTTTAAAGTGATTTAAAGTTAACAAAATAACACTTAAATAAACACACAACTAAGTTTTGTATGCTTGAAAATGAAGTAAGGTAGCAGAAATACGAATAAAACCATGTTAGACTATCCTTCCATGTTATGAATATAAACTTCCGGCTACTTCAATTTTAGAACCGAAATGACCGGAACAAAAATTTCCTGATTTTTTTAAACTTTCGATCTCTTGAACTCTTAATCTCTCGAAGTTTAATCATGGTCCCCTAAAGTTCGAGATTACCTCCCCAATTACTGGCCGTACTTACAATTTTTTTGCAAATACTTCTTGTCGTACTGACAACTGTATATACCTCATCAATTGTAAATTTTGTCAGAAACAATACGACGGGGAAACAGGAGACTTCCGTAGGCGCATCAATAACCATCGTTTCACCATCAAAACTAAGAAAATTTAAGAACCCGTCGGAGAACATTTTAACTTAGATGGTCACAAATGGGAGGACATGGTGGTTTTGGTTATTGATCACAACCCAGACTGGACAGATGCAGGGAGAAAAAAACAAAGAAAAATTTTTGGTCCATAGACTGAAGTCATTCCGCCCTGATGGCATGAACAAATTAAATGACTTCACCAAAATGAACATTAAATAAAGCATCACTATTTTTTTCTTACCAATATCACTATCATCTTTTTCGTTCCATGTACAAACTATCATTCACATAATTTATTTAACTTATCAGCTCGTTCCTTAATCGGTTTAATTTATACGGGTTCTTTTTGTCTTCTTTTTATTTTGATATTTTTATTTGTTTTTTTTTATCCATTTATTTTCTTTATTAAACTCCTCTTAGTTTTTACACTTTTTTGAATATATAGAGCATGTTTCCCCTACAAATCTTCATTAAGGATTAACTTACTAGTACAACTTAATTAACAGCAACCCCTAATTAGCAAATTAAGTAGTTAACGTTATCTTTCAGCACTTCTACACACTCCTACTATGGCATTGTATATATCTTATTTCTAAAACATTTAACAGTATAAAGTAAATCCATAAATCAACGATGTTTTAAGAAAACAGCTACGCCATCTCCTTTCATAGGTAGTTTTCATTTTGTTGTCTCGAAAATTTGACAATATTTTACTTTATTGTTGTGTGGTTGGCAGGCTTGAGGTAATGCTAAATGTAATGGTAATGCATTGCAATGCATTACATGTTTTCAAAGATTTTGATGTCTCTGTATGAAGGGTATCACATGATGCTGAATAATTTCATCTCGATAGCGTACGCCGGTGAGATTTCCTTTGACAATTTGTAGAGGGGTCCTTCCACGTGCTGATATTCCACCCCACACCGTAATGCTACCTCCACCAAATTGTCGACGTTGCACAACACAAGCGTCCTGGTAACGCTCCCCAAGGCGACCATACACCCTACAACGGCCGTCACTGCTATCCAAATGAAATCTGGATTCATCAGTGAACAGAATATTGGCCCAGTCCTGTATTCTGAATCGCAGATGTCGTGTGCACAACGGTAGTCTGGTGATACGATGGCGTTGAAGCAGTACTGGGCGCACCGCTGGACGTCTTGGTCTGATGTTTTGCTCGCGCAGACGACTACGCACAGTTTTTGGACTAATTGGTCGAAGCCCTGGAATGCTACGGGCAGTCAAACTTGCTGTCTGGAAACGATTTCTCAGATGCACAAGTCTAATGTGGTTGTCCTGTTGACGTGACGTCACACGAGGTCTCCCAGAGCGCGGTCGATCCTTGGTGCTGCCAGATTGTTGAAAACGTCTCCATAATGACTGGATGGTGTTCCGATGAACTCCAAAGTGTCTTGCTACAGTATTTTGTGACATTCCAGCTTGCAGCATCCCAACAGCACGATTACGTTGGTTTTCGTTGAGTCGTGGCATGACATAGGGGTAAATTTTGTTGAAACTAAAGTGATTTACTTAACAAAAAAAGTTTAAACAAATCCTTTACAGTTCTTATTTCAAACAGTATTGGCCCGTAAAACTCGTGCGTACAAATTCTTCAATAAACAACAGGTGCTCACTAACCATGAAAAAGTCCGTGCACCCGGACGGTTGCCATCCGATATTGTCAAAACAATACCATTATCGATTGTTTGAATTTTATAAATACAAACAATAGATATAGAAAAATTATACTAAATTTTATAATGCACAGTTTCTTTTTTCCGCTAGTATATAATTAAAAAAATTTTAAGAGTGTTGTTATTGATAATTTTAAAAAAAGTTCGATAAATTCTTTACTGTAAAGAATGTGTTAACAACACAAAATGCCCCAGGACAATCTAAGTAGTATCAAAACAATCTATTGTTTTAAGAAGTGCTTAAAACTAGGCTGTGTTCCATTAGAATAGAGAACAGACATGTAATTTTAAAAGCAAAAATGAATGCACTGTCCAACCATGATCTCTGGAAGCCTGAAAATTACTTTCAGCATTATAACACAATTGAAAATAATAACAAATTCTCTCTCTCTCTCTCTCTCTCTCTCTCTCTCTCTCTCTCTCTCAATATCTGTGTTGAATATTAAGTTCATTAGTTTGGACTGATAGTAAATGCAAGATTCATGTATTTTTTTTCTATTATGGCCTGAACACTTATAGCTTTCAGTCCCAGCTCCACCTGCTCCTGTAGAAGGTGTATTTAATGTACATGTAGCTGGAAAGATTTTCAAACCCGACAGGATGCAGTTAAAAGATGAAACCTTTAAAACTTTGATGATCATAAAGTGCAACAACAGTCTTGTATACTTGAACTTGATAGTGAACATGAACCTGTAGATAGGTTTAAGTGTGTTTTATATATGAAGCATTAGCAAACACTCTTTATTTAGATTATGAATTACTTTTTTTAAAACTTTAAGACTTTTCACAAAGTAATGGTAATGGTAATGCATTACTTTACTCATGTAATGGTAGTGTAATGCATCACTTCAATAGAGTTATGTAATGGCAATGGTAATTTAATGCCCAAAATGTATATATATATATATATATATATATATATATATATATATATATATATATATATATATATATATATGTGTGTGTGTGTGTGTGTGTGTGTGTGTGTGTGTGTGTGTGTGTGTGTGTATTTGCATAAATAAGTGTTTTGGGGGAATATGCTCTACCATTATATAAATGATACGCTTCAAAATCAGTATATTTAAGCTCAACTTATCTAAAAATGATGCGACATTTTTTATCCCATGGTTGCAGTTATATAAACTTAATATATTTATTTATAACTTAACCTTTTTTTTTAAATAATAAGAGAAATGACTTTTTGTATATAGAAAAGTTTTACACTATTTAAATTCTGAGTCATTGAATATAATCTGTAATAAATTTAACTTACGCCGGGGCCCTTTCTGTTTCGCCAATTCTGAAAAAAGTAAGCAATTAAAAATATAAAGAAAAGCATCTCAATTGTGTTACCTATTCTCGATAAAAAAAAACCCAACTACATGTATAGTTTTGCTATTCATTCTATTAAATTGAAAGTTATTTTGATTAATTCATATATTTGTTTAACAACTATTTGCTGTATAAGTCATAATGGAACATTTTGATTATATTTTGATTCAAATTATAATATTCTGACTCATACATTAAACTTAAAAAATGGAATTTTAAAAAGTTTAAGCTTTAATCAAACAAAAGTATGAAGTTTAGCTTAATTTCATTTTCTTCAAAAACTCAATCCATATCTTAATTTAATATAATTAACAGAAATAGTTTGTTTGTTCAAAGCCACGCCCTTTATTTCCCATACATAAAGAAAAAGAAATTCCAAATAAGGAACTAATGACGTTATGTATTGCCAGTGAATAATATCACATGTACAGACGCTGAAATGATAAAAAAAAATATAATTGCCTCTTCTTCAGAATAACAAAACACGTAATACGTTTGAAAATAATTCCGCAGTCTATGCGATTAAGTGAACGCAATAGACTAGGATGTGTCTGATATGTTTGGGACGGACAGCAAAAAACTTGATCTTATGTTATGGTAAAAAAGATACACAAAAATGTTTACCTCTTATAACCGTCCCTAAGTGCATTAGAGATTTGTTTATCTTTCCTCCTTCCTCTAAGCGGGTTCCCTCTGCTCCTGTTTTTGCAGCTCTCTCGCTATTAAAGGCAAAAAAGGAATTTTCAATATAAACATGTACATAGACATGACCTCGCAAATAGAATAAACGATATTTTTACCAATGCATTTGGCATCATATCCTAAGAAAATTCAAAGTGGTTAACATTGTAAACGTGAGTACAAATCCAATACCTGATCGCTTGCAACAAAACACAAGATACCCTTTGAACATCAACATTAAAAAATAGTTATTTGATTAACAATGATACATGATAATAAATATACCTTCCAGCCAAATCTACGATATTTATCTGCGATTTCAATGTCGATTTCTCCGTTGTGCTTATTTGTGCCAGGTATATAGTGGCTATCGTGTGTGCTCTGCTACTATATTCGTTCATATTGGTCGAGGCAATGCTTCTGTTTTTATAACCTTTTTCTAAATAGTGGGCTATATCGTTGGAGTTTGCAACCGGAAAGCAACTGAGGTCTTTCGCTATAAAAAAAAACATAATAAAAAAGTTGTCATTGTGACGATTAAGTTTTACTTTTTTAATATAATCAAATTGATATTAACTTAAAGGTAGTCCGAGCGAAACACAATTGAGATTGTATTATAACAATTTTGATTGATCTAAACTACAGGTTTGGAATTATATTGAACTTGACAAAAACCAAGTCAAGGAAGAAAAGTATTTGTTCATGAGTATTTGTTTGCTCTTCAAAAAAATTAGAAAAAAGGGCAATTTCCTTTAATGTAAACAGTAAATGATAATAATTTGGCATTTTAATAGGAGGAAGAACTTATGCAACTTTTGCCAAAATATTGGTGAGGAAATCACTGATACTTAAAGTTAAATATTAGAAATGTAAAATTCCTATGAAACCTCAATGATAACTTTAAGGTAGTCTACTATTTCAAAAACAATATTAATTTCCAAAGGTGAAGCTTTATTTTTTGATAAACCAATAAGATTAATACTTAAATTGTAGTGATCAAATTTACAATCCAAATATATAACAGTTTAGATGTAATAATACAATAAAATAATTCTGATTGGACTACTTTAACAAAATCAATTGAAATTTCAAATGTATTTAAATGTTAGATAGATGAATCATTTCGCTGTCAACTCAGTAACTGGCAATATTCTAATTGTTTAACAATGTTTTATTCATACAGTTTGAAGAAGAAGCCTTTCATTTAAGTCGATTAAAAATATGTCGATTCGAACACCCTATTCCTGTTTGATAAAAACTTTAAAAGTGTTTTTTGGTGTTTATATATGGTTTATAGAATTTGCATTAGAAATGTGTTCCAACATGTTTCTTTTCATTTTTACCAGAACAAAGTAAATGTACAACATACCCTTGCTATTCTCAATTTTAAGGGCTTTTCTTCCATTTTGTTTACTGTTGATTTCCGTAAATAAATCATAAACTTTTTCATTGTAGATTTCAGCCATGCTGAAAGAAACCTATGTAATAAAAAAGAATCATGAACTATGCAAATCAATGATCATCTAATGATAAAATATCATTTTTTTTAAATATCTTATTCTAATTCTGAAAAATTACTGTTGATTTATCCATTACACAATAAAGCGTTGCTTAACAAATCCAGACTATAAGGTTTAAAATGAATGCTTTTCTTTTTAATTGCATGTAAAATAACTGATTTTAAGAAACATTTAGTACCTGATATTCAATATTCTGGTCGTAATTGTTATTTGCTATTTCAAAAATACTGTCGGTCATTCTCGGAAGAATTCCTGCAAATATTAACGGTTGAATCTTTTATAAAAATCTCTTGTCTAAATAATATTCACTTCACGAGTGGGCTTTTCGTAAAAAGTGTAAAGAAAATGTTATATTGTTTAGAGATATATAAGAAATATTATAATAGTTGTGCTTTTGCCTTGTGATTCTCGATAAAATTTGAAGTCTTTCTAATACTCATGAAATTTGAAATTTATTCGAGTAAAAAATTGTTTAAAGACAAAATGAATGTGAAGCTAGTTTTGGAACATTTGCAAATATGCTTCCTTATATGAACTATACGATATCGAAAACGTTCAATGCTGTATGAACTTTTTTTTTTATGTCACAATGATTATCACACGCGCTTAACGCTTGGTGGTTGCATTATTGTTAACATTAAAAACACGGCTATATTAATATTTTTGAACGAATTGCTTTTTTCAAATGTTAATATAAGTAATAAACAGCAATGTTAAAAAGTTCACCGGAATATGAACTTCGTTGGTATGTGGACAGATTTTCTATGAGAAGCCCTCTGGATCTCGTGACCAACCAAGTTAATATCCGGGTGAACTTTTTAAGTTGCTTTTTATTCTTAGCTGAATTTAGTGACTCTCTGTCTTATGTGAATTGTTTCTGAAATTCTTTTAGATTGTCAAATAAAACTGTTTACGCTAAAATTTTAAGGAGACCAAGCACGGTTTCAAACAGCGTTTCATTTAAATTGTGACGTCATCTTTTTTATTGGTTGACGTCATATCGTTATGGTTTCAACTGCAGAATGATATTCAGCAAAATTTAAAGAAAAAAGCTCGTTTGAAGCGTAAATTTGATGTTGCATTGTAGAATAAACATAAATGTCTTGAAGTACAAGATAAATCTGAGCTCGGGTCGAAAACGTGAAGAAGGTTAAAAATACTAGCTCTCTGTCACGTTTTCATACTTTGCCAAAATACATGTATAGTTTAATACTTGTATTTCAGGAAAGTAAAAACGATATTACCATAAAAAACACTTTAAGGGGGAACAGGACACGTATCACGTGACTTTCATTGCAATGATGCTTTGATGTGCTAACTCTATTATGACTTCATAATATATTTGATTGTATGATGCTATAATGGCATTTATCCATTATGACGTCAAACATGATTTGATAGATCTTTTTCCAGTACTATACGGCTCTAAAGTAGTCATTTTCACAACATGATTTGGGAACTTCGCTCATCGAATAATATAGGTTATTCAGCTTATTGTGAAGAAATTCGTCAGAAACTGTTTGGTGAACAAATATATTTTACGTTACTGTTCATATTGTACCTTTTGTGGAAAATCGCATGAGTTGAACAGACTAGCTGTTTTTCCTCACAAAAAGCTTGCTGAAAAATGTACAATGTAAATTCACGAGAAAATTCGGGTTGAAACGCCGTGAAATCCATAAGATGTTTTACAGCACATGTCTTCACTTATTTCCTTATAATAAATCTGTACTGAAAATCTTTGAAACATCGTCACCAGCTCCGAAAAATGAAGAAGTGTGGTTTGTTTATAAATATAAAATTGTAAAATGGCGAATCGATCTGCACGCGAATTTTACAACCCGAGATCGGTTAGCGTGTTTGAGAGAAAGTCAGCGGCAAGTATAAAGCGTCAACATCAGTAGTAAATATTGTCTGATGAATATTGAGGTACATGTTATAAAATTAATGTTTCTAAAGACTAATTAATTGAGTTACAAAATAAGGTTAATCACTGATCAGTCTAAAATTGAACACGATTGTGCTGTAAATTTCAAGTTTGTGTACATGTTTGAAAACACATGCACACTTGTAGAAGTGTGTCAGTTGAAGTTTAATAAAATGCAATATTTATGTAATATTTATTGTCAGTATCTGTTGCGAATTCTTTGGAATAAGCTACAACAAAATAAATATTGCCTAAAGTTAAATTGATGCGTTAAAAAGGATTGAAGCTATTAGTGTGAGAACTTTTAGTCAGTTATTGCAGTGATTTAGTTTTTGCAGTCCTGATACTGAGTAAACGACACAGTTAGCGTTTGGTGCATAAGTTATCAATACCACGGTGAAAAGTGAAAAGAACTATATATAACATTAATGTCAGAATTTAGGGTAATGTTCCCTGATATTCATAAAAAGTCTTCTCTGGATTTATTTTTTTTTTACAGAATCATTGTTATTTGTTTAAAATATGGTTTATCTTTATGTTAATACATATTGATTCATTTCTTGGTAAAGTTTCCATGCATAGCACAGAATAAGACAAATACATATATATGTTGGATTAATTGTTACTGTGCTCAGATACATCAGCTTATCTTTGTCCATTATGGACATCTCATTTATAGAAAAAAAAATAAAACTCGTGGAATTATAATTTAGTGAATGATTATTTCGAGAAATGATATGCAGTATATAAAAAAATTAAATATTTACTATCACACTTTGAGTAAAGCAGTATCTCTCTCTCTCTCTGCATTTTTTTTTCAACAAATATTCATGTATTTGCTATGCATATGTTTACACAGTTAATTGATTGTTTTAAATTTTAATTTGAGCCCAACGTGGACTTCTGCTACCACTTGGCGTCATGGGTTTTGCGGGTCGATTCTTGTGGTTTCAACTCTTGGGGTTGCCCTGTCACCCTTACCCACATATTCTCTGTGTTCTACAGAATATCTAATAAAAATTGTATCTGATAATGCATAAACATGATGGGTAAGAAAGTGCTCATCATCATGCTCTGGTGTATTTTGAATGTGTTAAGACATTATGAAAATTAAAGCTGTTTAAAGAAATTTACAATTGTGAGTTTTGAAATTTTGTTTTTCAAAACAGTTATATTTTGTTTCCTTTATTTTGTTTTCATTTGATATCATATGCACTATTTTTATGACAATTTTATTCAATTATTTATGAAAATCTAGACAAATATGAGGTTCAGTGTATCTTTAAAAGAATTGTGTATCTTAATATGATGGAAAAAATATCCTAACTTTATGGTAGAGATACTCATATAAAAAGCGAATGAAAATAGAGTTGCCCCCCCCCCCCCAACTCTTTTGATAGTATGTAGAGAATTCCTTTTGGCCTGTCAAGATTTTTTGGATGAGTCTGCCCCCCCCCCCCCACCTTTTTCAAAAACGATCCTACATGGATCTGGATTCTTATTTTCTTTTCTTTAGCCTGTTATCTAGGCACCTAAATTAGCCTGAAGTTATATTTTTATTTTGGAAGAGACTTAGAAAACCAGCCCCCATCCCAGACCTTAGATCCGCGCATGTGGTTATCTGTTCTGGATCATTGAGGAATTCATCACTCCATTCCGTTTAAACTGAACAAAGAATAATGAATGGTTAATATTCCAATGTAGTTTACGAATTAAAAGGTTCACAGGTTAATGAAATATACAGATAAGGAATAACCAACGATTAACGATGTAAATCTTTAAATTTTCCGAGCTTCACAACGTAAGATTATCTGCCCTTGATCATGATCATCAGTGGGTTTGAAAATCAGGTAATTTGCATAAAATCGTATATACCTGTCTAAAATTGCAAAAGTTCACCGATATCCCGTCAATTTTAAGGATTGTGTTTAACTTTTTTAATTTTCATTTAATACCAGTGATTGTAAAAAGTGCTGTGAGCAAGTTGTGGCTTGAAAGGAAACATTTTTGACAGGTGAATTGACTCAGTTATCGATAAAATTTCTAAAACTTGAACGATCAATGCTAAAATTAAACATGTTACTGATACTTCTATAGTTGCTTCGGGCAATTTTTAGATTAAGCAATTAATTTTCTTTTAAGTGATATAAATAACAATTTCATCTTTCATTCGTATATCGTTGAACTTTTGCGATAAATGACGTCATATGTAGCTGCTCTATTTATAGTGTATCACGTGAGAAACAGCTGATGCGGTGGCTGTTTTCTGTAAGGGAGATCGATAGTAACATAATGATTTATAAACTTTATCATTGACATATTTGGATGAGTTTGTATACTTTGTCTGAAATGAAGTCTGTTTTTAGTGCATTTATTTCATACGGTAATCCATGGGCGTCCTTAACCTAGCTGCGTTGTTATTATTATGCGACTGTTGTATATATTGACGTGCTTTGATATAAGTATCTGTGAAGTTTAAGTGTTGTCTATTAAAGTCCCTAAAATAATCAACGGAAAAGCAATTGTTGTTCTTTCAAGTTAATCAATTGATTTAATTGATTATTAAATCAACAAGTTACTGTACAAAAAATCAGATAAACGTTTGTGTTCTTTTATAAAAATGAGACATGATTGACCTTACCGAGAAAGCTTATTGTACTCTTTATCAAGCGTCATTTAAAAAAAGCGTTTTTAGTGATTGGTATGTACAATTTATTTTTGGAAAAATGTTTAATCAATTTGTTCAAAAGTTTATCACAAATTTTGACTTTAAAATTCCCGTCAACAATTAGGTGTTTTTGGAAATTTGTTTTTGTGTTTATTTATAAACCGCCAACTACATTATCGGCTATTGCGTTGTAACGGTAGCGCGTTGGGTTTATAGACGTAATGATTTTAGGGACGAAAGTTCGGAACCCGCTGTCGATAGTTGTTAGATTTTCTCGAAAACATTTACCGTGCTCTATTTCAGCATAGAGTGCTTACGCTATATAAACCCTTTGTATACTATGCGAAAATAGATAAGCACTGAATATATAACGACAATCTGACAGAATGATATGCATTAGCAAGAAAGGTGGTATTATTGCATTTACTGGAAACTGTATAATTGTATTGTTCAGTACCTTTGTTTACTCCTCTTTCCATGATTGTGTAGGATTTGCCACTTCCTGTCTGTCCGTATGCAAATAAGGTACAGTTAAAGCCCTGGAACAAATGATCCAGTAAACCCTTTCCAACATCTTGGAATATTCTTTCCTTGAAAAAGTAAAATATATTAGGAGATCAGTTTTAAATAAATTTAAGCAAACGACTCTAATGAGGTCTGCAATTCTTCAAAGTAATTAACTATATATATATATATAGAGAGAGAGATATATATATATATATATATATATATATATATATATATATATATATATATATATATATATATATATACTGTAAGTCGTTTCAATTCCACGATATTTAAATATCACGATTTCTCAATCCCGATGTTTTTAATTTCACACTGGGAGACATTAAAATTTAAATCAGTTTATTTCAGATTGAATAAATTACTTTTAACCTGTGTATTCTCGATGGGTTTTTTCCCCAGAAAAAATGATCAATCGTGAACATAGTGAAAATACATGTAAAACTATCGAGGTTATTTGCCGATCTACAATAACATTTTCATTAGCTTTACTTTTCGAAAAGGCTACCAAAACACAGCTGTTCTTGAGAATTGTTTACCGACAATGTGAACGTAAAATGCATAAGACGTTGTAACAGATGTCTGATTTTGAGAGAAGGGTGCAAACAAGTCTTAAAAGGTAATTAAGAAATTAAAGACGCATGTATCAAAACAATCTTCTAGATAAAAGTAGATTAATGTACAGTACTTTCCAGACCCAACTTAATACCAGAGCAGACCCAAACTGAATCCTGGGTTTACGTTCAAGGTTAACTTAGGGTTTGTTCTGGGTTTTTTTTTTTAATGTTTGCGTCTACTCGGGGTTTACTTTCAGTCCACACGGGGTTTACTTTGAATTTACTTGGGGTTTGCTTTTGGGGTCCAATGTACGCACTGAAGTGTGAAGCAGACCCGTCGTTTATC
Source organism: Magallana ariakensis (assembly GCA_020458035.1). Taxonomy (NCBI): domain Eukaryota; kingdom Metazoa; phylum Mollusca; class Bivalvia; order Ostreida; family Ostreidae; genus Magallana; species Magallana ariakensis. The sequence continues at coordinate 58,666,451 of CM035813.1, forward strand.
TTAACACTTACTGCCTGTAGATCCTGCCACTTGTATATTCCAAAAATAGTTAACGTTAAACCGGAGTATACCCAGATTTAACACTGAAAGTTAACCTAGGGTATAGTTAAGATTTGATTTCAGTTAGGTTGTGTCTGATACGTACAGCATATGAAGGTCAAAACGCAACTCAAAACTCATCAGGACGGTTTTATATTTTTCGGACAAGATTGAGACAAATCTCATTAAAATGAACTTATGACACATTGCTATTTCGCTACCCTGATCTTAGCTCATATGTTATCCAATGAAGACAGGTATTTCTTTTTATATTATTAAATGGCCCGTGTATGTTTTAATATGTTTAAATCCCTAGTTCAATGACAGTTTATCTACATTTTTTTTTTCTTTTCCAAAAAAGGAAGTAACATGAATCTGTCATTCTCGCTAAAGCTGTATATAATCAAAGTACTGAAAGTACTGACAAGCGCTGAGCTGTCACATGAATTGCATCATACATGTATCATGATGAATGAATTTAAAAGTTTACATACGTCATATATATAGCCAAGATTTTGCATTTTTGTATAAATTGAACTACAAAAAATATCCAGGACTACGTTCAATAACCGAGATGCGTGCATAGCCGCTAGGTTACAGATATATATGTCTATTGAATGATAACCTAGCCTAGCCTCTAGTTCATTGATTTGAGGTTTAAATTATCAGCAGATGAATTACTTCACCGACATAATTTGGAAATTTCATAAAATATATGTGTTAAAATTCATTATAACTTATCAAAGGAACGAAATATCATTAAGTAATATAAATTTTGTGTTTGTTGCAACTTGGTAACTAAGGCAGCCATCTTGAATTTTAGACTAGGTATGTCTACATGTACCTATCGGCTAGCTAGCTAGTCGTTGAACAACCTTGTTGCTACCTAGCCACTATAATCATGAACACAAAATAAAGCGAGCTTTATAAAAACAGAAAACAATTTTACAAAATCACTACTACTACTCAATAACCTACAAAAGTTCAAACTTTTACAAAAGCACTGCTACTTCTGCAATAACCTTTACAAGTTCTAATACTAGTTTTATAAAACAGAAAAACAGTTAACTACTAGTGCAATAACAAAAGAAAACAACCCAACTTTATATGAAATAAAAGACTGACTTGTGTAAAATTGCATGCAACAGAATTTGTCATTGTCATATGCAAGGAATAGCTTCAGAAGTTGCGTTAAATCATAACTATATTGTCTTTCCTAGTGCAATGTAAACAAATACTAGAAAGTGTTTATGCCTATACCATAAACTTGTAACAAATCTTTTTTCTTCCGATACTAGGTTGCAGTTTATATCCTTATGAAATGCTTTACTGTTGATCGACTTCAAATTCTAAGAATTTGAAAGTCTCGAATTATGTTTATATTTCCCAATAGTACTTGCACTACTTTTGAAATACATAAAACACTATGCTATCCATCTTGTATTGACTGTTCTGTTCTAGGAATTAATTTGCCTTTTTACCGACATCACAGCCCGTGTAATTATGTATGAAACCCCATTGCAAGATGTTGTTTACAAACTACGTATGCTCTTTGACCTTTTGAGGCACTGACAAATATTCTTTTATTTTAATTTGATGTTTAAGAAAAAAATTATTATGATTATGTGTGTGTTTCTGCTAATAATTAGAATTATTTTGCCTTAACACACATACTGCAGCTGAGTACTTCTCTGCATTCTATTATCAGACATCGAGTCATCAGATTATTTTAGATGGTTATAGGTGGCACTTATTCGGAAGTTACATCCCCGAAAAGCAATGCCAATAAGTGCTTTGCGCACTGCGTACGCTTAGCGCTTAAAACGTTTTTCTTTGTGATGATCGTAAAATAAAAAAGGAAGTTTAAAACATATTAACATTTTTTTTACCTGATCAGCGTAATCACTGTTCTCCCCATCGGGCTCAAGATATCCATCATGTCTCTTCCGATCACCGTCACAAGACCAAAACACGTGGTCATAAGCTTTAAGTTCCCCTTTTTTGTCCTTCACAATGCGAATTTTATTTGGCTTTTCAAACTCCAGTACATTTTTCTTTCGGGCATTAGGACTTTAGATAGGGATAAGGAAATAATGATTCAATAGACAACAAAAACGCCACCCATTGCTTAATGTAGCAACACTTATCTTCGTTTAAAGTAAAACCTGATAAATGCATTATTATTTAATGTCATTTATATATATATATATATATATATATATATATATATATATATATATATATATATATATATATATATATGCCTTATTATAAGGCCTTCTGATTAGGATGATTTATGCACCTTCATTTGAATAAACTTGAAAGTTCTATCAAAAAGAATGATTTTTGCCAGGTTGTGTAAAAATAAAAATTGGTAATGTGGTTCTGGAAAAGAAGATGAAAAGTCTACGATGACAACAACTTGAACGACAACAACAGCGACAACGACGACAAAGAAATGGACAAATTTTCATTCGACAAGGTAACCATTTGAGCCTTTGGCAAGGACCTTATGTTCATTTGCTAGAAAAATTGCGGGAATAGCCAATTTTAATGCTCTAATTATATAATAGATTAACAGCTTTTAAACAATAATGAATTTTATTAAAGTTCTCTTATAATTTTTCATGAGATATAAAATTGGATACGATACCATTCATATGCGACTAAACATGGGGTGGGGTTGGGTTTACTTTGCAAATATATAGGCGATCTTAATCATAATCCTTTTTTGCTTGCCAGGATGTCGGATAAGTCAAGCCCTCCCACTTTCAATTTGCTTCCGACGCCACTGCTATACAAGATTGTTTAAAATGGAGGAGGAGGCATTTTCAATTCTTTGTTCTGAATTTAAACAGGTAAGGACAATTAACTGCATTTTAAAACGGCCTGGCTTAAAAGAGGTAATTGTTTAGCAAAAATGTAAAACAAAACCTTCAAACTATAGTATCATGTTTTTGAGATATTCCAACCGATAATTCTGCACTTTAATTATTATATTTACTTCCTTTGTTTTATTATATTATATTAAATAAATCTCTACAGAGGAAACAAAATCAAAAGCAAAAAACCCAAACATCCCAAAATGTAAAATGGATCAGGGTTCCAAAGATTATGTTTGTCTCTTTAAATTATGAAATCTAACTTACCTGGTCTAATTTATCAATATAATATCATACAATCATATTTGCCTACTGCAATTAAATAGATAAAAAAATAAATATTCCATTCTGATATTCACATATTATTTTTAAATTGTTAAATAAAAAGGATATGACAGACCGAATCCGAACAGCTACCTTAACATTGTCCGCCATGATTCTCTCACCGCCGGATGAAAACTGGCAAGTATGGTATTTAAATGGCAAGCAGCCAACGGAACTTAAATACCAGACCTTGTTCATATGACATCACCATCTTAAAAATGGGAGCAGCTGTTAGAGTTCTCCCTGCTCCTGAAGTAAGGGAAAAGGTAAGTGTATTCGTGTTTAAGGAGGTATAATATAACAAGCGCAGGAACTGGTGAGAATGTAATCTAGGATAAATAAAAATGGCATCCAGGGAAAAATGCTATTGAACTTCTTAATCAAAAACAGCATGTAACCATTAAAAACAAAGTTGTTTCCGAGAAACCGAAGTAAAAGTAAAAATATATAGGTGTTTTTGTTTCAATTATCGTATAGTTTACAAGTAAGTTTATCAGGTCAAGTGGGTTGTCTTTAACTTTATCAAGATAACGGAATTACTATGCTTAAGAAGTGAGTGAGTTAAAAGTAAATAATATAGAAGTTCTGTTTATCAAACATATTCTTTCTCTCATTAAAAAAAATTATTAAAAATGTCGTCTTTTTGCACTTTGACTAATTCTATGTATTGATTTTTTGTTGTGGGACTTGTGGGATTTAAACAAATTTACTGAAATAAATTATCGATCTTTATTTTTTAAAGATGTATTCATTGCATAACCTGAATTATGAATAGCTGTTTAAAAATGCTTAAGCGTAATATTCTCAGTCATTATTAACAGCCCATATATACCAGTGGGGGGTTTTGGCATCGTGAAGCATAAATAATCGATCTTTTTTTTATTTAAAAGCTCCAAATTTAAAGTTCGGCTGTTTTATAATTGTGGTATTTTTCAAATTATTTTCGTTTTAAAGGAAACTCTGTTTTGGATATTTCAAACTTAGTTAAAAACAATCATAAAAAAAATCCTCAAATGACGAAAAGCTCTGGTAGTTTCAGTCAGCATAAGTTGAGTTACGTTCGTCTCTTGTTACATTCATTCAAATTTTTAACTGGTATATAATTTTGGGTCATTTCTTTTATAAAAAAGAGATAATACTCAAGTCCTTTTAAATCAATCGTCTCGAGATCGTAGGTCTTAAATGGCAGACATTGAAACAAGGTTTTATTCAACGGTCTCGAGTTAAGCTTCAATTAAAAAAATGACAATAACAAACCGTCAACCATCTCAAAAATCCAAAAAACGAAATACAAATTCAAAGCAGAGGAACACGGACCTCCAAAAAGATAGAGGTAGGATCAGGTGCCATGGAGGAGTGAGCATCCTCTGCTGACCGTTCACACCCGCCGTGTGCTCTTTGTCGTAATCGGGAAAAAAACGAAAAAGTCCGTAGACAATTAGGTGATTATGGTCTAACAATTAGTATGAAAAACGTCAGTCAGCATGCGACCCAGTGGAAGATTGTATTTGCTGACAATATCGACCATAGAACTTACGAAAAGATGACTTCAAACGAGACTGTTGATAGCCTTGTTTTATCAACTTGTTTGTAAGTAGCTTGCCTCGCCTTAGAAACTGTTCATACGAAGAGCATGCCCTTGCGAATCGAATAACTGAGAGACAAATACACCATAAACAGGTGATGAAGGTATATTGCCATATATATGCATAAGTAAGGAAAGTTGACTATAGAAAAATTGAAGTCATCGCGTTTATCATAAAGTTTTGTTGTTAGGTACCCATCAATGTCCATTTCCAGTAAAATATCCAAATATGAAACAGATGACGTAGAATCTGTGGTATCTTTTATTTCAAGTGTTAATTGTTAATTGATAAAACGTCGTCGATTTACCTGAATGTTGAGTTGAAGGCCACAGCGAGATTTATTTTTTTTTCACGTACAAGTTTTTGAATAAATTCTGCTTCATAAGAATAGAAAAATAGGTCTGCTAACAATAGGGCACAATTGGTACCCATGGGAATTCCAATAGATTGATGGAAGACTTGATTTCCAAAAACTATATAGATGTTGTCTATGTTGGCCAGCTGTTTCCCCCGATTTGTCGCCGATCGAGCACGTCTGGGATGAAATGGAAAGACGTTTACGCCGTTTACCAAATCAGCCAGTGACATTGGCTGATTTAGGCCAGGCTTAACCAACATCTGGAACAACATCCCTCAAGCATTTCTGAACACTTTAGTGGCATCAATGAGGGGTCGCTGTCAAGCATGCGTGAACGCAAATGGTGGTCACACGCGTTATTAATTTTGTTAATTCAATTTCAAATAACAGTGACTTTCGAGTGTGCTGAAATTGACGTTATTCGACGTTGACATTAATGTGTTATGAGATGTTACGAATACATGTGTTAACAGTATTACAAAAATAAAATTTGTTCATTGTAATTTTTAAATGTCTTTTCATATATTAAATAATGCACAGTTTCTTTTTTCCGCTAGTATATATATATATATATATATATATATATATATATATATATATATATATATGTGTGTGTGTGTGTGTGTGTGTGTGTGTGTGTGTGTGTGTGTGTGCATTTGACATTGATAATGATGATTTATTTACCTGTTGTGAATGTATATATCAATTTACAGGTCTTGTATATTCTAAATGACATGTTGTGATTACGAAAAATGTTCAAAATCAAAATTCCAAAGGAAAAAAAAACAAAATAGGAGCAAAGCAAACTCGGACCTTTCTACAAATATTAGTGGTAGGATCAGGTGTCATGGAGGAGTGATCATCCTCTGCTGACCGGTCGCACCGGCCATGTGTTCTTTGTCGTAATCAGGAAAAACGGAAAAAGTCGTAGACAATTAGGCGATTAATTATGGTCTACAAATAAAAATGAAAAAAGAATATAATTGCATATCGATACTGAATATTTTGTTTACTATAAGTGATCAACTATTTATAGATACAATACTTATATCAATTAGACGAAAGTCTTTTTCTTATTCCAGCTATACAGAATCAAAATGAAAGAGAACTACAAGTGAAAAAAATACAATAACTGAAATTAAACAAATTTTTTACTCCAAATACAGTTAAAAATCTTTATGAAAAAGTATTACAAATGGATTGTGGTGAAAACGAACAGTGTTCCAAATCAAAATTCCAAAAGAAATATACAAAACTGGAACAGAGCAAACACAGATCTCTAAAAACAAATAGAGTTAGGATCAGGTGCCATGAAGGAGTGCGCATGCCCTGCTGACCGGTCACACCCGCCGTGTGCTCTTTCTCGTAATCGGGAAAAACGGAAAATTCCGCAGACAATTAGGTTAATAATTATGGTCTAATAATAAGTATGAAAAACGTCAGTCAGCATGCGATCCAGTGTAAGATTGTCTTTCCTGACATCATCGTTGTATCGACAATAGAACATACATTTGTATGACTTCAATCAAGACTGTTGATGGTATTGTTTTATCAACTTGCCTCGCCTTAGAAACTGTTCATACGTAGAGCATGCTCTTGCGTATCAAATTAACTGAGAGACAAAAACTCTATAATTATGCAGGTGAAGAAGATATATTTCTACATAAGTAAGAAAGTTGACTATAGAAAAATTGAAGTCATCACGTTTATCATAAAGTTTTGTTGTTAGGTTACCATCAATGTCCCTTTCCAGTAAAATATTTAAAATATGAAAGAGATGACGCAGACTCTGTGGTATCTTTTATTTCAAGTTCACAGGAATGTATCGAGTCGACGTAAGTATTGAAGTAACAATTGTTAATTGATAATACGTCGTCGATATACCTGAATAATGAATTGAAGGCCACAGCGAGGGATTTGTTTTATTCACGTAGACGTTTTTAAATAAACTCTGCACCGTATGAAAATAAAAATAGGCCTGATAAAAATTGGGCGCAATAAGTACCCATGGAAATTCCAACAGATTTTTGGAAGACCTGATTTCCCAAAACTACTTAGATGCTGTCTATAAGAAACTAAAGCAGAAACTCAAGCATTTTTAAATATCTTCTCAGAGTACTTTTGTGCACAATTCGAATGGTGTTTAACAAAATAGTTTTGCAAATGACCGATAACAATGTAAGTAAAGGTAAGATCCATTGTTATTGATCATTTTAAAAAAATCGGCTATCGATGATGTCAAAAAGCCTGTACTTTAATTTATAGTGAGTGATGTTTGTATACAGTGTAGAAAGGTCGTAAATTTTGAGGTTATTGAGTTTGGTAAATTTTGATATTTCAAATTTTCTGAAGTTTCTCCTTTACTGTTAATATTTTGGTAAGGAGTAAAGAAAGTGGATTGGTAGGACATTTATTGGAACCCGCTATATATCTTTACTAATTAAAGTAGGTACTGACTCACTACGGAAAAATATTGAGTTGATCTATCTCATAGATGGCGAGGCGAAGCCGAGCCGTCTATGAGAGGTTAGTTACTGACTAACTACGGGTAAATATTTGGTTGATCTATCTCATAGATGGCGAAGCGAAACCGAGTCGTCTATGAAATTGATCAACCCAATATATTTCCGTAGTGAGTCAGTAACTAACCTTATAAGTGTTCTGTTTTCCCGAGGACTATCAAGCGACACAGTTATTCACCAATAGCGATGATCTACGTAAAGCCATGTACAAGATGCATACCAACTCGTCCAATTTAACTTTAAAATTATCAATATCACCTTTCAAATACTCTTTAAAAATCTTTGCTTCACCAATGTTTACTTTCAATGTTTTGTTGCTATTAAATTTTTAACGTTTTCTCCCTTTCCTCTGCAGAGATTTGAGAAAATTTCGACGCGGCCATTTTGTTCGGCTCCGGACACAACAATGTGACGTCAATATTCAAAGAGCAACTACTCTAATTTTAAAGAATTTCAAAGGGAAACTACTCCAAATATTAAAAGAACTTCCGGCATGCGATTTCTGTATTAAATAATATGAAATGTAGAAATAAGTAGGCAAAGCGTCGGCCAAAGACGGGGCCATATTGCCTAATATTAACTTTCAAAGAACTAATAGATACATGTATATGTGAGGCAATCACTTGCTATGTTTAAACCAATGAAAGTGTGACATTTCAGTCCGAGGGAAAACAACTTTGTAAGAATTTTTATGAAGTTTAGGTATCCAATATAGATAAGGTAATTCAAATTGATATTGGTTGTTGGTAATATTGAAAATATTCATAACTGACATATTATTTTGAAGACTTTCCTTTTGGAAAGAGATATATGAGTATTAGTTGGATTGCCACTTGCGGAATTAAATCCAAGTTCTTCTTACATACAATTTATATAATGAGCTTTACAATCAAAGAATGTTGTGTCCTGCTTTGTCAGCAGAGACGAGTACAAACTGATCGTATAATCAATTTAGTTCTATTTTCACTTCTAAATTATCAAATATAGAAGGCCTAGGATAGATTGTTATCATACTGTGCTTTAATCACTTAATGCGAGGTTTTAACATGCATCGAACAATTTTGATCCATTCTGACAAAGTGTCAAGGTCTTCTTTTCATGTTTGGCCCCTCGTCTAGCGTATTCCTCTACAGAGTTCATTATATGTATGAAATTAGAACCATACCAGTTGAAAGACCGAGGTACCCTACAATTTGGAAATTTAAAAATAAGTGATTTAAGGTCATCATTGTTTACTATATATACGTCATCAGTAATGACATAACTAGCAGGACTATAGTTGAAAGGATGAAGAAGAACAAGAACATGTTGTAGAACTACCTTTCAGATGTTCGATGTTGAGGCATTCTATAGGGGTTTTTTTTTGCTCAATTTAAAAGTTAAGAAGCAATGATCCATGTATTATTGTAAGAAATACAAGGAGTAGAATACTAGAATGAACCTTTTTGTGATTGAGGATTTTGCTAATATATACTGCGTCAAATCCTTTCTTTGCATATTGAAGATTAAATGTGGTTGTTGAGCAGTTACTTCTGCACGTGATGGTTTAGAAAGACTATAGTTAGCAATATCCATATCAGAGTCTGCTTTGTATTCGGGGGTTGAAGAATAAAAAATTGGCACTACCCTTACTTTTTCAATCATATTATTTAAAAGTTTCAAAGGGACAGAGTAAAGTTTGGTTCGAATGTGACAGAGGCCTAACTGTTTATTTCCATAAGGTAGAAGTGAATTAAAATAGACATTATGTATAATGGGTTCATTGTAAGACCGACGGTGGTTCGCTTACGTCTATGTGTATTGTTAAAAAAGTCTCATTGCATTTACATTTTCACATTGTGGACTTGAAAGATTTAAGAAGATACAAGAAATTAGAAGAATTTTTTTTAATGTCAGTCTATTAGGTCCCAAGATAAATGGACTGAACTCTTTAACATATATCTTAAACTAAAATGGTAAGCAATTTCCCAAAATCTATAAAAAGCATGGGTCAATCGGCATATTGTCAGACAAATTCAATGTAATTTTTGTATAAAAAGACAAGAACTTGTATCCACAAAAGATTTCAATATAAACTTAACAATTGAACATAATAAAACTAACAAAGGAAGAGTTTGATTGCTTAGAGGATTGACAAATGTCCTTGTCCAAATGGCTTCACTTTTGATTTTTTGAAATTCGTATGGAAAAATGTATGTAGAAATACGTTTTATAAGCCACTCTTTGTACAATACACGGCAGTATCAAGTAAAATAAAAAAATAAGTATTAGTACAAAATGCTAATGGAAGGTATTCAATGTATCAAACTGAAAAGAATATTGCATATATCTGTAATAAATTAAACATAAAAAACCAACTGTATTGGATTAATTTTAATGTAACTGCAAACAGACATTATAATTTTTTTCTTACTATTTCTTAAGATAGGACCTAGTGTTATTGTTGCAGATATATTATAATTAAAACTGAATCTTTAAGGACGACGGACCCAATTCAAGATTTCGCACCTCTGCGCAGAAATTCACGCATATGCTATGAATATGACTGTCGTAATTACGTACATCAAATTAAGAGAAAAATACAAAATTTCCAATCTACTAAACATAATTTGTGATGTCAAAATATTTTTAGTGGAGAAAAATTAAGAAAAAAAAATTAGTCCGAATTTCCTCTATTTGCGACAAGTCCGTTATATTTTCACGTTCTATAAATCCTAAAACGCACAAAGGCAGTTTATAGTCTTTTATTCTAGTAGATATTGAATTTATACCTTAGCCTTACAATATCTATTTATATAGCAGTTAATGTAACGTCAGGCAATATTTAATTGATATGTCAGTTTTCAATGATATTTCTGATGAAAAATGAAGCATGCAGTGAAATTTGACACAACTCCTCAAAAATTTAGGCCGATGACCTACATATTTTTTCTGTTCATCGGTAAGCTAATTGACTTCTTAATATTACAACTTAATTAGAGTAAAAAATCTATTGCAGAATTTTTTAAATATCAGTTTTTATACCACACCCCCAGAAAATTCCCATTACTTTTTATTATATCTGAGGATGTTTTAAATTTTAAAACGCCCCCAGTTAAATAAGGAAGTCGATGAATATGTAATTTTTTTTTATTGATTTATACTCACCATAAACTGATTAACATTACATAAAAATTTGAATAAAAAATCTATTGTGGAAATGAATTTGGCCCCCCGTCCTTAAAAACGAAATAGTTGTGTTAATCTTTGTTGATTGATAAAACCTGTTATGAATGATTTTTAAAATTTCTATTAAGGTGAAGCAACTTATTGCAAAGTTGGACATTGAATGTCAGAAGATTCTGCACAAAGATATGAGACCAGTGGAAGTTGCTCTTCTCGTCATGCTTCACCAGAAACACTCGGATGAAATAACGTTCAATTCAGTACAAAAAAGATGGACGTGGGATGAAAAATCACTCCGTTCTGAGTATAACAACCGACTGAAAGATTTAAATCTTAATGTAAGCTGCACATACATTTTTTTTATTTTAATAACTTTAATAAAAGAGATGCCACTAAAAATTAGTTTTTGCTTACATGTAATTTTCTTATACTGTGTATTAAATATAATATATTATTCACAACAATTTAGGTTGTGAAGTATGCAATATATTTGATTTATTGTCACTAGATACTTTTTAAACAATAATTGATGTTTAGTAGGAACCAGTTTCTATACGCCATTTTATTACTTGAATACATGTACATACTATAGACGTGGAAACATTACAGTGCTTTTAATTTCAATATGACACCGTGAATATTGAGCTGTGTATTCACCATCTTCGTGCAGGCCGCCATTACAGGTGTTATTGATAGATGTTGGCACGAGTAGGGCCTAAGTTACCACTTGCTTATCGTGGTCTTTGTACTTTTAAAATCAGTAAAATTGGCAAACATGCGTATTATGTATGATTAAATACCATTAATTATAATTTAACAACTAATTTTAACGGAGGATTCGTTTCAACGCCACTCTGCGGCTCTATCGAAGTCATTCTTGTGAATACGTGCACTAATTGTCACTTTGTTTTTCGGGACATCACTTTAGGACAAAGGCTTCTGTACAACCAATGTTGTATCCGATCGCTATTCATATTGATCAGTTCACTATCATAAAAGACATTCCTTGGGGATGTGGAGCTTTATGATATTTAGTTATTTAGATCCTCGAGATCTTATTCCCAACATGCCCACACTTGGCGGGTGCCCTAGCCAAGGTGTTACTCTGGAACGTCTCCTTCTCAACCTGGGGAGTAGCCTATGTCCCAGTTTGTATAAAAAGAGGAGGCAGAAAGACAGCTTCCAGATGACTACTCATTTTATTTAGATATAACAATTTAATATGACATTTTAACAATAAATATTAATATTAATTACAATGAAATTTATCAACATTAATATTCATTACAAAAATCTCTGAAAATAAAATATTAGTTGAACCCTCTGAATCTATTAACTTTACTTTTGAGAATGCGCGCAAGTGTTATAATTTATCTTACCTGTATAAAAAGAGGAGGCAGAAAGACAGCTTCCAGATGACTACTGGAGAGCTGTGTTTCCCGCACCCACATTTTATACGTTCGGACACTGTGCTACAACATTCTCCTCCTAATAAGTAAATGCGATCAAGTGCATACTAATGATCTAACGTGGTCAGTGGTTGCATTTTATTTATATTTCTGACTCGGCGTCGATAGGCTCATCACTGGACTTAATAACACATTTCTCCATGAACATAAATAAACATACGCTATCTGTATAACGCATATACTTTTACCAATTTCTATAGAATTTCCGTTATGATATCACTATTAAGATTATTTAATTATGAAGTCGTACAGTTATTGAATAGATTACGTTTCCCTCCTTACACTAGTATTCAGGCCCTAAATGCCAGGTTTGCATCATATACCATTGCGTATTCTATTCGACACAATACGTGTTATACATACTCCTTGCGTTTCCCTCTTCTTGAATGCTGGCTTGATGCATGGGATGGCGGCTCGTGGACCAAGAAGAAGGCTGGGGTATGCATCGGGCTTTAATCTCACTCTTAATCCCGTAAGATTCATAGATCAACTAAACACGGGTTCTTTGTGAAGGAGTCCGGAGAAAAAATGTTCACAACAAACGACAGAATGGTAATTCGGTGTCCATAATTTGTCTATTGTGGAGGAAGTTGAAACGGGGTTCACTCTGTTTACTGCGTGTATCCACTTCGAATAAAGCTCTTTCTTGGGAAAACGATGAAAACTCACACCAACGGTATTTTCTGGATTGTTCTTGCAACTCACAACCGCACAAATCACCATCTTTTGCTTCTATTAACTGGATTCTTATTGATGTCTTCTTCAATTTCTCTTTCCGCGCGACTTTCTTTGGCACTTCCGTTTTACGGCGGAAAGATTGCGAGCGAGTCCGAGTACAGCCGGGAATTTACCTGTACGTTTATTGGCTGTTAACTACGCTATACGAATGAGTTTGAACACCGTGATTTTACTATTGTTCTTAGATTTCTATTTATTGTCATTTTTGTAACGTTGATATTTATGTTTCCTGTGACCTTTATTTATTGTTCTAATAGCATTTAACGAGACTAAGACAGTAACTCAACATGATTCCAAAAAAATTACAATGTAAATACACGGTTGCATGTTTATTACTCATCATATTTTTTTTCCAAATCATGATTAATTATTCTATAATGAAAAAAATCGACTATTCGTGAGTTAAAAACTCCGCGAAAGGTACTTATTTAAGAAATTGTGATATTTTAGACGCGTAGAATTAAAGACGTTTACAGTATTTCAAGTATGTTGCTAAACTTCAAACACAAGGAAATATCCGTTAATGTTTTACGATGACACAAAGGGAGAGTGAAAAAACTTTAAATCTCATGACTCTTTGGATGAAACTGCAAAGAATCTATCAAAAAGAAATATGATGGTTGAAGTGTCAGTCGTTGAATGAATAAGGACATTTTATCTAAATTCAAAATGGTCAATCGGACATGACTTCAATTTTCAGTTAGTTCTCCTTAAATCTCTGTAAATATGACAAGCCGAGCTAATAAAATATCAATCATATTTGTTTTCAAGCTGCATCTCTATTGTAACACAATTTCAAGAAAAAACTTCAATCAAATTCACTGGAATATTTCTCACTTTAAAACAATTTAGAACAATTTTATGATTTTGCTATATATTTTTTTTTTGTTTAAGGATGAACATAAGGATTCTACGGAAAATTTCATACAAAAAGCAAAAGTAGTAAGTAAATGTTTTTGTAATGATCATCTTTACTAAGTATGTAACACACTAACAATTCGGACCGTGATTTCTCACGAACAGAGGAGCAAATTGTCACTGTAGTGTATGAGTGGTACATGTGTCCAGTGTACCTCTGGCACATAAAATGTGTTCCCCTATCAACACAAAAAGATGACCGAGTATTCATTCAAGGGCAACTAAATTGCTCTATGTTCAGACACCATACTGTAAACGTATTATATTTAGCGTGTACGTATACATACAAACAGTAACTTATCGTAGAAAAAAGGACCGTCGACAACACATCTGACAACAAATCCGGAGCGTCTTTGTTTCAGGATTTAAATGAGACTTATTGCTAAACTTATTGCTAAACGAGTCAAAGTTGAACAACTTACTGCACTAGTTAAACATTATTGCCAGAATACTGCACTAGTTGCGACTCATGTGTAACCGGGCCATGATACGGGATAACATGTGAACAACAAGTCGATTTTAGGGTTCGATTCCTTTTTATTAGATTTGTTTAGAAATTGTAAGAAAAAGAGTTATCCTAGAATTACACATACATAAATCATAAATGCATAAATGCGCACAACAAAGACAATACATACAGAAACATTGCAAAGGAAATAAAGGAAATAAATGGAATAAACCATTTCTTTCCAATTATATATTTAGACTGAACCATTATTTTAAATAAAGGTGTTTAGGTTTTACCATACACAACTCACATGGTCAGTATAATAGTGCACCGAAAACAGTGAACGATTGAATTAATAAATGAATCAATGAAATGTGAATCAAAATTCCCTTATACTATTAAAAACTAAAAAAGGAAACTACGTCACGCTTCTACATGTACGTATGTGTCTTTTGTTTTAAATATTTCTTTTTAATTTTTTTTTTTCTTGTATGTATTAAAAATAACTGATTTGTAATATAGGAAATTGCAAATTTGGATGCAATATTTGACAACAATTCGTCGTCTGACGAGGAAAGTGAAGCCGTTTTAAACACTTACTACACAAACCAAAGCGATACGGTTTCCAAACTGAACAGCGAAAGAGCACGAGAATTAAAAGCCCAGGTATTTAATGTTTTTTTAATTTATATCTTATATTGACAAGATTTGGTAAATCTTAATAAATTCAGTGGTTATTCTTTATGAATAGGGATTTTGAATATTAAACGGGGTTAAACTTTTTAATATATTTGTCATCTGATATAATAAAAATAGAGTTTTTCTAATTGTTGGTTTTGTATGAAAGCTTGAGAGTTCTTCAGACTCCGTTGATGATAGCAGCATAAGAGGAAAGTATCAACAGGTAATCAAGACGACATATTTCCATTGTTGATTGAATCGCTAACATTTATTTAAGCGATACTAAACCGTTTTTAAATAAATGTAACGGTATTATATTACATTAGTTATTTTTTTTTTAATTTAGAAAAACATTAATCTTTTAAGATATAATCTTTTTTTAGAAATTAAAAGAGGTAAACGATAATTTCAAGGAAAGCATGCTGAACTACCTAAAAAATCAGAAGCATAAAATGGCAGAAGTTTTGAATGATTATCATGAAGAACAACTGAAAATCCTTGAAGCGATGGACAAAGAACTAACCATAGAAGTTGAACGTCGAAGTTGCCCATCATCCGTATTTATTTTTAACTGTCTCTCTCCCTCCCTCTCTCTCTCTCTCTCTCTCTCTCTCTCTCTCTCTCTCTCTCTTTATATATATATATATATATATATATATATATATATATATATATATATATATATAAACATTTAAAGCGTCTAAAGATTTAATGAAAACGCCAACATTTTACTGTGTATTGTCTTTCAATTTTTTTTTAATTTTCGTGTCTTATATATATATATATATATATATATATATATATATATATATATATATATATATATATATATATATATATATATATATATATATATATATATATATATATATATATATATATATATATATATATAAAACATTTTTTAGGCAGTCCTTTTGGCAAAAGTGAGGAAGCGTGACGATCCGGTGAGTAGATATGATTTGCAATTCGATAAATCAGACAAGAACAATTATTAATTCTTTCACCTGATGTTGTTACTAAGGATACTCAACTGCCTTTGCTTAGAACCGAAAAAAGTTCATATAAAAATGATTCGTAAAATCTGACAGAAAAAAAACAAAACTGAAAAAATATATCTTGCCGCCAGGAGTTTCCGATAGTCATATGTTTCCTATGGTCGATTTTCGTCGCGTGAGTTTACCACAAAATTAGGTCATCAAAAAGTCACGTGATCAAATTATGTGAAGCATGAAGGGCTTCTAAGAACACCTCTGCGAATGTGTTCGGAATGTTTTTTTATCGTCGCTAAGTATGTAATAAATCCAGAGGTGATCGAATGAAAGTTAACGATATTTCGCCGAGATTTGTTTAGTTTCTGTGAAAATGCGAGCGTAAGTATATTAGTGTTCGGATTATATTCTCAAAATATGTAAGTACTGGCCGTTTTTCATGTCATATCCTACTTTGATTTATGTTAACACATGAAAAGCTATTAGGATATATGTCTTATTTCATCATCTATCCGTTATTTAAACTAAACGATGATATTCAGAAAAGAGTTATCGTTCGTGTTCAACCACTCTACACGTGGTTGAAAATGTAAACATTGGGTTGCCTGATAGAATCATAGCCATGTTTCATACTTTTGGTGTGCAATAACATGCATTTAAAAAAAGAACTGGTGTCTGTTTTGTATAAAAAATTAATATACCGAGCCATTGTCAAGTAACATTCTGCATAAAATATTATTATTATTATTATTTTTGAACAAACAAGTAAACAAGCAGCAACCATTTAGACATACAATTTGACCAGAATAGTTAGAAAAAACAAATTTGCTTACAACTTATTAAGAAAAAGAAAAATATCAGCAATTTAGGAGACAACAACAAAGAAAATGTGCACACAGTTATGACAGTATAATGTTAAGTTACAAAAAATATAAGATTTTCTGTTATGTACATCCTCTAAGAATAATAGATTAAGTCATTGTTGCTCAGTAATGTATTAGATAAAAAAAAAGGACGAGGGAAGTAAAGAAGGAAGAAAATAGGGAGGGAAGATTTTAACATTACATATCTACTATAATAGAGTATAAAGTAATTAAAAAGAACTAATGAAAAAAAAATCATTAACCAAAGTATAAGAGACCATTTTTGCCGGAAAGTATTAAAAATATTCATGTGTGTACTGTCATCAGCATTGTATTTCAGGATTTTAAAGAACTGAAAATATTTTGGAAACCTTTGATAGATGGACAGATATTTTAACAACGAGCCTTATAAATGTATTGTTTTATTAGTATTAGCATAATGTTAAACAGTTCTGAGAATTCATTCTTATTACTTTGTCCAAAGATAAAAGTTTCATCACTTAAATTTAATTCAATATCTTTTGATACACACATACTATAAAGTTGTTCTAAAAATCTTTGAACAATTGGGCATTCCCAAATTAAATGATAAATTGTTTCTTTTTCTTTACAAAAAGTACATTTATTTGTATCTGTTATACTTATTTTGTACATAAGACTATTAGTAGTTAAAATATGATGATTTTGTCGGTATTTAAACCACTGCAGTTTACTATCTTTTGAAACAAGAAATAGAAGATAATAAATAGTTGTCCATTGTTTATCAAAATATCTGGCCCACTTATCTTTACACTTAACTTTGGTTTTAAGAGAAAATAGAATTAGTAGATAACAAGGCTTCAGCGGAAGTGACGTCACGAGGTCAACAGGAGGGACATTTCCTTACAGAGCTATACAAAATAAATTCGATTTCGCAGCCAAAATGATTGATATAGGTCCGATGATTTGAAGTATCTAAATATTTTGAGTATTGTAAATTTATTAATACGCATAATATATAATGCAATTATAAATACGTGGAAGTTGACTTGTGTAAGGCAATCAGATCGAAAAATCAGTGTGACACAGTTGGTAATCAGACGAAGGAACACTGCAGTTATACTACCCAATGAGTTATATACAAGTAACAACAGCAAATGTTTTCTTTCACATGACATATAAGTTATGTATAACTTGTAGAAAAATGTATGCATTTGATTGTCTGTTTTCTTTGGAGGAATATTCATTATATGAGCAGAATATGCTACGGCAACCATCTCTTGATTATTACCTGCAGACGACAATCCACGGCATGACAAATGATATCTGAAAGCTGGAACTTTACAATGTGTAAAATCTTCTCAAATTAATAGTTGGTCTTCAGTATTCCTAATGTTAATGCGGTATATTCAAATATGAGTAAAAACGTATCGAAATAACACAAACGGGTCAAAAAGGTAGTGGTTAATCCTACATGTCACTGTAACTGGCGGTATATATATATATATATATATATATATATATATATATATATATATATATATATATATATATATAACGTAGGTACATACAAGTGACATCAAACAATTTAAGTTAATAATCTTTCCCAAAAAGTCTCATTTTGGACAGGAATTTTTTTTAAGTTAAAGTTTCTAATAAACATTTTTTAAAAATTGATTAAACATTTTTCAAAGAAATGGTACATGGAGATCATGAATACGCTTTTTAAATAACGTTTTATAACGTTTTATAAAGAATGTACAAGGAAAAATTCAATAAGATTTAGTCTGCTAAACAACTCGAGTTTTCTCGGTAAGGACAATTGTGTCTCATCTCTTGGAAAGACACAGAGGTTGTTGATTTTTTGTTATTGTACATCAACTTGTTGATTAAATAAAGAAACAAATCGATTGATTTATTTGAAAGAACAAACGGTTGCCTTTTTCGACTATTATTTTTAAGGACTATAGACAGCACTCAAATGTCACAGCTACTTATAGCAAGGCACATCAGTATACAACAGTCACCTTATTTAAATAATAGTGTTGTGTTATGCATGTACTTTGCCTAAATAGTAGTCAGGGTGACTACTATTTAGGCATAGTACATGCACGACACAACACTATTATTTAAATAAGTTGGTTGGACTGAAATATTATTTGAAAATACACAGCTTTTAGCTGAGTCACATCTTCTAGCGTATTGTTATTACCAATTTTTGAACTTTTATAAATTCAGGTTTTGGATGACAAAAAGAACTCAGCAGTTGATGGATTTAATAGTATTGTTAAAAGTGACCTTAGCAAAGAAAAACTATCCGAGCTATTTTCTGAGCAAATTGCTCAAGAAAATATATTACAGGTCGGTGTACAGTTGAATAGACCGCGCCAAGTCCAACCGGGAAAATACCTTTATATACATACTGTGGTAAGTGTTTTTAGTTTTACACATGTATATGGCTGAACAATATAGGTTGCATTATGTCATAAAAAATGAATTTTAAATTGATTAAATAATCAACATTTGTTTTATATCAATGTTTTGTAAATATTAACATTATTTGTGCTCATTTAGCATCATTATAATGATCAAATGTATCTGTAACACTTTATGCGTGTAACAATCGTCATTTTTTATATCATGTGATTTATACTTTTGTGAGTATTTATAAATCGCTAAAGTGGATAAAAATATCCCTGCGATAAAAATCAGCCATATAAGATATGTTGATTGACTCTAGCCATATTAGGCGTTATAATTGAACGTTCCTAGTTTGAGCAGTAAAATGTGGTACCATGTATCTTAGAAAACACATATGACACTACAACGAAGCAACAACCAGTAAAACTCAACTCTTTTAGACGTTTCTTCTTGATCTATACACCACATGCATTTTGTAGGGGATGTTCTGTTCTAACAGTAATAGTTATTAAGATAATTAAAATGGTTTTTTTTTTCACTTTTATCTTATAATTAATTCTATGTCTGTCTGTTTCTCTCTCTCTCTCTCTCTCTCTCTCTCTCTCTCTCTCTCTTTGCTTTTTTTTATCTTATCTGTCTTTTTTAAAATTGGTTCTTATTATTTTAAGGCCAGACATTATCTACACCAAACTGTTTCACCGAGTTCATATATTAGACGCGGTGATGACATCAACAAAAAATTTGGAGAGGCAAGGAAAACAACGCCACAATAGGATTTCTTTATATTGTTAAAGTTGTCTCTTGTTTTTAATGTTTTTGTAAATTTGTAATAAAGTATCAGTACAAGTGTGAAAATAGATAAATATTCAGAATTAGAATATCTGACTGCATTCTGTCCAACGAACTTAACGTCCATGCTGATTAAAAATAAACTCTGGGCTATTGATGTCATAGTGTTGTTTTTTGACTAATTTATTTTTGGCCATTTTTTTATATTATATTCTTGTTGCATTTGCAGAGTGCTTTTGTTTTGTAGATCTTTTATTTTGTCACATTGATGAGGATGGGGGAAGTACGCTCATTTGAATTAAATGCTCTTCTTAGCTTAACTAATTATTTGTTCCCATCTGTGTTAAACGTTCGTTGGAAATATAAAAAAAAAATATTTGATAAAAGCAATTTTAAATATGTATTTAACATTCTGAAAAAAATAAGCAAGTTCCTCGTTGATACACTTCGAGACAATTAAAATGTTTTGAAGTGAAATTTAATTTTTGGGAGTTGATTTTAATCAACTCTCCTATGCAGTTACTCAGGCAAACCGAAAGTGAAACAGTGTTTGGACCTAAGCACAAATTAACACCGCTGACAACATTTAGTTCTTGAAAATAATCGATAAATTCGATGTAATGTATTCTAAGCATAGTTTATTCAAGGACACTTATTTATAGATACCTTGTAAATAGTTTTTAAATGGTACGAACAACATAGATATTCTTTTATATTCGTACATTGTATGTATCCCTACGCCAGAGTACAATATAGTTTTGTTCAACCAGAAGCTCGGCTGTTTCCGTTAATCTCCGACAAGCAGAGAGCCTCTCTTGCTCGTCGGAGATAAACGGAGACAGACGAGCGTCTGGTTTAACGAGACTAGAGTTCTGTAGTGCTTGGATCCTTACAATTTCTTAGAAATATTTCGATTACTGATACGTAGTTTGATGGAATTAATTATTTGAATATTACATATGATTCATATGGGGTTTTCACGAAATTCCTGTCGAAGAATTCATATTATAAAAAAATGTGTATAATTCAAATATATATATAAAAAACGGAGTCTAGGAAACTACTTTCCATGCAAAATAACCTAACATATCGTTGATTTTAAAATAAATAATAGTCGATAAAATCAACTCCCGTTAGTACTTCAGTACTTTGATTATATTGGCATCTACATAGTCCATAGCAACATCTATCATAATGATATATATTAATTTAACTGTGTATTGCCGATGTATACGTGCTACATTAATGCTTCCTGCCACCGTTCAATCCCTCACATCTAATTTAAGTTTTAAACCGCCAAAATTATTAAAAGATAAACATAATTTATAACGCAGGACTCTACGGGGGTATTATACGAGCCTTATTTCTATGACGAACAATACTTCTTGATTGTTTTAACTTATTTCAATTGGGTACATTCTATAAAACAGGTAGGCAGAACATAAAATGTGAATAATGAACAAGTAGATATAACAGTAGGGTTTTTGTGCTAAAAAGATGCTTGAAGAACATTTCAAATTAGATAAAAAATTTCAGTTATCGTATCATAGTTAAGATATTGGCATTTTATATTTAAGGATTAAACAAAGATTGTTAAATTGGTGTATATTAAGCAATATTAAGACAACTTAAGAGTTTACTATAGATATAACGAAAAAAAAGCAAACATAAAGCAAATATTCAGAAACTTAAGGTAAAACAGACAGAGTGCTTAAAGAATCTTTTTAAATCTTCATTCTATTTTATATTTATGAAATAAATGTAAAACAATGAAAGACAGCAAATTATTTTATCTTATTGTTTTTGTATTTATTTCCATGTAAAAACCAAAACTCATAATTTCCCAAGTAGAACCATTTAAACAAGATCTTGGATTTTCGGTAGGATGCAACTATCTTTTTCTTGCATCAAAACAAGTTAAAATGGCGCTGGTTTGGAGTGAAATATACACCGATTGCGTGGTTATAGCTCAAACACGAGACAAATTTTGTTGATTTCAAAGAGCGATGGCTGAGTGGCCAGAAATGAAATAGACAGACCTATGTCACATTGCTCTTTGACACAACTACACAAAGTCCAAGCTCCTGTTAAAACGGTTCTAATTTCAAAGCCTATAAAAACTGATTTTCTTAAGGAATAAGGAATCATTCTTTGAGTATTATGAGGTTACAATTTCGGTCAGGGCGTGATCAAATCTAATAAAGCCCGAAGGGCTTTATGATAGATTTGATCACGCCCCGACCGAAATTATCACCTCATAATATTCAAAGAATGATTCCTTATTACTTTTATAATTTTCAGCAATTGTATGATTAAAATTTAAAATATTAAGCATGCAAATCCCACTGGCACCCAACAATACGTCATTTGAATTTATTGAACTATATAGTGCAAAATCGATTCGTAGTATTATCACAGACGAAAACAAAGACACTGGAAAATGTAAAATTAAAATATTTCCAAATATTTTCTTTAAGCGTACATTTAGGTGTTCAGGTACCGATCAAAAGACGGAGAAGACGGAGAGGATCGGAAAATAATACAATCGATGAAAACATTGCAGGTGCACATTTTCAACATATAGTGAACTATCCATAAGCTTTTAAAAGGCGGTAACTCCAGAAAAGCTTCAACGTAATAATTTGACTAAACTTTATCCAATCAGATCGTAGAGGGGAGGATTAAATACATCGCCGCTGTGATATAAATGAGAGAGAGAGAGAGAGAGTTAATCGGACCGAGTACTCTGTAAATTTCTGTGGTTTCATTAATATTCAAGGGTGTCAATTTTCGTGGATAAAGTGAAAATCACAGTTTCAGGGATACGTAAATTTGTGGCCAATGAACCTATCAATACAAAATGTTAATAGAAATTGCACTTCAATGAGCATTTAATTTCATGGATAAACTTAACAAAGAAATCAACGAAAATTGATATTCAACGAATATTGATGAAACCACAGTATTAATAGTAATACATATGAACAATTTGTCATTAGACCAGTTAATAAACCGGCAAATAATTTATGGTCTATAATACATATACGAGGGTTGTTCGGAAATTATTGGGACAACACAAATATTTTCCTTTCTAAGTGACAAATATTGGTGAAAATTGGCATAAACATTGAAGAAACCTAAACAAATATTTAAACAAAGTAATATTAAAAAAAATATTTAATATTTTGTTTACGACGGTACATAAACAACGGGTCACTGGACATAAGCAAGTTTGTCAGCTTACCAGATATATCTTATGATGCCATTGACTGGAAAATTTTCACATGAATAAACAATATCCTGGTTAACTCTTATGTGAAATTTCAATGGTTTGTCTTTTTTCTCAAAGGAGTAAGAGTAAATGTCTCAATAATTTCCGAACAATCCTCGTATATCCTACATTGATGTAACTACACTCTGCACCGAGTTTTTGCTTCCACCACTTTTTGCTTGATATTTCGATAATCATAAATACCTTTGTGCTCAAACTACGTTCATCCACTAATATGAAAATTGTCCAGATTATCTGTTTTGAAACGTCCCCTCTACCGCTTCAGGTTTCAATACACATCCCAAAAATAAAAGTCTACGGGAAATTTACATTGCATCAGCAATTATTAAGCCCGGATGATAACGTTGAAAAATTGTGCGAGGTGTCCCGAGAACTTTCGAAGGGAGAAAAGATGTAAACATTTCCCCATTATAAATCTCCGTAATAAATTTGTTTTCGTTCCTGTGAACTTTTATGAGTGAATAATGATAATTTGTCAATCGAGATATCTTGGATATTTTCCCTTTTATCGATTTCAACAGCATTTTTTCACATGTATGCGTATTTTTCTTAAAATTCATCAAAAAGTGATGGAAGCAATAACTTGGGACAGACTATATGTATGGTGTGTTTTAAAATTAGTAAGAATGTAAAAATCAGTCGACAACAATGCAATGTCTACACAATCATATATATAGGAATGACGTAACTAACCAAAGCAAACCTGGAGTCCAAGAATTATTATAAACAGACAAACAACATAGAAATGCAAACGAATGATGGATTTATGAAATTTAGATGTCGTGAATCGGAAAGAGCGCAGCCGGTAGCTTTGTGGAAAAATAGAACAATGGCGGTCAACTTTGTCCTGAGGTAAAAATGTTTCAAACGTAGTAACAAAGAAGACAGTTTTTTTTAAGTTAGTCACACACTATGCCAACATGTATACTAGCAAAATTACAATCTTTGTATAATTTCGGGATGCTTCGACATACTTTGATTAGAATATTTAAAATACTTGTACAAAAAGCATGTGTTTGACCATACTTCATCCCAATAAAGATGTTCTTTATCGTGCCAGCACCTACTTACACCAACGTTTTACTTGTGTTTACCATAGGGCAAGCAAAATTACGGCCTATATACTGTATTTATTTCCGGAAAGATTTGGCATGCTTTGATTAGAATGTTAGCAAGATTGTCGGGGGCAGTTTCTCGAACATCGCGTCATCCTTATATCTGTATACATTGTAGAGTTCGTTTGTTTTAGTATTTAACTTGCATGTATGATGACCCATCAAATCTCAATCTCTCTCTCTCTCTCTCTCTCTCTCTCTCTCTCTCTCTCTCTCTCTCTCTCTCTCTCTCCCCCCCTCTAAAGTCACGAGCGGCGATGTCTTAACTCCGCCCAGCTACGATCTGATTGGACAAAGGTAAGTCAAAACATTAGTACGTTGAAACTTTTCTGGAGCTTATACATAGTTCACTATTTATCTGGGTCTTATGTTTAAAAATATAGCTTTAAATTGAAGATGCCTTCCCTCTTATCCGATTCATCTTGAATAAAATGAAATTAATGTCAAAAATTATGATGTAACTTTGAGACATAATAATCAAAAGAAAAGTACTTTTTTCTCCCCAATTTTTTTTTGTTTGAAAAAATCACACGATTTTATTTTTTATGTGAGTCACAATTTACAAATGGTCGCCAAATATTATTTAATTTATACGAATTTCTAATGGTATAAGATATTCTTGGACACCCTGTACTATCCCGTACAGTGGTTAAAAATTCAGTAAAATATGTTCAAAACAAACAAAACAAAACAAAAAAGTCATTATTGTAAATGATAGCTTTTATGTAAATTGTGACATGTTATATTTATGCCAGTACTAAATAATTATTAGTCTAATCTAAATATAATAGTAATTCTAATTATTAAGTATTTTCGAGTATATAGTTGATCGTCTTCATGCATTTGTCTATATCAGCCATTCAGAGTGCGGCGTGTAGTCGCGCGATGTTTTGACTACGTCATGTCAACTAGTTTGTAAATACCACAATCAATGCTTTTTGTAAATTGGAACTTTTTGTGCTACATTACATAACTCATATAACTTAAAACTTTTTCAAAGCTTACTTCCGAGCGAAAGGAGGTCTAACTTTTGAATGACTCTTACGATCTACTGAAATTCTGAATTTCCTCAAACCTCCCGCTGTGTTTCATTCAGTTAGGTGAAAATGACTTGTGCCATGCGGATCCACGAAAAGTGATTTTTTTTTTATAGTGATATTATTACAAGTGTATCATCGAACAACAATATTTATGCCGATGAAATGTTCATCGAATAACATATATGACATTGATATGCGCACATTTTTACGAATTTATTAATAATAATACAATATACTGTATTCCATGACCGAGAATGTAAAATCAAAGTATCTGATTACCACATCAATATTTTTAACTAAATTGAATTGAGCAAAGCTGAGTGCAATAGAACCATTTTTTCTATTGATTCTATCCATGGCATCGTATCACTAATAGATAATAGAAATTTTAATCGATTTTTTTTTTCTTTATTTCACATACATTAACATGAACAATGAAAATATTATATTCTGTGACACGTAGAGTATGTGATGCTGAATGTAAAAGATACATAATAATGAATAATCATCCCTTCACTGACCTGTAAAATGATGACAAAAATTGATGTGAAATATTATATAATATATATTTTTAATTCTCCATATAAATGACACCAGCTTGACATCAATCATAGTGCATGTTGTATTAGATTTATACAATAGCACATTTTCGGGCTGCTGCCGTTTTTCTTCGAATTTTAGACACGCCGATATATTTTGTTAGCCATATAAATTCCCGGTTTCCTATAGCTAGCTTCGAAGAGGTGAAATATGATGCGATAGATTTTTATTCGTATTGGGTATCATATTTGAGGGAAGTTTTTAACAGGAGAGAGGAGTAACTTATTATGCTTATTAACCAAAAAAAAAATAATATTAACTTGTTCGGCTTTGTGAACTCGCTGTAGAGCTAAACCTTGAAATAATTGCCAAATATGACGTTAATGATTACAAGATCATGGACGTAAAGAGGAGAACAGTCGAGGTAAATGGCGATTATGTAGTCATACCATAACCGACTGAAGTGAAAACCTGGCAAAAGCATCTCGGTAACTTACCAGACATACAAACGTATGACATTCTTATATTCTTAATGACATATTGTACGTGGGACAACCAGAGACCGCAGACCTACAAAAATGACAACGGTTTTCGACTGCTTTTTGCAAAACACATTGACCATGTCCAGATTTCGGAAGTTCTTGGGCATGGTTACTTCTGTATATTTACATTTTCCAGTGTCTTAGCCTGTAATAACAATACGTATCGATTTTGTACTATATAACCCATAACTTCAAATGACGGGGTGCCAGCGGGGTTTCCTTATTTATATTTCGATATTTAATCGTAAAATGGTTTAAAATATATATTTACATTTTCCAGTGTCTTAGCCTGTAATAAAACTACGTATCGATTTTGTACTATATAACCCATAACTTCAAATGACGGGCCGCCAGCGGGGTTTCCTTATTTATATTTAGATATTTAATCGTAAAATGGTTTAAAATTATAAAAATATAAGGAATAAGGAATTCGGGCTTTATTGGATTTGATCACGCACCGAACGAAATTATCACCTCATACTACTCAAAGAATGATTCATTATTCATTATATATTTACATTTTCCAGTGTCTTGCCTGTGATAACACTACGTATCGATTTTGTACTATATAACCCATAACTTAAATGACGCCAAATTGAGGCGCCAGCGGGGTTTGCTTATTTATATTTAAATATTTAAGCGAACGATGGCTTAAAATTATGTAAATATAAGTAATAAGGAATCATTCTTTGAATATTATGAGGTGATAATTTCGGTCGGAGCGTGATCAAATCTATCATAAAGCCCTTCGGGGTTTATTGGATTTGATCACGCCCTGGCCGAAATTATCATCTCATAATACTCAAAGAATGATTCCTTATTCCTTAAATAAAAGCGTCCTGTGTACGAGAGACAATACAAACGTCTGATACATACCGTGAATGAGTGTTGATCCATATCATTATTTCTATCAATCTACATGATTGCTTAAGTTTAATCTAGTAGTTTTCTGATACGTTTTAGGGACCTAGACACGATTTTTTATCAAAATTTTATTTTTTTCTAACATTTTTTACGTTTAAAAATGTTCACTTACATGTACATGTATGCATATTAAATTATCGACTTAACTAAAATTTTAATGTTAGAAGTCAAGTTATAATCAAGATACAGAGTTTTATTTTTCCTGATTTTATATGGAAGTAAGCTTTGGAAATTTTATTTACAGTAAATTTTATAGCAATTGGTTTTTTTTTTCATTACAGATCGATACATGTATATGAGAAAGGACGACGTTTCTGTTGCTATAGCAACAAATTTAAAGTCTAGTTAATAATATTATTAAAAAAACACATCGGATCAGGTTATCTTGTTTGGCATTACTTATTTTGTCACAGAAATGGCAATATCTGTACTTCACATTATTTGTAAAAAAAATATAAGACTCAATCTTTGTTTACAAAACAAAGAATTTAAAACTCTGTATCTTGCTTGTAACTCAATACCCTTTATTCACGGATTACGTCATCTAATTTCAAAACGAGGCTAGGAACGCAAACAAGATTGCGAGTAGTAGTAAAGAATATGTAAACAGCAGTACGGGTACCGCTTATCATTGTTGTGTCCCATTATGTAACAATGATTCGCGTTACGACAACAACAGAGAATTATCCTTTCATAAATTTCCGACAGATAAAATCAAAAGGAAGGAGTGGATAATTAAAATTCGACGGGATGTAGGTCATAGGTCAGAGTAAGTACATGCTATCAAATATTGACAAGTTAATCGTTGATTCACTTGGCTGAAAGTTATTGGACTTTTTGTGAAAATGAAAACAAATTTAAATGCTAAATCTGTGATAATTCTGATTATAAAATGTATTTCTTAGATATCAGACGCTACCAGGGTAAGATCAGCACACTTCTCACTAGTGTTGTCACGATGATCGATTTTTAGTCGATGATCAGTTAGAAAGGTCGTCGACTTACGACAATCGACTTGAGATTTTATAATCGATTATAATCGGTTTATTACATAATACTATACTTATCATTTTGTTTATTATTCTGTATTTCTAGAAATAAAAAGTTGAAAACTGTTGCAAATATATGTGTATCTTCGGCTAGTGTTTTCGTCTGCCATTTTGAAATACTAAAATCTTGTTTTATACGGTAGAAGGATATTGTTTCGGATCAGAGCAATGCTAGAATTTCAATCAAAATATACAATGAAATTTAATAACGTCAAGATCTTCAATTTTCAATATAAATGAAAACAATTGTCAATCATTATGTTGCTGGAAACTCCCGTTTAATTTATTACGGAATTATGTATATGTACCGGACAGGATTTCATGTTTTAAAAACAAAATGGCCGAATTTGAAAACGCACACGTGCCTCTACGATCATCCAGGCACAAAAACAAAGTCTGTGGTGTGGAAACACTTTGGATTCTTTAAGAAAATAAATGTAGTGGGGCATAAGTAAATATAAATAGCACTTGAATATTTTAAAATAAACAATAGCTTAAAATTTAGTACCCCATTTGAATGACTTTAATACAACATGTACAAATTATTACCGATTCGAATATTGGCCGATCATTAGTTGGTTAGAGTTAACCGATTCTGCCAATTAATCGATTATGATTTTCAACCGATTTGACAACACTACTTCTCACAGTCGGAACTACGTCGGTCCTTGAATGGCAAACGATGTCTCAGGCCAGGGAGTGTACCAAGTATATTTGCATGGAATTCCCTGGTAAAAAGGATCAGATCACAAAGAAGATCAATGAAAAAAATAAGTTGACGAAAGTATGATAATTATAAGTCGTTATTATTTTAGTTTACTTCAGATAATTATGAGGAAAAAAAATTGAGTATTACAAAGCTGTTGACACAATGTATATTTGGGGTCTCCGCCTCCCTCGAAACCACCGAAAAAAAACCCACCAAAACCAAATCACAAAACAAAATGGCTGCCGCTTAGGGACAGAGACAGGGACAAGCACAGTGCTAAGGTACTATTCCAATTTCTAACCCATCATGTAATCTCATGCAACATATTATTCAAGGCGGTAACGAAACGTTCCACCAAATGCAGCCAATACAACCTATAGCTATAAAACATATGCAGAAAGCTATGCAATTCTCAAGATCGTTTGAAACCATCCAAACTCAACATATTCGAACACTTCACAAATCCCCCACCGTAGGCCTAAGGCATTTCACTACAAATTCAGATTGTGAATAAAATGCTTGAAAACTTTACTCTATTGAGAGCTTGCAGGGCGAACTAAAAAGTCTAAGCGCTAGTGTCTCAGAAGTATAAAAAAAATTTCAACAATTTATTTCAAACTCCTATGGTGAAAACATTAAAAAAAAAAATGCTACAGCACTTGATGAGCTTGACAACCTAAAAACATCACTTAAAGATTCAATAAGAGCTAGGGGTACAAAGAGAAGAAATAGAAGACTGTGAAAAAAGTGTTCAAGAAATCTGTCGTTCATGTCTGAACATAGCAGATTATGTTCTTATTGAAAGAGCCCACAGAATCGGCAGACCCAACGGCAATCGACCCCGCCCTATCGTGGCCAAGTTCAGCGCGAGGTCGTCAGAAAGTCGGCATTCAACCTCAAAGGTTGTGATATATCAATTGGTGCACAATTACCGAAAATCATCAAAAAGAGAAGAAACAACTGTTTCCAGCGACGAAGAAGGCAAACGAAAGACAGCGAAAAGCAGTCTTCATAAAGGATAAGCTATTCATTGATGGGAGACCATACCACCCTCCAGCAACAGAAGCTGACCACTCGGACGCACTGGTACCGGCGCAATAAGCTGAGAGCCATAAGTCTCCGGACGGACTCCTGCGAATATTATTGTCATTTAAATTTAGACCACGTGGTTTTATTTGATCCTTTCAGTTTCGCAGTAAATCATGCCTCGTGTTTATAGTCTATTTCATAGAATCTAGGTACTTGTAGTCAAAATGAAATATAAAATTTAGACGTTTATTGCTTTTTAACTTT
Organism: Magallana ariakensis; assembly: GCA_020458035.1. Lineage (NCBI taxonomy): Eukaryota > Metazoa > Mollusca > Bivalvia > Ostreida > Ostreidae > Magallana > Magallana ariakensis. The sequence goes on from CM035813.1 coordinate 58,697,129, forward strand.
ATCTTCATTAATTGGTGGATAAAATGAGTTCTAGAAATAAATGTGACAAATATCTACAAAAATACTGAAGGTGACCAATTATAAAAGAAAACAGCTAAACACAAGCTGGCGATTTGGTCATAGCTTATTTATTACAATTAACAATAAGTTTAACAACCGACCTGTAACCCACTTGATAAAGTTAACATGCACAATAAATAAATCAATAAATAAATCAAAATCAATGGTTCAACATTTAAATTTTGCAATCAACCAATCAATCAATAAACTACAGTTCAATCAATCAATTAATAAATTAAAGACTAAATCATGAAAGTCAATATCAATATCGCTTTGCTTTAAGCGGGTTGCTGGCTAGGTTAGGTGGACCCTGGGAGCAGTTGACCACCTATTCCCAAGCTTTGAGCAGGCCCTGGGAACAGTTGCCTACATCAAAGACTTGTGAAACCCTGCCATGGTGCAAATTCCGCCATACGATCAATTTCGCGTCAGTAACTGGCAGTTGTAAGAGCACTAGATGGAGCAAATGCAATATTGGTACAAGTCGATGATGGGTTCTAAGGTAGCTAATAATGGAAGGTATTATGTTGCTAACTAAAAAGTACATTGAACGAACCAGCAGTATCTGATATGCAACAAACATGGGTATATCCCTCTAACTATTTTCAGAATCGGTAGGACAACAAAGTAGTGCCTTTAAGCAAAGTAGTTCTTATTCTTGCAGAGTGTATATACATTTATTGGGATATTTTAAATCAGAATGCTTGACACATGTCAGAAAAGAGGATTTGCAATTTTAAAAGCAATTGTCAAAATTAAATTATCATTTGAAGGAAAGAATTGAAATTGTTTGATGTACACCCTTTCCAAAACTGTGAAATTCCCTACTTTTACTTTCATTTTCAGAGTTTTTCAATACAGACGCATTTTGCCGGAAAACGAATCTGACTTCACACCACGAAATTTTAACAGGAGAGAGACAATTTGATGAGCTTTTATTCAAGAGGTCCCTCGTTGCTGAACGAAAATTAGGGCCGGAGCTATGAGCCCGAACGTTAACATTACCGCCTATGAAAAATGCATTAGTGGACTATACCCACATTGTACATGTATAAACATAATTTAAATGTTATCACAAGATGTATATTGGTCAAATCGCGTATTAACATTTACAAAGTAACATTCACATGTTGAATAATGACACGAAATCTTATACCCTTTTCCATATCACAGCCAGTATCAGCCCGAGAACCCAATATCAGCCCGAGGGATGATATTGGTCGAGGGCTGATACAGGCTGTGATAGGGAAAAAGATTATCTATTATTATTTTATTACATACTTAGTAATAAAATTAAAACAAACATCAACTTAAACAAATTGGTTTTAAATATTGTTTGAAATTAGTATGTACATGTATTAAATAAAATATAAGATCTAATTGTTTTAAGAAACTAGTATCTACAGAACCGGAATTTCCTCAGGTTTTAAAAGTTAACTGCACCAAAACATTTCCTAGCATTTATAGTTTTCAACTGCACTTAAAAATGTCGACTGTAACAATTTTTTTATTTTTCGTCTGGAAACATGCACAAATGCCGAAACGGAAAAAGGTAGAGGAGTTCCGCAAGGGGTGTGATACGGATCCGTATATATATAGAGGGCTGATAACCTGTATCAGCCCCGGAGGCCGATACGAGTTTTGTGATGTCATCTGTATCACATATGCAAAAAACCTGTATTTATTACTAAGTATGTAATAAAAGACCTACTAAGTTCAAAACATGTGTTGCAGTTGTATTGTTAAGACGAATTTTGGACTATTCTGCTGCTGAACATATAGCGCCAACATGACCATGGCAAACTTTCAGACCAAACCATCAAAGTGTTAGGCAGAATTGTAGCGAGTTCAGATATAGTGTCAAACATTTAGAGTCGAAGGTGATATAAAGGTAATGCGTCAATACTATTGTCTCCGCAATGTATCACTAACATGTCAGGAGGAGCACTGTAAAACAGCTGGGTAGTACATGTAATGCATGTAGAAACTTCCCCCACCTCATACCAGGTCTGCTTATCCAGCGTACCTCAGCCCCAATCAAGTCGTGAAGGCCCATTGAATTGCCTCCAGCGCGCGTTTGGCTGTTGGTTTTAGCTTTGGAGATAATTGATGATCCGACTATCTATATGTGTGGCGCTTGACCTGAAATTCTTGTTATATGTTTGCATTGCGTGTGAAATGATGCAATAATAGGACAATTTAAGACCACCAACGCCCTTTAGACTGACTTTGATATTCTGGGATACCTTTAATGAAAGCTGCCGTGGCAGCGCCTATGCGGAAAGAGTGGGATTTTATTGCTGCGTGGGGATCTTAAGATGCTGTAAAGTTTTGGTAAGGACTGCGGAAAATTGGTATAATCTAAGGGGTTTATTATCAAAATAGCAAAGTAGTGGGCCTTCTACAGGTGGTCTTACAGAGAGAAATTTTATCAGAGCTTATTTTTATATTGAAGATTCGTGGTCGATAGGTACAACTATAGTAGTTCCCTTGCCCGTTTGATCTGATTTTGAAAACTGCAGGAATAATTGTATCGTTTGACATGTTATTTAAACTGCGTTGGCTGGCAGAACTCTTATGGTGGATGTACCAGATGTGAATGTTAATTCACCAACACGCAATAAGCCAAAATAAGCTTAAAAGTAAGCAGAAGTGAATATAGAGTTGAATCGTAAATGGAGTAGCATGTGTGTGGTAGGGCCTTCATTATTGCATGAAGAAGAGGTAATATGATAGGTCTACTAAGGCTTTTTCTTGGAAAGGCCAATCAGGAGCTTTTGAATTATGAAGGATTTAGTAGTGTCCGGGAAGTTGTTAATTTTTAGATGAAACGCTATTGCTGAAATGTATTTTTTTTATGTTAGATGGGGCTATTTTTGAGGCAGACATATAAGCTATGAAATTGATCAAATGGCCCAAAGGGGGTGGGGGGATTGGTGTTTGGTACACCCACTTCATACGGCTCTACCGAACGCGGAGGACTCTGCTAAACGCGGAGCAGTGGTAAATTCACACGGAGAAGACAAGGTCTTTAATTTCCCTTTAAACTCGCTCATAAAATGTTTAATTAAAATTTCTTTTAGGTTTAAATCATAAAGGGATGATAAAGCTTTCCAATGGTACAAAATCCTAACAAATTGAAAAAGAAATGTTTCCGCTGTTGGTGTTTAAACATCAAAATCGTCGATAATTTTTGTAATCAAAAAATTAAAGTAACAAGTTAGACCGTTCAACGCCATTTCAACGCAATTTTAAAGAATAAAAGTCTGTCATAATCATAAATCTACATTCTAGATAATTTTTAAGTCATTATCTTAACTTTGTAATGTACTATCAGCGTTTAAAGTTTGTGTTGTCTACACATTTTTGAAAGACAAATTTTAATCAAAATTGGTATATGTACATGTATAAACAGAATTGTTTGTTAAAGAATAAGTATGTCCTTTCGAAAGGAGAGATTATACTCTTTAAAGAAAAACTGATATATGATGGTATAAATGGATTAAGAAAGCTTTGATTTATAGTGTTGAGTTGAGTATATGCTTTTAACACCTACTTGAAGTTAATACGGTGAATGTTTCACCAGGAAGAATTAATTCTTCAACAACGGAACATTGCATACAATTACTGACCGTTAGGCAACTTATTAAACTTTTCTCGTTCTCCTGAATATTTTATTATTCTCGTTTCAGCAATGGAAAAGCGAAACTCCAAAGTTTTTAGAGGAATGAAAATGACAATAAAAATATCCCAAAGTTGATTTACATCTATATGCAAACGTAAGCATTAACAATGGTGGAAAGATATCATTTACAAATATATGAAGGGGCATATCAAAACAGAACATGAATTATTCATGACAACAAGAAAAGTTTAATGAGTTGGACCACAATTAATAAGCGGGTATGGCTGTTGCTTTCCGACGATGGGAAGATGCATGCACGATAGCAACGCCGCCAGACGTACTTGGAATCAACTATATAATTTGAAAACAACGTTTGATTCAATTCTTAGATACATGAAAACTTTCACTGATGTGATTTGAATATATATGTACTCACTGTGTTCTTTTAAAAAAATTATGTAGAATTCAGCATTAGAGAGTTTGATATAGACATTACTGATACCATTTATTTTTTAAAATATAAGAGCTGAAACTCGAAACGATCCCGATTGAAATAAAAGTAATACATGTATGACTATTGCTTTTGAAATTGTTATATTATTACTTTAGACGCGGCTGTCTAATTAATTGCTTGCTAATAATAAAAATTTTGAAAACACATCAAACATAATTATGCACAAATGTCAGTCAAAAGCAGTTGGCAGGAAGCTGTAAACTGAAAAATTAAGCAGGGTGTTCAAGCATAAAGTGCAGTGGTCAATGTTCATGCACAAAACCGTTGCGACCCGAGTTCATTCCCCTTGATCGACAGTGGTGATGGACACCACATTTCATTCGAACCTTGGGTTTAAAATTGATTCAAATGATTGGGAGGATCCTCAAGTGCAGAAATTCAATATGTCGATGATTGATGCATCTATAACGGCACATTGCTTATTAATGCCTGACTGGTGTACATTTTACATTTATTTCAAAAACTTGCTCGATGTCTAGAGGAATAAGACAGGGTTGTCCTATTTCAGCTTTGTTGTATTTATTCGTAGCAGAAATATTATTTTTGAAACTAAAAACCAATAATCAAATTAAAGGCATTCAACTTAAAAACACATCTACAGAAATAAAAAATTACAACATGCAGATGATGTAACCCTGTCTTTGAAAAATATAAAGTCAATAGAAAAAGCAATCGAAACTGTTGAAAATTTTTGCCATCATGCTGGATCAAAAATTAATAAGAAAAAAACACAGTGCATACTCTTAGGAAATCTCAAAGATAGGTACACGGAAGTTTGTAATATTAGTGTTACCAACAATGATGTTCGTTATCTGGGTATCTTCAATGGACATAACAAGGAACAATGTTATAATTTTACTTGGTTAAAAAATTATGAAGATGAAAAAAATGACAATAACAACCCGTCAACCATCTCAAAAATCCATAAAACGAAATACAAATTCAAAGCAGAGCAACACGGACCTCCAAGATAGAAGTAGGATCAGGTGCCATGGAGGAGTGAGCATCCTCTGCTGACCGGTCACACCCGCCGTGTGCTCTTTGTCGTAATCGGGAAAATAAAAACCGCAAATGTCCGTAGACAATTAGGTAATTATTTATGGTCTAACAATAAGTATGAAAAACGTCAGTCAGCATGCGACTCAATGGAAGATTGTATTTGCTGACAAGGTCGTTGTATTGACCATAGAACTTACGAAAAGATGACTTTAAACGAGACTGTTGATAGTCCTGTTTTATCAACTTGTTTGTCAGTAGCTTGCCTCGTCTTGGAAACTGTTCATACAAAGAGCATGCCCTTGCGTATCGAATTAACTGAGAGACAAAAACACCGTATGCAGGTGATGAAGGTATATTGCTACATAAGTAAGGAAAGTTGACTATAGAAAAATTGAAGTCATCGCGTTTATCATAAAGTTTTGTTGTAAGGTTACCATCAATGTCCATTTCCAGTAAAATATCCAAATATGAAACAGATGACGCTGACTCTGTGGTATCTTTTATTTCAAGTTCACTGGGATATATCGAGTCGACGTAAGTATGGAAATAACAATTGTTAATTGATAATACGTCGTCGATATACCTAAATGTTGAGTTGAAGGCCACAGCGAGTGATTTATTTTTTTCACGTACAAGTTTTTGAATAAATTCTGCTTCATAAGAATACAAAAATAGGTCTGCTGGAGAAACTATTCGATTCATGGTAGAAAAGAAAATTAACGATTTTAAAAAAAAAACGTGTTGTGAACTCCTTAGCCTTATCAAAGTTGTCAAAATATGTTGGTTTAATCTTAACTATTCCAGAAAAACAATTTAATTGAAAAAAATGAAAAATATTATTTTTAATTTCATATGGATTTAACGTGATAGAATCAGGAGAGATACAATTAATAGGAAAACAAGAAAATGGTGGCATAGGTTTAGTAGATATAGAGCTAAAACTAAAGGCCCTTAAGGCATCATGGGTTAAACAATTGAATGATGAATCAAATGTCATTAACAACATTGTAAACAGCTACTTGAATGTAATGAAAATAGATTTGAATTATTTACTCACACTGTCCGAAATAAACACTGAAAACTTTACACTAATATCTAAATTTCCCATTTTTTATAAAGAAATATTTAGTTAGTTTAATGAAGCAAAAAGACAATAGATGTATCTAATTTATCAGACGTCTAGTTTGCACTACAGCCATTGTGGAATAACAATTTGTTTCGATGCAAGGGCCAAACATTATGTTTTAAGGATTGGATAACGAGTAATATTTTGTATTTAAAAGATGTATTTAATGAAAATGGTGTGTTTAAATCATTACAGGAGTTTTCAGATGTTCTGTCAAATAGATCAAGTTGGTTATGTGAGAATAATATTATTCGAAATGCATTAAGAAAAAAAGTATATTGTTTGATATGAAATGCTGTGTTTTAATAGAAAAGATCTTGTAAATGCATTCAATTTTCATTACGGTGTTCACTGTATCTTAGAGAAAAAGTGAAATTTTTACTACAAAAATATGTTGTCAAGAAAGTTTAAACATCCTTGCCATTAATCAGAAATTATTGTGTAAATAAAGAATATTGGCCAAGCATCTATACAAACAAGATAAAGAACATGTATGACAAGCGTTTAGTGAATTCAACTACAATGTATATTAAGACAAAATGCAAAATGTGACTATTGTGACATCTTAAATGAAGATACTAAACATCTTATTTTAGATTGTGATAATGTCAAAAGGTTATGGCATAATTTGAACAATGCATTAAATTTTATTGTTTAATGAAAACATGTTGTAATATGTTGAAACCAACCTAAAAGTATTGTCTTCACTACCTGAGGAAGCTTCCACACAATTTACAGCTTTTCTGGTTGATCAGTTTCAAAGAAGAAGATTTTTAAAGATTAACTCTATATATTCCTATGTAAAAATATGACCGCTTCCCCTGTTGTGGCCCCACCCTACCCCCGGGGATCATGATTTGAAAAACTTGAATCTACACTACATGTACCTGAGGATGCTTCCACACAAGTTTCAGCTTTTCTGGCCAAATGATTTTTGAGAAGATTTTTGAAAAATACCAACAAATTTTCAATGATTTTTTAATTATCTCCCCTTGAAAGAGTGCTTGGCACTTCATTTTAACAAACTTGAATCCCTTTCACCTAACGATGCTCTGTGCCAAGTTTGGTTGAAATCGGCTCAGTGGTTCTGGAGAAGAAGTCGAAAATCTAAACAGTTTACGGACTGACAAACAGACGGACAGACAGACAGACGGACGCCGGACAAAAAGTGCTTGAGCTTTCAGCTCAGGTGAGCTAAAAAAACTAGTGTCAAGATGGTTTAAAATTAAAAACAATTTGTTAAAAATTTATACAGTGATGTGGATATCATGCTAGAATGTTCAAACATGACTATGTTTAAAAGCATGGTAAAGCGTTTGACAAACCTGTTATGAATTACTTTTGTTCTGTTATTTTCATAATTATTATAATGATGCTAACTTTCCTAGTACCCAGGACATCTGGCATTTGTAAATGGATATTGTTGTTGACGTGAAATAAAGTATAATTAACATTTTTAAAAGATGAAAATAAAATACATTTATTGCATGATTGTGGGGGAAAAAGGAAGATTTAATCTCCCATGAAAAATCATATTTCCCGAGGGCAACGCCCGAACGACAGCTTATAATTTACAATTGATTAAGAATACATTGATTTCTAAACATTTTTCAATTTTAGTGAAGCAGTTATATTTTATAACTTAGCTAATGTTTACCGGTTTCTTTTTATATCAGTTTTCTGAATTAAAAAGGATTTAAAACGATTTTTAATAGAATTAATCATTTACTCATATGTTCATCCTCGGATTTTTTTAAAAGCATGGAATGAGAGTTCGAGGGGGTGGGATATGATGAAAAATATGACGATGACAGGGAAACATGAAGTTTTATATGCCCTTGTGCGTGATCGTCTAGATCCAATTAGATGTCGCGTTATATAGAATAATCATATAATAATCTGTTATAGAGCCCTCTATATAACAAGTACCAATATGTTAACATTAAATTATGAAATATAAATGAGCTAAATCTGCAGCGAATCGAATCAAAAACGATTTTCTATGTTAACCCAGCTACATGTCAACTCAATACATTTATTGCATGGTGGTAAGGGAAATATGAAGATTTATTCCCCCAGGAAAAACCATATTCAATATGATTTTTCTAAGGGGAATAAATTTTCATACCTCCTGAACCTTTAAGCAATAAATTGTTTATTATACCGAACGACTGGTGATTATATAGAATACATCTGATTTTAATTGTTTTTCAATTCTTGTAAAGCAAGAACGTAGTAAATGTTTATTAGTTTTTTTTCTATGTTTGTTTTCTGAAACAAAAAGGATTTAAAATGGTAATATAATCCGATACATATATTTTTAAATTAATTGTTATATGACATCGTATGCTCATCCTCAGGATTTTTATAGGCATGGAATGAAAATTCACGTGGCTTCCGAAGGGGTGGAATATAATAGGGAAATATGAAGTGTTAATGCCCTGGCACGTGATTGTCTAGAACCAATCAGATAACATGTTATATAGAATAATCATATTGAGGTATAATAAATATAAATTGTCTACCCTATCTCTCTTCATGTATGTCACATAAGTGCTTGTAACACATGTATTAATAGATACCTAATATACAAAGTAAAATCAAACCATTTTTGCTCACTTATATTATTTGCATTTTATTGGTCAAATAATTATATATTTTTCACCTGAAAACATCTTTCCACAATTGTTAAAAAATCTATTTTTTGTTTTACCCTGATGAGACCAGTTTTGAAGGTTATGAATGTAATAATATGACCAAGTCAACATCTTCCATATCTAAATTAGAGACAGCACTTAGAATACACAATGCAAAAAATATAATTTCTTTAATATATAATATTTATAAGAAAAGTATTATAATACTAATCATGTACAAGAATAGAGAGTATTATGCAATTCATATATTATATATACATATGATTTTTTTTTTAAATGGAAAAATATCTATGATTACAAAATAAGTAAGTAGAAAGTGGGGGCTAGTGAATTTTAATGAACAGGAGGAGGTTAAAGAAAATTGAATGTCATGCATGGGGAAATGATCGTGAATTACAATACAGCATTTGATAATAGCAACTTGTGTGCTCTGAACTATGTCCAGTATCTAAATATTACGGACAACATTGATTTAATTGAGAATGCTGTATTATTTAAAAATTTTACCTTATTTGAATACATGTTTTTTTTCACAAGGTTCCTTTTTGAGATGGAAAACAATGTACATAGTTTTATGAAAAATATTTTCTTCTGAGGTTTTAAATAGTTACAGCTAGTTAAAAAAAAAACGATATGTTGGGGAAAAAAATTATAATTTTAATGGATACTTGTAAATTACAGACATCTTCATCTTGAACCACTGGCCAATAAATACACTGTATTACTGTTAGCACTATACATTGATGACATACTGAAATGACACACAAATTCAGATAATTTGGAATGAAAACAGAAAACAAAGACAGAAACAGGAAATTATTGATCACCCTAATGATTTCAAAGTTATATATATATCTATAAATAATATCCTATTTCAAACACAGGTGGAATCTAAAATATCTATATTTCAAAAAAAAAATATCAAAAAAAGAACTTTCATGATAACGTTCATTTACACCCTTTATCTAGAAACCATTCAATATTTGTGTAGATTTCATATGCTCAAGTGCCTCCATGAAAGGTTCCTTTACGACTTTACAGCAGCCATGTGTTTACAGCCGGTTTACAGCTGGAAGTTTGAGGCCCCCTGACGCTTTGTGGACTGGGAGTATTCGGAGTATGCGGCGACGCGCTCCTGGTCTGGAACAGTCACGACGGGCTGGATCGGCATGGAGCGTTTGGACATGGTTTCTGCTGAGTATCCGTTCAGGTCAGCTGGGGATGAAAAATGAATGATATAACCATTATTTTAAAAGCAACTGAAACCAATATTGTAAAGAGCAATATTATAACAGGAGGCTGGATTATCAATAGATTACCAGTACCCATCATTTCTACCAAATTTTTTTTTTTAAATATCATGATTAAAAACTGCATTTTATAGCCTTAAAGGGGCATGGTCACGATTTTGTTCAAATTCTATTTTTCTGTTTTTATTATCTACAATGCTTTAGGAATGCATTTCTAATTATCAACTGAAACTTGAGAGTCAGTCGTTGAGTTATAAGCAAGATACAGGGCGCACAATTCTTTGTCATGTAAACATTAGGCTCGTGCCATGTTTTTGTTTACATATGTTCAATATACCAGTAAAAATCTTTTTCAAGCTGATTTGTCTATCTTCTTGTTCATTTTAAGCGTAGATAAACAGTTCCTAACGTTTAACACATCATTTTAGGTATAAAACTGGAATTTTCACTTCAATTAACATTCAAAATGTAAACAAAAGCTTTGTTTACATAGCAAAGAATTGTAAGCCCTGTAACTCGCTTATAACTCAATGAATGACACTCAAAATTTGGTTGCCTATTAAACATGCCTTACTGAATCATTGTAAACATTAAAATCGAAAAAAAAATTTTGACCAAAATCGTGACCATGTCCCTTTAAACTTTGGTTTCATTATTAAGAAAAGAATCCAACAAGTTTAGCGTTAAGATTTTTGACATTTTCTTTATCTCAATACATATTCCCAACTTGTAAGCGATATAAAAATAGTTTGAAAATAATTAGGGTCCATGCAATTATACTCCTTACATTCATGGGCATTAGTAACTATAAAAACATGATTGAATTTCATGACAACATACTCATCATTTTAAAATGATCTATAGTATAGGAAAAACTATTGGCTCACAGAGATGGAACCTCTTCCATCTATAACTATACAGGACATACAAATATTACTCTCTTAGGTAGATGTAACGCCTGACCCTAATATAACCTAGGAAACTGGTTTGTTTGCTGCAGGTCTTCAGCAATAGTCTGCTGCAAGTTTGCAGGAACAAAATATTCTTGTATGCAAAAGATTGCTGCTTAAAGAACTGATGCAGTAGAATCAAGAGTTTTATATCTTTTATTTTTATAATCAAAAATAAATGTTTGCCGCAATGTCTGCAGCAAACTTAAGGCAACTACAATTATTTGCAGAAAGACATTTTTTTGGTAAGGGCACTTCCCCTTCCAATTCAATCAGTAAAGACAGTTCCTGGTATATACAAATATAGATATTTTATAAAACCTTAGTCTATAGTCTATGGTGTTGAGTGAAAAAAGTGTATGATTTTATATTAAAAACCTTTTACATTGCAAAAATTAACTAACTTAAAAAGTTACATAGTTACCATTACCTTAATACATGTATTTGCAAATTTAATGATATATGGACCAAGAAAAAAGGATTCAATAAACATGCATGTGCACTTTAAATTTTACTTACATTTAGTGACAGCTCCAGATGCTGTGCTGTAATCCAGCTTTGCTCGCTTGGCAGCAAGGAAGAAAGCCAAAATGGAGAGAATAGCAGCATCAAAAATTCCCAGAATAGCAAGGATGTAGGCCCATCTGATGTTACAGGCCCCGAGGCGGTACTCTCCAGAGGACTCGCCACAGATCTGTCGGACCTCGTACTGATTCCAACCACTGGGGTAGATTACACAGGCCAAAAACATGAAGACCGCTGTAAAAAAAAATATGATTTATAATACATGTAATTATATAATACATGTATTTTATAATATTAATATAATAATACATGTATATATGCAAGAGGACAAATTGTTCTGTCAGAAAACTTATAATTTAATCATGAAGATTGCACACCCTGATATAAGATTTAGAGTCATGTACAATCATGCTTTTACAGTGTCTTTATTAAATGTGAATTTACTTAAGTGATAATAATTAATTCACCAATTTTGAGAAAAGAAAATGAGTTTATTTTATCATATTTATACTGATCGAAATATAAATTTTCTAAAATATAGCAAGGGCAATAAATTTTCAAGTGTCAGAACATATATTAAATGTATAGTCTTTGATCTATTAATATCAACAGTCAGCTAGATTACCTGGACATTATGATGTATGTACTAGACTATTATATTTATTCAGAGAGATTATTATATTAAGGTTCTTCGATCCTCAGCCTCAAAGAATTTTTTCATCATAAAAGTGTCATGTTTCTTTTAAACTTTATAAATGAAATGAAATAAAATAATTTTTAGATGGTGTCCTTGCATTTTACAGTTATTGCAAATTTGCCTTCGATGGATATAATGGAATAAACGAATTTGAAAAAAAAGTGCAGGTGCACCGGTTGCTCGAACTCTTTACAAACATGTATTTGATAAGTATAGTTCTCTGTGGATCCACTACACCAAGCATGTTGTGTGACAAGTGGTATAATTCTAACACTAGAATACTAATTAAAATGGTACGATAAAAGAAATCCGGATAATTTAGAGTTATCGAACATTCCTGAAGATCGGAGATCGTTAATTGCCTAATATTCTAGCTGTACAATATATAGAGTCCAGAGAGGGTACCCCACCCAACACTGAGTTTGCTGTACTGTCTTGGGTTGGTTTGGGGGTATGCTAATTAAGCTCCAAGAGCATGCAAACTGAGTTTTTGGCAAAATGCATTCGAGTGCACACATGGAAATTTTCTGAATTCAGGCATGCGTATGATTTCTCAACTGTTCATAAGTTTCTATATTCAATCTTTTATTTCTGTTTTTCTTTTATTTTGGGGGTTTTGTTGTATTCAAAACCTGTTTCGCAACTTTATATCTATCGTTCACTGATCAACTTTCTTTTTTGCCCAAGTCCAGTAGACAGTTTTACTGAATTAAAGAACTACGGCACATATTTTTTTTTTAATATTTAGCTTCACGTTACACTGGTGATTTCTACATGTATAGTTTAAATCCTTTGATAAATAAATCTCATGCGCAAAGCTAGAGGGAGGGTCGGAGGGGTCCCGACCCCACCTGAAAAATGAAAATTTATTAAATTTACATAGTAAATAGCTGTCTTACAATCCCCCCCCCCCCCCCTTCCACAAACAATTATTCTTCGGACCCCCACTGGAATAATTTTCTGGATCCGCACATGAATCTCATGAGCGAATCGATTTACATTATTATTATGTATTTTAGAAGAAAAACCCATGTAGTTACACATTTAATTATCATTTGATTTTGACATAAAATATTAGTTTTTACTCGTGGCTTTACACCTACATAGACCAAGTGTAAAAATCAAACGTATAAAAGAATCTTTATAGTTGAATGGCGAATTTAAATGCCCAATATTAATCCATGCAATTTTCAAAGCTGATCGGAATGTTTAACTTTTTGTAGCACATCAAATAACAGTTCTGTCAACTTTTCCCTGAGTATGCAGGTATGAGTCTACGCGTAGGAGTCTATTTATTCATACATTGCATTTAAGAGCTCTCTTGCCACCTCTGCATTTTTTCGAAATCTTAACTGTCCCAAATTCTGGACTTTAACTGTTAAATCATTAACAAGTTCATTCCCTAGGAATAATATGGTTTTTAAAGACTTAATCTATGTATATGACAATAAACACAGTTTGAGAGTAAAAATGATCGACTGATCCTTTGTAAATATCAAGAAACTCCTTTCACATACCATAAATTTTCAATTCAATTCATAAATATTATAATCTAAGTAATCTATATGTCCTTGAAAAGAATGAATTTGACATAACACTATAATGTTCATTCCTGGCCAGTAGATTTCTAAAAATGAAATCGTGAGGAGCACTCCTCACAGATTTTAAAATCTTTTATTATTTCGTTAGTTGTGAATTTAAAATTTATACATATGATATATGAAATTATCAAAAACCTTATAGTGCTCAACATTTTACATTCTGGCGATCGAAGCAACAGAATTGAAGAATCAAGTACTAGTTTAAAATAAGAAATCTACAGTAAATTGGAAAGTTTAATCATGTTAATTAATCTTGCAAGATTTATAATAATTAGCTGGCATCAGATTGCATGCACTGATTATTATCAAACTAATATTCTAGGTGTATGTGCCTTTAGCAAACGATATTTCAGTGATTTTTCTCAGTGTTTAAAATGGGGCCTGTGGCTTTTTAAAATTGGGAAAAATCATCACAGTTTTGGTCAGTTTGGGAGTATGAGTTATAATAATATCAATTAATAAACTCTTAAGTAAAAAAAAAAAATGTTCTTTGCTTTAATTCCATCTTTCATACAGTACGTGTTCCATCACTAAAAATTTCTCTATTTTTGGCCAAAACATTACAGGATATTGAATTATAATTATTTATACACATTCAGGGAAAATTAACATGTTTGCAAGGGGAAAGGGCCAAAATTTGGTCCTAAATTGGCTGTAGAACCATTTACAGGTAAATCGAAGTAAATCTCAAAAACCATTCATTTAAACGTTGTAACTTTAACCATGAAGTACACATTGTACACATTTTGGCATATTATTTTTCTCACTAATTTCGCTAATAATCTGCCAGATATATTATTGCACAGAATTTATAAGTCACAATTAAATCTTATACTGATACACACATGCATATTTAATAGTCCCTCACTACTGCAATGTATACAGTCAGGTTTTTTTTTTCACCCCGTGTTATTTTCGCCTGTCTTCACTTGCAAACGGTTTCACTCTGTCTTGAATGCACCCAAATGAATTTTGTATAAAGAGAAATAATATAAGACATTAAAATTTGCCTATTCTTAAATTCGTCCAATCACATATGGAAGGCAAAAGGGGCGAAAATTAAACAGGGGTGATAATTTCCCTGTATACAGTATATTAATATAAAAACAACGTCCTGACATTGTTACAAAAGTCTTATAAGATATGGGAATTTCATTAAAATATTTAACGCCTGGCTGTAGATTGAGTTGGATTTGAATAATGTAAGAAAAAAGTCCTGGGAGATCCCAGCTAGGAATTTTAAGTCCTCTGTTGATATATGTCAGGATTTCCATGTCTCGGGAATATGTGAGTTTATCCTAGGAATTCTTGAGATATCCTGGGAATTCCCGAGATGTGCTTAATTGTTACCTGGGTAGGAATAATTTCTGCATGGGAATGGGCTAGCTTGTATGCAGAACTTTTACTATAGGTGTGTGGAGGATCCTTAAATCAAAGTGGTACACTGATACATATAGGTCATCATTTGAAAGAGTTAAACTATGTGTGTAAGTGAAAGGGGATTGGGGGGCAATTGGGAAGTAATGAAAACATGACTGGACTAGCTGTCTTACAATCTTGAAATTAATTTAAAAGTGTTTGTATAATTAATATCATGCGCGGATCCGGTTCAAACAGTTATTTGAGTTTGCCAGGGGGTCTGAGGCATATTTTTGCTATTTTTATAATGTAAATTTAAGAAATTTGAATTTTGCAGGGAAGGGGAGGGGCTGCGCATGAACATTTCGACTTTTAATAAAGTACCGACCAGACCCAAACTAACAGAAAGTACCGACCAGACCCAAACTAACAGACCCAAACTAACAGAAAGTACCGACCAGACCCAAACTAACAGACCCAAACTAACAGAAAGTACCGACCAGACCCAAACTAACAGCAAGTAATATGAGACCCAAACTAACAGCAAGTAATATGAGACCCAAACTTAACCCTGGGTTTACTTTCGGGGTCTGCTCGGGTTTAACTATATACAGCAGACCCAGAGTTAACACCAATCATTAAACCCAGAGTGGACATAGAGAGTATACCCCAATCAGTGGACACAGAGAGTATACCCCAATCAGTGGACATAGAGAGTATACCCCAATCAGTGGACACAGAGAGTATACCCCAATCAGTGGACATAGAGAGTATACCCCAATCAGTGGACATAGAGAGTATACCCCAATCAGTAGACATAGAGAGTATACCCCAATCAGTGGACACAGAGTATATCCCAATCAGTGGACACAGAGAGTATACCCCAATCAGAAGTAGACCCCCAGAAGGCAGATGCTACATGTGTATTTTGGATATACATGTACAAGGGGCGAGAATTAAAGGTGGTAAGATGGTAAGAAAAAAGATGGGTCTGCTTCACACTTGGGTGCATAAAGTGGACCCCAAAAGCAAACACCGAGTTAACCCATAGTAAACCCCGAGTGGACCCAAGGTAAACCCCATCTGAACACAAATTTTCAAAAAGCAGACCTAGAGTAAACCCCAAGTAAACCCCAAAAGTAAACCCGGGGTTTAGTTGGGGTCTGCTCTGGTGTTAGGTTGGGTCTGGTGGATGCTGTAGGTTGGGTCTGGTGGATATATAAACATTATCCCAGCAATGTTCCTGTGGTACATGAAATGGTTCCTCTATAAAAGATTCAGAGATAATGACTGTGTGATGGAACAATACACGTGATCAAGAGACATAAATAACATGTTATTTATGTCTCTGATGTGATTTTTCAGTAAAATGAAGATCACAAAACTGTACAGGAGCATTAAAAAAATCTGGAATTTGGGCGAAAAAACTACACTGCCCATCAAAAAACCGGTACAAAATGTCGCTTAAATTCTTTTGATAAGGCACCACTGGAAGGGGGGTGCTCTCCTAGCAAAATGAAAATAGCAGGACAATACAATTTAACCAATTTTTTCCTTTTAATTCAAATAGTTGTGTGAACAAACAATTCACTTCGAACAGGTTGGGACCAATCACCCAAATGGGATATAATAGCCCGTTCGGGATATAATAGCCCAAATGGGGTATAAATTTAAAGTGCAAAAAATAAAAATTTTTGATTTTGCAATTTTTTATATAAATCCGCATTAATGTGTATCAAATGCAACAACTTTTGGTTAAGAAATTTTTCTATATGTCTATAGTTTGTAAGATTGATCCCCAAGAAGTTTTGGATATACTGAGGGATCAATCTCCATAATAGTACTGTTACAGAAAAAGTTGTTTACCAAAACTTGTTACATTTTATCTATTCTAATGCGGATTTATATTAAAAATTTCAAAATCAATTTTTTATATTTTTTGCACTTTAAATTTATATCCCATTTGGGCTATTATATCCCGATCGGGCTATTATATCCCGTTTGGGCGATTGGTCCCAACCTGTCGAATAGTTTTACCTACTCACAGCAGATTATGAGTTAACTTTTGTCATCGGGAAGATTCACTAACAAGCAGGACATAGCTAGTGGTCAGCACAGATTTAAATCTCCCGCCACGAGACAAACCAGTTTCGAGGTGTGAATCGCTATTCAAATACCGTCCAAATATTAACAAACAAATACATGATATACAACACTCACCAGAAATCAACTCCATAATGCCGCAAAAGTAGAAGACGAAGGTTTTCTTGAAGCAGAAGAACAGCAACAAAGCCGCCACTGTGATCAACATGAGGAGCGCCGAAACTCCAACGAAAAACGTCGTGGCTCGGAAAGAATCGTTGAGAATGGAATCAAAAGTGGTGAAAGATCCACTGCACACGTAGATTCCCTGGGAGTTGTCGGGGTAGCAGTGCTGGAACACACCCACGTGGCCGAACCCTGGAGACGAGGGGGTATCTCCAATCCATTGTGGCTGGACGAAGGCCACGAGATTCAGAATACACCAAATGATAGAAAGTAACCCCCACAGAACGCATATAGCGCGGTACTCCCTCATATACCGAAAATGGTACACTCTGGCAGTCTCTGGGTTGAATTTCTGCTCCATGGCTGGTAGTTTTTCACGGCTCTACTTGCTGGTCAGTATTGAGCCGTCGATCGGGTTCCAGAGATTGGGGTGAGGTCAGCTAGCGCTCTTCAGCCGGTTTGGAGAGTCTTAAGAATTGATTGGGCTAAAAATAGACTCCTAACGTGGGCCAACTGGTCTGACAACTTTTTCTCTAATTATAGCGTGAGAATCGACCAATCGTAGCGACGAGATTTACCTGTGGTACACCTGAATGAACACGTTTGTCAACTTTAGTAACACACGTGGGGGTTTGATTGTTTATGTTGTCAATACCGGCCGTGCAGTTAACTTAGAACTAATTAATATCATGATAATTCTCTCCTGCCACCATATCCCCTCACCAAATGATAACCCCACCCACCACAGCAAATAGTACTAATTTAAAAGTTTCATAATTTCCAGGAATTAGTTTAATTGAAAATAAATGGTAAGGAAAAAATATAATACGTGGAAATGGATCTGTTTAAAAAAAGTTTTTTTTACTTCATATATATAGGGGTGACATCCACAGTTAAATGTCTTTTAATTTTAAAACTGACATATTTCACAAAGAAGCCATTCTGTTTTGTTTTTCTCCTTAAATAATACTTAAAATATTCATACCTGATGAATATGAATATTCATCAGATATGAATCTAATATTTAATAAAACTATTTACTTTTTAACTAATTCGCATGCATTAATGCATGATCTAGAAAATTCTTACCGGGGGGGGGGGGGGGGCGAGAGTAGTAATTTTGTTTCACACTGGAGGGAGCATCTAATGTCCATTCTTGGCAGTTTTACTATGTAAATTAAATTAATTTGAACTTTCCATAGGAGGGGGACCCCTCTCCCGCGACCCCCTTCCCTAGATCCGCATATGATCTGGCCAAGTTTAGTTTACCTGTAGTAAATTTATGTTTTGCACATGACGCCCTATTTTCTTTGTTTTGTAGAATGTTCATATTTCGTCAAATAATTGATATGTGAAGTGGCGTATCTAGAAATATATGTAGAGGTTTGGGAGAGTTTAATGTGTTCAAAATAAATATATAAATGCTTTTTCAGGACACTTTAAGCAACATTTGTTTGAGTTTATTCTCTTTAACTCACATGTGCTTTGACCATCAGCTTCCATTAAATACTAAAATTCGACACAATAAATTCAATTCGAAGAACATGTCGTTAAAATATATATTCATACACACATTTTCCTTGGTACCTGTAAATTCCCTTTAAAAAAAAATAAGCAATTTTAAGGAGTAAAATGTTCCAGTTTCTCAAAATTATGTTAATGGATTTTTTAAACTTGTAATCTAGACTATTAATCAGTCATCATTTAAAATTCATATTTTAAAAATTAAAATTCGTGTTTATAGTTTTCAATATGTATATTTTGTTGTCCCACTTTAAACGAATCTTAACCTTTAAATGTAATTTCAATATATGTTCAATGATTACGGATTTTTGTATTACATGTATTTTTTAATTAATTAATTACATTTACTTAATTCGATCTACACGTAGATATGCAGAAAATGACCCTGAAAGAAATACATGTATACGCATCATATGTACAAGGGTTATTATTTTACCCATAAATCAACAGTTTTACAATTGTTCTAGGAATATTGGATCGTTTTTTATCTTGACGCGTAAGATTTTAAATGAGATGTATTTTGGTCCACCTGTCTTATTTACGTGCTTTTACCCGTAGCCTCCTTGGCAATATATGATATGACATAAATGACGCTATTTTTGCAATTTAATCAAAATTAGACAAATTTGTTCTAATTTTCTCTGTTGCATACATACATTAAAGCATTTTTCTGTCAAATATTAGTTTTTACTATAGATAAGTCATTTATGAAATATTATTTCCTTTGTAAAAACTAATTGCAAATATATATAGACAATTTCAATATAATAAAAATCTACGATATAACTGTAAAATGAGACCTTTATGATTTTATATTTCTAAAAAAAATAATAAGAAGGCACTTACATTTAAGATGATTCAAAAAACGCAAAATACATTTAAATCTAAAGATCTAATTTTTACGATGTTCATGCATGGGGCTATTTTACACTGCAGGTCACTATCATACTTGTTTAACATACCCCCCCCCCCCCCACCTTAAACCCTCAAACTTTACCACAATGCGGATACTGTATAGATGAATATGTTTCATGCTGCTTTTTTTCTCGTTTTCCCTCTATTCGATCCAACAGCAAGAGATGGGTGCAAAGGAATCAATAATCCTCAATAATTACACAGGTGGGGTTTTTTTTTTTCAATAATCGAAATTCCTTTCATTTTCATTTTTTTTTTTGGACATTAATATTGAAAGATATACCTAAACGTGTTTAACATAACTACATGAATGCGTATATTTTGCTTCTATTTTATCTTCATTAATTGCCCTTCAGCCCCCCCCCCCCCCCGTTTTGCCATGGCGTGTGCATAGGTGGGCGCGGCTTGTAGAAAAAAAGAAGAATATGACACATTAATGGTAACACCCCATACCTCTAATGTTAATGCCTGTATTGATGTGTAACATATCGGTCATGTGCGGATCTAGGGGGGGGGGGGGTCGGAGGGTTCCCGACCCCCCCTGGAAAATGAAAATTTATTAAATTTACATTGTTAAATTATAAATTATCGAAAATATGCGTCGGACAAAACCCAATTATCCTTCGGACCCCCCCCCCCTGCATGGAAAAAAATTCTGGATCCGCGCATGTCGGTAATTACGTTTTCCATATACCATATACCTCATGTACATGTATCCCGCCGTGGATTTAAGAAAAATAAACTTAACTGAACTGAATTGTATTAGAAACTAAGTTCTAAATAAGAACTGTTCGATTTGATTGCTACACGCGATAAATGGATTTATTTATTTTATATAGATAACAATGAATCATATGAAGTCGAATGTTTTTGTTTGAATCTTTGTAATACACTATACGACCTCATGTAAGATTTACCTGGGGTTTCATTGTAAGCTGAAATCGACAATAATTAAGTGATTAAATATTTTTCCTCGAGCGATACTTTTAAGAATGAATCGGACAAAAATGGCCTTGGAAATTATTTTGGGATTTAAAATAACTGTGGTAAATTGTAAAACCGGTTCACAATAGAAGACGCACACCTTACAAAGGTTTATTTGTACATTTCTAGTCGTCTTTTCAAATTCTGCATTTAAGCCATTTCTTTCTAAAAAATAAAAAGTCTTTCTTTCTTACTAATAATTTTTTCTTCTTTTTTTTTTAAATTGCAAGCAAAACGACATGCATCTCGATCTGAACATTGACCACTTGAGATCTCTCTCTCTCTCTCTCTCTCTCTCTCTCTCTCTCTCTCTCTCTCTCTGCATTTATCTGTTTGTCTGTCTCTGCTGACTGTCCGTCCGTCCGTCCGTCCGTCTGTCTGTCTATCTGTATGTCTCTCTCTCTCTTTCTATGCATTTATCTGTCTGTCTGTCTCTGCTGTCTGTCAGTCTGTCTGTCCGTCTGTCTGTCTGTCTGTCTGTCTGTCTGTCTGTCTGTCTCTCTCTCTCTCTCTCTCTCTCTCTCTCTCTCTCTCTCTCTCTCTCTCTCTCTCTCTCTCTCTCTCTCTCTCTCTCTCTCAAATTTGCAAATCGGCCAACATCTCTGTTGCACTCTTCCCAAATTCTGATTCAATTAACATCATGCGAGTCTGGCTATCCTACACAATTTGTTGGTATCTCTGTGACCTCGGGTCATACATCAAGGTGTTGTTTTGTGTCCAGATTCTTTCAAGCTGTTAGTCTAACGTCTTTAGATTCAGCTATAACCTGAAAAAAAAGCACAACAAACGTGGATAATTCATGTGGGAAATGAAAACACGTTTATTACGATTAACTGTGTAACGATGTAGTTTAAAATAATGTAATAAATTCGAAACTTTAATTTGCTCAATATACAATTTTTTTTTATCCGTATTAACTATTTTGAGATCTAACGATTATATCACATGCAGGCACCCGGCGTTATACATGTATTCTTAATAATTTTTTCTTATGATAAAACATTGAAAATTATATACCCTTATGTATGCATGATTAGATAAAGGGTGTATATATCCGTGGGCTTCTGGGTACTTCTAAGTCGATACGATTGTCATCTATGGCCTACACACAGAGACATCTGCGCCTTTAGGGATTTTTTTTTCCATCTACATGTTCACATGCACCTGCCCTTATTTTTCTTATAATCATCATTATAAGAAAAATAAGGTCAGGTGCATGTAAACATGTAGATGAAAAAAAAATCCCTAAACAATTAAGGCGCAGCTGTCTCTGTGTGTAGGCCATAGTTGACAATCGTATCGACTTAGAAGTACCCAGATGATTATAAGAAAAATAAGGTAATGTGCATGTAAACATGTAGATGAAAAAAAAATCCCTAAACAATTAAGGCGCAGATGTCTCTGTGTGTAGGCCATAGATGACTATCGTATCGACTTGGAAGTACCCAGAAGCCCACGGGTTTAATACATGTAAAACTTTTTCAGAGTGAAATGTATGTGTAGACTTTATTTCGGATGACACTCTATCACCAAATTTGTTTCTTAACTGGATCAAAGCACATATATTATATATATCAAGAAAAAAAAACACTAACAAAAGACAAACACCCCCTACCCCCCCCCCCAAAAAAAAACCAAAACCCATGTACCTGTGCATGCCTGTGCAGATGTATGAATTGTGTTATTTCAATACTTGGTATTTGTTTGACATTATATACATTGTTGTATGTATACTCGTAAATTGCAAGCTTAGATGCACATGGGCCAGTCAGACGTCGACGTCCGTCTGCGTGGAAAAAAAAAACCAAGATGCATACCTAAACGCCCAAATTTAATGTTTTGTGGACATATAGAAAATGTTTTTAAAAAATCCATTTAGAGAAGAGAAAAAATTATAACACTTGATGTTGTATTGTGAATTATCGCCCATTAATCAATATGATAAAGACGCATCATACCTTGTAAATTACTGAGGCACAGAGGCACACCTGAAATCCCTGTATACCGGATATATTGGTGTGTACATGTACATGTACATGATAAATGCGGATCGAGAAAATGTACATGTATACCCGAGGAGGGGAGGGGTCAAGGAATAATTTTGTTTTCCAGGAAAGGTCAGAGGCTATTTTCGGTAACTTTGCCAAATGAATTTGAAGAAGTTTGAATTGTTCGTGGATGCATGAGTTCTACGTAATATACACCCTTCAGGGTCTAGATCGAACATGTATATACATGTACATGCTATTATTGATAATGTGTTCAATATTATACAAAATGAAAATGTATATGCAAAAGTAATTTTCAAATTAAAACACCAGGTTTAAAAATTTGTATTGAATTTCACCCGTCTCCCTCAATATTGATCCTTCCCGGAAATGATGAGAAATTTAAAAGCAGAGATTTATAAGCGGAAAAATATAAAATTGTATTTTTTATACATCAAAATTTGTATCAAATTAAAGTAATGAAATTCTTCTTCCAATCTAGTTCATCCCTCGGTTGGCCGAGTATTGTAGTATATAGTAAGCAAAGTATTAAAATGAAGAAGATAATATATTTAAAAATATGAAATTTATGAACGTAGAAATAATCACATTTTTATATTTTTTTCTTTTACAGAGTTTTCGTTGTTTTCCGTCCTTTGTGTCGAAATATGTATGACCCCCCCCCCTTTAAAAAAAAAAGATTTAATATAAACACCGAAAATACAGCATGTTTTATTTCAAGCATTTTGCTCTTCGTAGATTTCATTAACGATCGGGCTCGTTCTTTGGAATATAGAAAATCCATCCTTGAGTTTTGGAGGGAAGTTTGCCTTTTCACGAAAAATTGTGTTGACACTGTCGTTGTTCACCCAGGTCAGGAGATGTAAATGTAGCAATCTTGAGCACGACATCTACATGTACAGACATTCATGTAAGTTTTCTGTTTTAACCAACTAAAAACGCTTAAAGATGAAGTGAAACTTTATTTTCAAATGTAATGAAGTATGAACTACATGCACCTGAATTTATGTCAATCAGCCCAATAAGCCAAAAAAAAAATTCTGCCTCCTCTCTCTATATAAATACATGTGTATTTATATATAGAGGAGGTAGATTTTTTTATATTTGGCTTATTGAGCGACTGATTGATAAAAATTCAGGTGCCTGTGACGTGTGATTTGA
Source organism: Magallana ariakensis (assembly GCA_020458035.1). Lineage (NCBI taxonomy): Eukaryota > Metazoa > Mollusca > Bivalvia > Ostreida > Ostreidae > Magallana > Magallana ariakensis. The sequence goes on from CM035813.1 coordinate 58,721,353, forward strand.
TGGAAAATAAAAAATATTAATAATATATCAATATTTGTGTTATGTCTTCTTGTTTCTGTCGTTTGTTATATAGATATTAATCATATAATGATACTTTACTTCATAGAATTATTCAGTTACCAATAAAAAAAATCAGTTTAAGACATGGATGGATCGGAGGCACCCATTGCTGATACGATGTCTTCTATATCAGAGTCAATACCATGCAGGGAGTCCCAGATCAAACTTTTGTTGTCTCTGTTTGGAGAAGTGAGTATATGCCATTAGTTTCGGTATTTTATATCTTCGCAAACCACAGCAAATATGTAAGATCCTCTGCCATATGGCAGTTGGTACCTCTGTTTTTTGAATCCGTCATGTTCATGCAGTGCATTACTGAATTTTAGCAAGACTATATCAAGCGAGTGGGACAATGTTAAATGGGATGCCAAATAGTCTTATCTGTAAAGCATCGACCATCAGGAAAAAAATAAAAAAAAATAAAAATGTTGGAATACTTTACATCACAAAAAATTTGATTGTAATGAAATTTTAAATAATTTGGAAATTGATGCATCCAGCTCATTGGCATCTGGACTGTTGAAGCTTGGTAGCTGCTGTTCATGTATATTGTTTATTAAATATTCTTCAACTTTGAAGAAAATTTAATAAACTGTTTTCATGGTCTGTTTTCTCCTGTTTTACAGAAAAGATGTATGACGGTTCCTGCCATCTTTGCTTATGGACACACTGCTACAGGGAAATCTGCTGTCATCAATTCCATTCTCAAAACTTGCAAGGTTTGTTTACAGAGTGTAAAAAATGGAATATATTTTCTTTGTCAGTTTTCACATCAGATAAATTAATGTATATAATGATGTACAATCTTCATGTTGCTCCTTGAGGGCCCTTAATTGGTTAATAAAGAAATTGAAATTGAAAATTGAAATTGTTCTAACTTAATTCTTTAAAGAAATTGATGCAATTTTTTTGTAAGCTGATACAATGATTATAAAAAATTTGATTGAACAGTTCTATATTCAAAAATATTTTATGTTTAATATAAAGTTTTTTCTACTAGGTACATCACATATATTTGTGAAAATTAAAAAAGTGTAGTTTTAGATTTAAAAATTTACCAGTACATTGATTTTCGGTATATCGAATTACCGAAATGACAGGATAAAAAGAACTTGAAAACATGTTGACGAGCGAGAATCGGAACATAAAAAACCATGCTGTTAAATAGGAATGAAGATATAACATAGAGAATGCAAGGAATGTTTTATTTATAGTGTTTGTAGTAACTTGTGCCGGGAGTGAAAAAGTCGCTAAGATTCATGTCATAAAACCAAGTATCGTCGTCTTCAATATTGTGGACAAATGAAATTAAATAAAATACAGCTCATTGAAGTTTGATTGAACCTTTAAAAGCAATAACCATAAACAGGGACGTACATGTACAGTGTATATACTAATGGGATAGGCAACTTCTACATTTGCCATGTTTACTTCCCATACTATCAGGCGAGCCTTGTCAAGTTTGAAAATTTGTTAAATCCCATGCATAAAATATATCATTTTTTTAAAGCAATCTGGTTAGACCATCGTTGGGGATCCACTGTACTCGAGCACTTGTGCCTCAACTTGTTAAAAGCACCAAATGTTTTACCAAAGATCACACGTGTTTTAACAAAGATCAAGCGTGCTGGATCAGCTACTAGCAGCTGCAGCCAATCAGAAAACAAAGCTTGTCACAGAGTTTTCTTAATATCTCCCAAGGGTTTATGGGGAGCAGAGTGGACCGAAAACCCTTGGCTAGCGAAGATTTAAAAACTCAAGTTATTACAATATCGTATTTATTGAAAGTCAAGGAATGATAACTCTTAACTTTAATTTTTTAATAAAATTAACTATTGAAAAGAAAAATCAATATAAATTAGAAATTTGTAATTAACGATACATATAGCAATTAATGAGGAATTTTAATTGCATGTTTTTACAATATATCAGAGGGTCCAATTAAATGCTCATCTCATAATTTTCCAACTATCAAACCATTTTCTGTCTTGCAATTATATGTACAAGTTATTTACTAATAAAGACATTAATGGATATAATTTAGTATTTTTGTGCTGAAAATTAATTTTTTAATTAACATTAAGTGTCATTTCTGTAGAATTTAGTGTCATTCCGGTAATTTCAGGTGTCATTTCGGTAAATACTGTCATTTCAGTAATTTGGGTTACCCATTATTTTTTGTTATTTGATAAGCTAAGATTCAACCATCTTAAAAATATTGAGTACAACCTGTTGAAACTCAAGTTCAAAAAGTCCTAGTGAAAGAAAACATCCTTTTTCAACAGTTTTTAAAACACGTTTTATGCCCCTGCCATAAAATGTTAGAGAGGTATCCCTTTCTGTCATTCTGTCCTTCAATCATTCTGTCATCATAAATTGTCTGTTCATTATCTCGGCAAAAGTTGCACACGTTCAACTCAAATTTAATAAATATGGATAAGTCATATGATTATGCAAGTCAAGCTTGAATTTGGTCTAAGCCTGATGATTTTTGACAGAGTAATGCCCCTTGAACTTTGAAAAAAGTAAGAAATTTTTAGCTCTAACTTTTAAAGGGATGTATATAGAAAGTTGAAATTGCATATACATACACTAGACAATGCAGGACAAGTTTGAATTTGGTTTACCGCGGTAGGTTTCATGATTTTTGACAGAGTTATGCCCGTTGAACTTTGGAAAATATAAGTAATTTTCAGTTTCCACTCTCCAGCTTTTGAAGGGATGTATATGTAAAGTTGAAATTGCATATACAAATAATTTTTCAGAAAATACAGGTCATCAGGTTCAAGTTTGGTCCAGGTCTGATGATTTTTGACAGAGTTATTCCCTTTGAACTTTGAAAAAAATAAATATGTCTATTATTTATGCAAACAAATGTAAGACTAAATACCGTATACAGGGAAATATTCGCCCCTTCTTTCGCCCTCGTTGTCAGAGGGCGAATTTAAGACAGGGCGAAGCTGTTTGCCAATGTAGAAGGGTGAAAATTACACGGGGCAAAAATAACCCTGTATATACAGTATGGCGTATGAAATTTTGGCTGCCTGCGGGGTCACTTGTGGCTTTAGAACACATCTAGTTATTCATTATTTAGTGTTTTAAACTTTTAAATCAACAAGAAATACTCACTCCTGTCTGTAAATAATATACGACTGTTTTCTTTGTCCTCTGATTAGCTGACCCACGTGTTGGTGAATTGTGTGGAGTGCTACAGCTCAAGGTTTTTGTATGAGGCCGTACTGAACGGTCTGTACACAAACAACAGGAAGCAGAAACCAGAGACCCCCGTCAAGTGTGAAAACATGAACGACTTTGTTAGGCTATTCCATCATAGTTGCATAGATCTCCATCTTCAAAATGAGACTGTTTATATTGTAAGTTTGTTGTTGAATTTTAATTGCATGATTTTAAGAAGTATTTATTCAATTACATGTATATCAGTGTAAAATATATCAATACATTGTAAAGGATTGAACAGCAGGGAGTACTAAATTCAAACTCTCTGCAGAATTTTAATAAGAATATCATAAGTTAAAATTACTGCAACATGTGCAATAACTAATTCACTTTTTTTATTCATTCTAATATAATTTCAATTTAAAAAAGTAATAAAAATTTACATTTTGTATGAAAACTATGAAATATAAAGTAGAGCCAAGTTGTCAAAAAAAAATTGATTCTTGACAACCAAAAAATTTGTTGTAATATGCATTTATAGAATAATGAACAGTAACATTAAAAACCAGTAATTTTTTTAAGAATATTTGGTGATTCATAGGTTATTGACAAAGCTGAACGTTTGAGAGAAATGGATGCCAACATTTTACCAGCATTTCTACGATTACAGGAACTGGTATGAATATTTGAAATTTATTTTAAACTTGGAACTGTAAATAATATATAATTACTTGTTACATGTAACTTGCATGTGTACTACTTCATTATGCATTACACTTATCAAAACTTATGAAAGTTTAAGTATGAAATTGGATGTAACGTACATGTGTACGGCTTTATTGATTGTGTCAACACTTTTTACTTTGAAAAGAATACAAGAGACACATAGGGGTTTTGTGTTTTTTTGTAAAACTTGCTCAATTGATTGTTTTGAAAACTAAATGAATTGCACTTATCAAAACTATTGAAAAATTAGAAGCATGAAAGAAAAAGGTTCTTTCTTGAGATTCGTTAATATTTTCTGTTCTAATCCATATATGAATTGATTTTTAAGTACATGTAGTCTGTATTTGAAGGCTGATGGCAATGTATGTGTGATCCTATTGAGCGAGATAGTCTGGGAGAAGTTCAGGTGTGGGACAGGATTTCAGGAGCCTTTCATTGTACATTTCCCTGACTACAACAAAGGTAAAAGGTTTTCCTTACAATTCACAAATGGAATAGTTGTAAAAGTTTCAAATGAAGGGACAAGAATTCAATTCAGTGTATATTTAACTATTCAGCCTAATAAAGTAAACTAAAGAACTGGTTTCAATTTTATTTGCTGTATTTTTTTTTTTTTTTAAGACATTCCTCACGACTCCATTTATAAAAGATAAAATCAGGTACTGGGAAATATTCGCCCGTTTTATTTTCACCCCTTTCGCCCTCGCTGCCAGAGGCAAATTTAAGACTGTGCGAATGCCAATGTCTCATATTATCTTCCTTTAAACACAACTGTGTTTGGGCGAATTCAAGACGGGGCTAAATTGTTTGCAAGTGTAGAAGGGCGAAAATTACACGGGGCGAAGGGCAAAAATTACACGGGGCGAAAATAACCCTGTATACAGTATACAACAGATTATCTGAAAAATATCCCCACCTTTTCGCTTTTCCTTCATTATACCGATATAATATGTACGTGTAACTATGTAAATCATATTGGGAAAAACCCACCTTTTCAGCTAGATTTCAAGGTCCTTTCTTGTTGATGTATATCCAGATTCCCTTGCTTTGAGTGGGGTTCTACAGATCTGAATTTGTTGCTTAGAATTGTAGGACAGACTTCCATTGTAAATTGGCTGTACATGTATTTATTACAGAAGAGCTGCTGAGAATTTTAGCAAGATCAGCACCAAAGGGGTACTCGGCTGAATTCTATCAAATGTACCTCAATCTGGTGCTCAGTGTCTTCCATATCGTGTGTCGCAATCTCTCTGAACTTCAACATTTGGTAAGAGGAAGTTTAAACATGGATCTCTATTTTACAGAAAACTTTGAATTACATAATACAATATAATAAACAATATATAATATAAACCCCTTTAAAATGCACAACAAATATACAAGGTGCCAGCTACTTTCATTAAAGTGTCATTGAAATAGATTGTAGTTTAAGACTGACACTGGATGGTTAATGAATTTGATTTTATTTTGAAGGCCGCCATCAATTTCCGAAAATACATTGAGCCTATAAAAAATGGAGAAGGTGAGATTTAGAGAGTATGATTTTTTTGGCCACTTGAATCAATATGAAAAATTGAAATTTGAAATTTTAATGCATAATTATTTACAAATGAAATCTGCCAATTGAAAATGCTTAGTTTTGAGATTAATGCAGATCCAAATGAGAAAATAATGCTATAAATAACTTTATCTGGTTTGGATACAATGTAGATCTAGAGTACTGGATTGTTTACAAATTACATGTATGTCTCACACTGTAGTCTATTCCAGTCTAGTTTACATATAAGGGCAGATCACTCTAACTCCACTACTTAAAGCTGAACACCGCTCGTAAATAGGCATTGTCCGCCATATTTCTCTTTCAATACTGCTGTCCCTAGAACCCCTATATAAGGCGAAGACCTCTAAACAGTTCAAAGTACTTTGCTGTAGAGGTCTCACCTGTGTGGACGTACATCTTGCCTCGCCGTGTTACTCGGTCGCGATGAAATTCTCAAGTTTTACGCACTTTTTTTCAAGCCATGAGAATACTAACATCAAATAAATTGGTCAAAGCATTATTTACAAACAGAATATGCACATTGCATGAGAAATAAATGCATAAAATCCAAAGAACACGAAAGGAATACTACACGTCGGCCACGAGTTTCAGGTGTGCAATCGGGTGTAACGAAATCGAAGGGTTTATATACCAGGTATCTGTGTGACGGTGGCTATTTACGAGCGGTGTTCAGCTTTAAGCATGAAATTGATACTATATACAGTTAGAATGGGTTCTGAAGAAATATTGTGTTTCTTTTTTATCTGTAACTGAAGCTCTTTATTTGACATTTATTCATATTCAATACTTAAGACAAGCATGGATCTGCATCATATAGTAATAAAATGCATGCAATCACTACATAGTATTACAGTACCCGCAACGTTATTTTTTACAAGATAAACGATAGGATAAGATTCACGCACGATAGGATAGGATTAACGCACGATAGAACAGTATACACGCACGATACGATAGCATTAACGAACGATAGAACAGTATACACGCACGATATGATAGGATTGATACACGATAGGAAAGGATAAACGATGTTCATGATAAACGTATAATCGCTTTAAACGATCTTTATGAATAACATGATAATGGCATAATTTTGGAAAGAACACGTACGAATAAAGATTTACGTGGAATTTCTTTTTAGTAACAATTGCCGAGTTGTTAATCATCGCTGCATCATTTACATGTATATAATGTATAAAAATGACCAGTTAATTTTTTTGACAAACAATATGAGCTTAAATGATCAATAAATGTTCTGTATTGTTAACATTCCTTTATTACCGAACACCCTAGCCGATCGCCGCGAATATTGCAGCCCGAGATCAAATCACACAGAAAAAATAGCAGGTTCAATTATAAAAATCCAACTCTCGTTTAAAGTAAACATAAAATCTATCATAAATACATTTCTTTCTGTATAAGAAAATGATGCATTAAAAACGAATTATATAACATACAAGTTAAATAAATATTTACGCACATATACATTCCGCGTACGATTTGTTCACATTGTTTTCATTACCACACACCGTAGCCGATTGCCGAGAACATTTCAGCCCAAAATCAAATATCACAACGAAAATAACGGGTTCAATTAAATACAACTCTGGTTTTAATTAAATATAAATTATATCATAAATACTTTTATTTCTGTAAAATATGATGCATAAAAAAAAAAACGAATTATATTGCATAAAAGTTAATGTTTACGCAGGTATACACTTCGCGTAAGATTTAATATATTCGATATACAGGTAAATATGTTACTTTGTTCCTAAGAACTTCGATAGTTTACATATTTTTTTTATTTCAAATGCTTACAAATATGATTTACATGTAATATTGGTTAATTTTGATCTAAAATATTAAGAAATTAGTATTATAATAGAATGCCGGATAGGATTTTACAATTCTTGTTCGATAAATTTTCTTATACGGCGCACTGAACGACTTGCAACTTTGAAATAAATTTACTTTCTTATGAAAAGGCACAAAACGATTAACACGATAGGATAAACGGAAAAACTGATAAAAATGAACGATAAACCTGATAGGCTTCACGCACGATAGGATAGGATTAACGCACGATAGAACAGCATACACGCACGATACGATAGCATTAACGCACGATAGAACAGCATACACGCACGATATAATAGGATTGATACACGATACGATAGCATAGGATTGTAAAAAATAACGTTGCGGGTACTGTACCACAGGGATCAATTACTGCTGATATTGACAAATTATGCTGTTTTGTATTCAGAGTACAATTCATATACAGTGTGAAATCTTGATTTAACAGCCACAGAGAGTGACAGCAGGAAGCTATGGAAGAACTTTGAGCCCCACTTGAAGAAGGCTCTCCAGACGGTCTATCTTAGAGAAGTGTCAAGGTACGAGTCATTAAGGATGTCTGATGTATTGTATTCAGAGGAGTGTTAGAGAGACTTGCAGTTAATGATTGATAGAATGTGCAAGATACACAAGATGTTCAAGAATGTACAAGAAAATGTCTATTTGTATTTGTCATGATCAGATTGTTAGGTGTTCATTAATAAAACTGTAAACTTTTCATTATGAATGATAAATTTTGTCAGGATTCCTGCTATATTGTAATAAAATATTGTAGGTCTTCATTTATAAAACTTTAAACTTTCCATGAAGATTCCTTCCATATCGTTCCACTGAGTCGAAAGTGTTACCAACCTCCTATCGTACCATTTACATGTAAATGAATACATGTACCACCTTATCAAAGCATATAAATGTAAAAAATAAGTTTTTGCATCTGTTTAATGTTTTATCTATTATAATTTTTATAAGGTTTACTGTATGTTCCTTATTTTACGCGAGTACTTAATTTTTCGCGATTCTCCCATTTTGTATCAGATTACAAGAACATAAAATTGTGAAAGCAGAACTTTTATCCTTATTTCTTAACGTTCTCAATATATAAATAAGTGAGATCCTAAAACCTGCGAGAGGTGCTTCTCGGGATTTTTCGCGAATGTTTATACCTAGCGTTTAGTTAAGAATCTACAGTTTGTATTTTTAAAAAAACTTATAATTTTTTTTTTCCCAACAGCACACAGTGGGAGAGGATGTTAGAAGAATCAGATGCTGGAAAGATGATGACTCAGCAAGGTATTAAAGTTTTTCTTTTTTGGTTTTGGAATTACCAGTCAAATTAACAAAAGCACCGTAAATTGCTTAAAATACTTACTATGCTTTCGCAGATAAAAGACCAATATTTTACTGTGTGATTAAAATTTATAAAAAAGAAATACTGTAAAGGTGGTTATTTATGGTGGGGGAAATTTACGCTAGTTACGCTGTAAGCTTAAAACCGCGTAAAATTCCCCCACGCGTATGGTAAAATAATGAATATATTAGAGTAGTAAATCACGCATCCGTGTATAACCACTTTACAGTAAAATTCTCTGATTAAATTCTTATATTTGCATTTTTTTGGTTAAATGTAGGTCTGAGCTCCAGAACTCATGTAGAGCTGCCATATTATTCCAAGTACCTGCTGATAGCTGCTTATCTAGCCTCCTACAATCCCGCCAAGTCTGACAAAAAGTTCTTCTCCAAGGTGAGATCTGTGATGCAAGGCTATTGATTGTTCAAAACGGAGGTCTTATTGTAGAAGCCACTTACTCAATTTTAAATGTCATCTTTTATTCCAAACGTTAATGTTCATTTCCCTGATTTTCCTTACCCCTTTAAAAAAATTAAGAACAAAATATGTGGATATGTAATTACTAAATTGAAACAAAGTTTAAAACAAATACCACAGACCCAATATATGATAAGTTTTTTTTTTAAATATGTAATGTTCTTATATTCCCCAATATGTGTTAATTTCCCCAGTATCAACTGCCTTGGCACCAGTATCAAAATGAAGTGTGGGAACCCTCTCATGAATTGTTCATCTTTAAAATTCATTTTGTCTTTTGTTGGTAATTGGTAATTTTGTCAAGATCAATAATGCTAATAAGCAAATAAATGTACATTGAAAGACTAATTTTATGGCAGAATTGTCATAATACAGTGTTGCACAGAGTTGGGTATAGGATTCAATGGAGTGCAAAATAAAGTGATAGCATGGGTTGTAAAATGCAGAACTTTTCATGCCGTAGTTTATTGAACAGTTATTTTTTCATTATTTTGGCTGTTTATGATTTCATGCTGGAACTTTATAAAGTGTTGTTAAATACATCTTCAAAGTATACAGCAGTAAATGTCTCCATTTAGTTGGTGTTTAAATGGATAGTGGTTTTTTTTTTAAGAACAGATTTGGTTTTATAATGTTGTGTTTCTTATTTTTATATTTTCAGCATTCAGATAAACGCAAGAAGTCAAAAGTTATAAAAAAACAAGAGAGAGTGAGTACTACAGTTTCTTTTAATTATGATCCTCGACTGTTTAATTACCAAGTACATTATTCAAGAACATAAGCATATATGCAAACTTTTCTACAGTGATTTTCCAAGGATAAAGTCTAGATTGATAAGATCTTTGTTGGGGCTGAAAGAAAAGCTTCTATGGAATAGACTAAGTGCGTTATCCAGTTCTAACTGTTTTAGAACCCATAGACGTGTCCTTATAAGCTGAGTGGTTTGTGTCTGATCTAATTCACAATTTCGCTACTCCACCCAAAATTAATTTATCTTCCATGGTATATAAAAGCAGTCAAAAGTGAATATATTTCATAGCTAATTTTTTGGTTGATTTGATTATACATTTATGTAACTTTGGATGTTGAAATTGGACAGCGAATAACAAAATTACAGTCAGTTTGGGGGAAATATTGCTTTGATAAGAAAAGTCCTCATTTTGTGTATTAGAAATTTAGGTACCTTAAATGATGATAAGATAGAGTAGAAATGTGTGGAAGGATAACATTTAATTTTTTTTTAAATAAAGAAATAGTCACTATTTTTGACGATCGATCATCTGGAACTTTTTTTCTTTTCAGACCAACAACCACATGCTTGGTCCAAAGCCCTTCCCCTTGGACAGACTAATGGCCGTCTTCTATGCCATTGTGGAGGGAAAAGTTGCGCCTACTGCCAATATATTCATGCAGGTACTGAAGTCTTGTTTACCTTAAATTTATTTTGATTTTGTACTGTAAGTGAAATGTTAAAAGTGCAATGAGATTATTTGTGTTTTTAAAGTGTTTTTTTTTCCACAATATTTCTTGTTTCTTTCTTTGGATATATATTTGTTAACTGAATTAAATGGAAATTTATCTGATATGATATTGCACTTTTCAAACAAAGAAATATTTCAGCAGAAGAAAGATCAATTATGTAATTGTGAATGCTTCATTGTCTGATATTGCAATAAAGGGGAGAGGGGGAGGGGTGATAGAAGAACATTGTAGATTAACATTAATCTCAAATAAGTTTCAATTAAAAAATGTTGAAATGTTGTAACTGTTCATATCTAATAAGCTTCAAGATACAAATCATCTCATGCTAATAATTGCAAAATTTGATTACCTGTCAGTGGAAGATATTAAAATTTTAATCTGTATTGATAAATAATTTACACATGGAACATGTTAAAGTTTTAATTTGCATTCAATATTTTCAATAACTTATTGATAATTTATGTGTTATTTTTTTAGATAACTTCCTTGGTGTCTGTTCACTTGCTGTCCCAGGTAGCAGGGGATGATCAAATCGATGTACCTAAGTATAAATGTCTGGTCTCCTTGGACTTCATCAAATCAGTTGCCAGGTTTGTGCCTTTTTTTTTTTAACTCCAACTGCATTTTAGCTTATGATTCTTGATGCTTTGTGTTACATGTATATCAGTAATGTTCATTTAAGTTAGAGAGGAACTTTAAGCTGCTTCATTTTATTGTATAGCATAGTATAAGAAAAGTACTGTTAAACAATTGACTTATTAGGTATATTTGTATTGATTAGCTATTCAAAAGTAATTTGGACCATTAGGGTACTGTTTCTTGGAATAAATGTTTAACAAAATGTGTCTCCAATTAAGTGAAAACAAACTTTGGTGATAGGAATTCATGTAATGGGTAATTTTGTCCCTCTAGATGTCGTGATGTGTATGTTAAAATAGGACTTTTGAACTTTGGCAGCAATAAAACTAATATTTTTTAGGCTCATCAAATTTAAATGAATTTGTATGATTTCTTCCATCCATTTAACTTGCCTCATGAATGTTCGTGAGTAAATAAAGTATGAATTCGGGTTGAATCAAGGGACAACATTGAATTAGGTCTATTTACATGTACATGTGCTTGTCATCCTTTTAAAACCCAACAAAAATAATTTTATTTTCTTTCACAGTTTTTTTAAGGGACAGATTTTTGGGTTGTAACTTGGTAAACCTCAGTAACTTATTAAGAGACTTATTGGATACTTGAATAGCAGAATTGGATCAAGGAGCTTCAATATTGAGAAAATGAAAATTTATGAACATGTACAATGATGCTTTAAGCCTCCAGTATTGTAACACAATACAATTTCTCATGTGAATTTGTTTTTGGAACTGAAAAATATCTAGTGGTTCACCTTAATCATCAAAATTTAATGGTAAATTAATCATATGTTTACACTGTTCAAATAAGCCTTGTCAAAAGATGTACTGTTGTGAAAGACATGTGAGACTTCTGAAAAAAGCCATGGAAATCCACACTTATGATTTGTGTAGGTTCGAGACAGTATAAGTGCATGTGTTGTGCCCTAGTTCATACTGTTAACCTAGAAAATATACTTTGACATGGAGGAAATTATTAAATCAAGTGGGGACTGGTAATTAAAGAGGTTCTCGTGAAATCCTGATGATTCTTGAAGTGGTTTGGATTGGTTTGTAAAGTACACACACCGTTTGATGTTTTGAGATAAAGAAACTTGTCTTAAAGCAGGCCAACAAACTTGTATGTTTTCATTTTCTTTTCTTTGAAAAAAAAAGACTTTAATAGAACACAAATTTTATTCAAAATACAGTTTTTAATAAAGAAAAAGTTTATGCTTGCTCCATTCTGTTAAAGTTCGTAGGAATTGGGTTAAATATTTAAAAAAGAAGGAAAGGTAATTATGTTAATTCATTATAATATTTATGTAATACAAACTGAAAAAATACAGGTACTTTTCCGTATCAGACTTAAAAACCTGTATTATGTATCAAAGACAATCTTAAAAGCCATAAATTCAAAATAATTCCAAATTCAAATAATACACTGTTTAAGCTACCGCTATTTTCTTTGAGGCAGAGAAATGTTTAAAAAAAAGATATAATTTTTTTCTTTCAGAACTGTTAACTTTGATGTTGTACGATACCTTTATGATTTCGTGTGAAGACGTTTGGGATGATTTCGGACAGACATGAATTTACATGTTCAAAGAAAGACGCTGCTCTGAGAAATGAAGACAGAGTTTGGCTGTGAGTGAGAGTAAGGGGAGATGGCCAGTTTTTGGAACATGATGCAATTGTACACATTTCTAGTTTGAAGTGTGGCAAGAGGACAGTTAAATAAAACGAAGACAATACACCACGTAAAAAAAAAATGCATTCGCATTTCTTGTATGGTTTGGCAATACTTGTGCTAAGGGATGTGATAAAAATGTTATGCTTTGTAAATAGAGAGAAAAAAATGATGACGCAATGATATTAAAACTGTTTTGTCAAACAATGCTTTGGCTCTTCAATTTATGAGATGTCAAAAGAGTCCTGCGTAATACACGAATATGTGTAACGATGGGAATGAGACAAAGAATTTACGTAAGTCGAGTAGCAATGGTAAATTAGGTAGAAAACGGTCACTGTAGAGTACAAAAAAGCAGTTAAATAACCTATTGGCACGGGTTGGTTTGAGTGCCACACACTTGTATAAGTCATAACGATTGGTGAAAGAAAGTGTCACACCAAATTACTCCCAAGTCCTGTAATTAGTTGAGCGTTTTCTTTTATTTCAGTCAATGACTTGAACTAGCAAAATTTGAGAGATTAAAATGAGACATGGTTCTGATAAATCTATGGAAAGTATGATTCTGAGGTATGTTGGCATGCAATAGTTGAATATTTGTTGCTTATCTTTTAAAACAAGACTATATTTTGGTAAACTCGTTTTTCATGGATTTAGATTTATGGTAAAATCTTGCATTTGATTTGTACAGTGAAATGTTTTACTTGGCGATAAGGAAACATGTTTCGTTGTAAAATAATTTTAATTTGTTCTAGAGGAACTTGTATTCAAAACAAAAAATAACACTCAATTTAAATATAAACAGAAGTTTAAAGTTAAAAGTATACTTACCTTTAAAAAATCGCTACATGTCTTGTTTTGAATAGACCATTATTGTATTAGATATTCAAGGTCAAAATTTTGGTCAAATATCAGAAAGAATTATTTCCCTTTAAGAAAAGACTTTCTCAATACCATTGCTATTCTGTGATTTGCAGGTTGTTCATTGTGTGAATGATTAGATTAATTTGTCTAGCATAGTTGTAAACATTTGAATATGAAACTTCTTAAAATATTATTTCTGTATTACTGTCTTCAAATTATATATGATGTGTTAGTAATTTCAGTGATGTCTTACGTTTCAAAAATATAAAAATTGAAACTATTTATATCTATACATAAACGTCACTATTAAGTCCAACCTACATAAATTAATAGCTCTTACTTCTCTGGCAGTCATTCAACTTGGATGAACAGACTCTTTTATTTTATAAATAATGTTATTTTTTGGTTATGTAATGATATTTCGTCATTATACAGTCATGCACTTAGTGATCGATATACATGTATACTTATGGTGACAACGTTCTTTTACTTAGTTTTGAAAGTTTAGAATGCTTAATGTGGGTATTGCTAATGCTTAGCCAAAATGTGTTAGTCCGTTGTCGGCCACAAGCAAGATACTGAGCAAACAGTTCACAAATCTTTGTTAGAAAAACGAGGCTTTGAATGTTTTAGTTTGCATAGTGGAAAAAATTCCCCTATCTTTCGTACTTTTTTGCAAGCTTAATATGACCTTAAAAGTATCTCGAGTTTGTTACGAGGAATTTTATTCAAATTATGGAAATACACATGTATAGTAATTTTTTATAAATATGTTGTATACATTACATAGGATAAGATGCACAAGTGAGCATTCTAAACATAAAGAGAGGAAACATTTCTGTGTAGTCTAATGATATACAGTTGTATTATGGGGTTAAAATCCTGACCATTAGATATAATTTAATCTTGAACGAACTGCCTAGCCGTCGATTAATGATGCATCACTTATGATATAAAATAAAAACACTAAATAGGTACATCGCTGACCATTAAATATATATTTTTATTTCATTAGTGATTGGACTTATACTATTTATGACACAGTTATGCATAAAATACAATGTAGTACTGTTTTGATCACTTGCATTTTTGCATATTTCTGTTTCTCTATTGGCTAAAAGGAGTATCGTAACTATAGATTACTATACAGTACTTTTGCATGCTTAACAAACATTAATTGTTGAAGTCCATTCACTTATGCAATGGTATTATTAATGGTCAGCTATTTCCTATTTTTGCGTTTCTCTTATATTATTAGTGGATGTGAATTTTGGCTATTAGTGATATAATTTTGAAATTGCATCATTAAAGAAGCATTGTCAGAATTTTGGTCAAAATTTATTTTTCCATTGTTAATGTATATAATGCTTCAGTAAGGCATTTCTAATAGAGTGTCAGTCGTCGAGTTATAAGCGAGATACAGAGCTCACAATTCTTTGTTATGTAAACAAATCTCAGGTCATGATTTTGTTTACAATTTGAATGTTGAAAAGAAAATTCCAGGTTTAGACCTAAAATGAATGGGTCAAACGCTAGGAACTGTTCATGTTCAAAACGAATTAGCAGATAGAAAAAAAAATAACTCGAAAAAGAACTTTACCAGTATATTGTACCAAATTGAATGTAAAAAAAAAAACCAAACAAAACACGAGCCTTGTTTACATAACATAATTTAACTCTACGACTGACACTCACATTTTTGTTAGTCATTGAAAATTGCATTACTAGTGCATTGTAAACAATAAAAAAACCAATAAAAATAGAAAAATAAAAATTGACCAAAATCTTAAACATGCCCCTTTTAAGGACGGTTAGGTAGTACGTTAATGATAAAACTATTTCAATAATGGTCAGGATTACGACCACTTATGCAACTTTATATCATTAGTTGATACTGAATCATTAAGAGGTTACCACATTCCAGCGCTTACAGTTAATTACCCTTTAATTTTAGGACTTTTCAAGTGCTGGTATCTGTTTTAATAATTATATAGTAGGAATCTCTTATATCCATGTGAGTAGAATAAAACGCAAAATAATGATTTTTATTTTGAAAAGCCTTTATTCCATGCATCAACAATGTGGAAGAAGTTAAAACAAATTGGAATTTTATGACCATTAGTATTTTGTATTAACTCTATTTTATTGGACGTAATAGAAGATGAGTGGGAATTTGTTTTATTTTAAATATGTAAGACAAATATATGTTCCAAACCAAATATATGTTTAAAAAAAACATATAGCTCCTACTCCATATAACTCCTACTCCCCTCCCGAGAGTGTAACGAATATGGATATTTGCCAAATTCTTTAAAATAACCACCACACATGTCCAAAAGCTAGCTTTCAAACTCAGAAAATTGCGACTTTGTGAAGATGTCACTAGCATCATCTCAAAACAAATTTCAACAGGGTCTTGAATCATAATTTGAAAGTAGAATAAGAAAATGGATCCTGTTTACTCAGCCTGAAATAAATAATCTTTTTCAGAACAAAATTACAATTATTTTCTCAGTTTTATTTTTTAATCACAAAAAGGAGGACATTATCGAAGTGTCAAGTCCTTCAAGAGTATCTCAATTAACCAGTAACCAACTAGTTCAATTTGCAATTCTATTACATGAGCATTTGGTTTAAGATTGCTCCTGGTGGTATTAAGCTTAGACCTGACGCTTACCTACCAACCTTATGTGGCCCCGTTCTTCTTTATGTGTAACTTCCATGGGAACGTGAACGAACTGGGAATTGACAATGGAGAAGTAGCCATCAGTGTGTCCATTGAAGGCAATCCGGAACTTTACACGCCCGGGAAACTTTACAATGGTAAGTACTGGATTATGAAGTATTACAAATAGGAAGGCCAACCATTCATAATAGGAGTTTGTTTTGAATATAATTTCTTGCCAGTTTTTCATATTTAAATTTTTTAATCATATCTGTTAAGTATGAAATTTCAACCCTTACACACATATAAACTGTAGAGAATTTTTTTACGCATAGATTAAACATGGTATCAGAAAAGTATACTGTATTATTGAATGATAATCGAACAAAAACAAAGGATATTTTAGTTAAATATAAATTCAACTCTTATTCCTTTAGTTACAATCACTTCCTTGGTGAACTGTGACGGTTTTTTCTTGACGGGACTGTACACATTAACACATTTTAGTTAATTATAATTTAAACTCTTATCCTTTTAGTTACAATCACTTCCTCGGTGAATTTTGATGGGTTTTTCTTGACGGGACTGTACACATTAACGTCAGAAGCCAGGGCGAGAATGCAAGGACTGGGTTTCTTTGACAACAGAGGAGCGGGGAACAACCTGATGTGTTCTATTGTTCACTCCCAGGTTAACCCTGAACCTCAGCATCACCTAACCTTCACCTGGATGGCACCGGCCAGCGGGACAGGATGTGTTAGTTTCCTGTAAGAATCAAATTTATATAAAAAGTTACACTTTTGATAAAGACAATGTTTAGAACATATGTTATCTCTACTCTACAAACAACATGCCATTTTGTTACTTAATGACATTATTTTGTAATGTGTGTGGTTGTTTTATTAGAAAGACGAGAATTAAATTTAAAATCATAATCGAAGAAGAAATGTTAACATAAACATAATTCAATGTTGATCTCTTTTATTATTTATTAAAGAGCTACAGGCACTCTTCGAAACCAGTTGTTGTTCAAAGATACAACAGTGCTACAGATGTGTGAAGAAGGAGGTAATCATGACAATCATTTCAAAGAGTTTTGTTATGGTTAAAATAAAACATTTTCAAACGGCTCATTTTGAAAGTAGGCATTATTACATGAATATATATCAGCAATTCTTTCTGATGTTATTTCTAAGCTCCCACTACATCACCCTTGAGACCTGAACTTGCAATTCTCCATGGGGACGGAATTATTATGAGAGACGACTTTGATTCTTCCCCTGACGTCAACGTACTTCTTTGGTAGATATTTCTTTTTACATAACTCGATACTTGGCAGATAACGAGGGCATATTTTCCCCACTTACTTAATCATCCTTTGTGAAGATGAAATGTTTCATTTATTAGGAATTAATGGAAACTTTCTTCTCCCAATGTTCATGTTCATTATTTTTAAATCTAGGAATGAAGTTGTAGGAGCAAACATAAGTAGTGACTGTGGTCACGTAATGTTTGGAGACTCCAGTTGGTTATGTCAGCGATATGGCCAAAGAAAATTGGTAAGTATCCTTTTTATATAAAGTATTAATCATATTCTTAAAAAAAAACCAACAACAAATGTGTGAACAGATAACAGTTTGAACAAAAGAACCGTGCATTGTTTCAAAATTTGAAAAAAATAAAAATACAAAAGTGTTGTGAGGATAGTTGTACCTTATCTGTTTTCTTGATCTCTCTTGCTTTAGGTAACAGTCCCCATGAATACATCGACGGCAGCCGTAATACAGTTTGCTTTGTGTATGTTCAAACAATTTTATTTATCAGCTTTATTTAACCATAGTTATGCATGTTTAACCATAACTTGTTTGCCTGTATGATTTTATTCATAGAATGTGCTTAGCCATGATGAACACTTTCAATCATACATTGTAGAATATTTTAAACTTATTTGTGTTTCATTAAACAATTTCATTTATAAAATATAATTTACTGTATCGTTATATGTTTTGATAGTTTAATTTATTTATGAAAAAAAAAATGATAAAGCAAAATATGTTTTTTATTTTATAATATTATTAATAAATATAAATAATCATAGTATCCTTCTTTGAACACAATATTTTTCAATTTTATTTAGTTTCAGAATAAATTGATTTTCCCACAAAATCAATTTATTCTTTAATATAGTATAATTGCAATATGTGTAAATATTTAATATACATACAAATTGTAAGTCGTTAATAAATGTAATTCCTTTAATTTTCATGTAAAGCCGCCGGAAGATGTGAAGTCAACGATTCCCCAGACAATGAAATCACAGTATCCTACGGACTAAAGGGGTGTACAGTGTGGACTGTCATAGACTCGATCAGGTACATGTTTTTAAGACAAACATTTTGGTATACAATGTGTATATATACCCGCGGCCGTTAAAATTGACAAAAACGCGATTGTCCACGGACTTTTTGGAGAGCCCTCGTACATCCCTCGTACAAGATTTCAAAAAGCAAATATAAAAATATGATATTATAGATCTTCAGACTTTAAAGATATAATCAAAGGGTACACTAAATGATAGAAGGCAATTTTTTTTTTCATTTATCTCTTATATGCACATATTGCATATAAGTTACCGGTTAGATGTTTCAAACAGCATTAAACCAAATTGGTTTTTTGGGCAAATGTAAAAAACTTGAATTTTGTTGAATGATTTATGAATGAAACTAAAGCTCACCATGAAAATTATGGTTGATATAAAGCAGTTTTTGGTTACTTGAAGTGACATGTAATTACTTTTAGATTGCCGTCGTCGCTCACAGAAGTCCATCTTGTGTATCTACCCAAAGAAGCTAGAGCAGAGGGAGTCTGTCTTAAGTGGGAACAGTTGTCCAACACAACAACCACGACTACAGAAATTATACCGGTGACAACAGAATCAATGACAACAGAATCGACGACGTCTGAATTACCAACAACAGAATCAACGACAACAGAACCAACGACAACAGAACGGATAACAACACAACCGATTACAACAGCAGCACAAACAACACACATTCTAACAACAACGGCAAAACTGACAACTACTACTGAGTTTGTGTTCCGATGGGACATCTCTGATGAGGGACAACCAGACTTTAGTAGCTGTTGGGGGATTGACAATGTGCTTGTTGTCAATACTGCAGAGCGACCCACTCGCCTGGTAGAAAACTTTGATCCAATCGATCCCAGCAATTGGCTTTTCTTCCCTGGAGGAAATATAAGGGTTAGTCATGGATTTTAATGAACTTTACGAGAATTTCCAGTAATGATGTTTGATAATAAATGATACTAATAATAATGATAATAAAAATACTTTCAAATGATTTGTTTGATAATAGGAAATCGCAGAATTTCAGAGCCCTCTTGGATGATTTATTTTCATGAATACAAGATACATAATGTATAATGAAAATACATGATTGCGCACTTTTTTTTCAGCAAAAATGTCGATCAGAAGAAAACTCCATGTTTTTCAATATGGAGAACCAGACAATAAATTTCGTGGTATCACGTGACCTGGATTTATCCGTACCTGACGTAACACCAGACTTAATGTTGGAAGAACAGTTTGAATCAAAGCGCCAACCAGGGTAAACAATCAATTAAAACCTGTTTTTATTTTAAACTTTCAAAAATGATGAAATGATGTTCTTTGTTAAAAGCATTTTGATCTACTGTAACAAATTAATGAACACCATTTGATACCTATTTAGGCAAACCAAATTCTGAATGTCGAGCGTCAAACACTTTAAAATAAATTTATTTATCAAACACTGATAATAATATATATATTTTTTGAAAAAAAAAACATAAGTATTTTCATCAAAATAAAGCAAATAAATAAAACATGAGTACAATCAATTGTATCTGAATGTCAGCATCTTTGCAATCGTTGAACAATAAACTGCCATAGCCGATTAAATTTTCAAAACCGTCATCAGCCTTCGTTCTTAATATAGCTTTGTTTTTTAATATCGTACAATTCTATAATTGATTGTAGTCTCAAATTTCTCTTATTGCAAATGTGTTTTCATCGAATAAAAAATTCTTCCATATTTCAACGTAATGATCGAAAATAAAACCTTGTTGAATCATGTGTAAAAGTGAAAAACAAGACATAATAATTAAATCTTTATTCGCGAACAACAGAACTCCAGAGATATGGAACATGCTCATCTACGCACTGTATGACCATTAGATACTTTTTATGGTAGATTCATTTAATGTGTGTATGGATACATGTATAAGTGACCTTAAGATGTGTGGTCTATTTCTTTTCACATATTCATATAATTAAATAATGCTGTATTTTTTTCTTTTGGTAGCTGGGCTATCAGTGGCGGCCGTGTCGATGTTATCTGTGGTGTTTTGTATCATGCTAACTCCATGGTATTTGACGGAGCGGGTGCTAGACGAGCGTGTACCCCATACTTAGATACCAGACTGGCGGGAAACCTCAGGTTTTACTTCGGGTTTGGTAGGTCTAAAAACTAAAATAAAAAAAACTGTGCTATATTATACGTATGATTTTTTTTTCTGGATTGTTACGTCAACAACTAATTTATTGACAATTCACAAAATTTGACAAAATATATTCTAGTTGTTTATAATCATGGTACATATCATTATTAAAAAAATCATAATTTTGTTTTTTTAGATATGTAAATGTTGTGAATTCGGGATGAATTAATGATCTAATTTAATTACTTTTAAACATATGTATAACATAAATGGATTGACAGGGAGTGGGCGTTGCCAAGCTCTGGACACATGGGAGACCAATGTTTACGTTTATATTGAGGATAGTCATGCACACAAACCAGTACTACTTAATCTAACCAGAGAAGACTACAAGGTAAGATTTTGGATAGATAAATTAAAGTTTTTGTATCGTTATTCTAAAACTGTTAAAGAATAACGTAAGATATGCTTGTGTGTAAAATAATTGTATCATAGTGTGGTTTAAACAATATTCTTAGATTTCTTTGTCAAGCTGATCCGTGAAATTTAATGAGAGGCAATATTTAATACAACATTGAAATGCCAGGATTATATGCCACAACTTATTTACCTATACTTGAAAATTTGAATTTATTAAATGCCTCTAAATATCAAAGAAGCAACACTAGTTTATTAAAAGTATGTCGGATGATTTGATATTAATTCTTAATACTAACTATTAACTATTGTTTTAATACGCGTTTTCTTATTTAAGAAAAAATAGCAAGATGCTTAACTAATTGTTGCCATCGCTTTATGAGTAGTAATGAAAATACCCGAGTTTGGTAATTTTACAAAATACCTTATACGTTTATAGAATGGACTAGTTTTATTTCAAATCATGGGCCCACATTGGGCAAAACAAGGATGCAGGTATAAGATGTAGACATAATAGTGATAATACATGCATGAGCCAATTTGAACATATCTTTTTAAAAAGGAACCTAGGCTTATATCTCTGCCTATTAATGGTCACCAACGACAATCCAAAGCTCGTATTTGTTGGGAGCAAAAGCACCATCGTGGAGTTGATCTCGATGTGTGGGCGATTGACGGCGTGCAGGTTCTGCCTCATTTTCCTCGGAGGTCTGGGGTTACCAAAATGGTTCAGTTTGACCTGAATTTGAATTGTGGAACAAACACAAGTCGGAATAAGTGAGAATTTTTTTTATTATTATGCAAACTGCAAAAAAGGACAAAAATCATAATTTAATCGTTATTTAGCTAATTTTTAATATAAATGATATTCAAATAGGTTGAATTAAAAACCTTTGTAAATTGGACTACTGTATTATATACATGTAAGTTGACTCAACATTTCTGTTACTGAATACACATTGTTTAAATTATTATTACATACTGTAGATAAAATCGGTAATGTTATCATTCCAGCGTTGATTTGGAAGCTTCTACTGATTTTGGAAAATCGTGGTTCAATGTTCATGAGCCTTGTCTTGATAGTACTTGTGGAGGGAAACACCAGCCTGTGACGTCAGAATACGAAAGCGAGGACTTCATCAAGTATGACTATCCTTTTTTTTATTAATTAATTATTTGTTTTAACGCAGGAAGGTGTAAAGGAACTTGAATTATTTTTTCTTATCTTGAATATTTTTTTGATAAATTAACCAAATAAATCATTTGTATAGTTGGAAAAGAGTGACCTCTCCTTTGCCGTTTGGCGCTCTGGTACCACATGTTAGATTTCGTTGGAGTGGAAAAAATCAACAGATACCAAATTGGGCCCTTGATAATGGTAAACTATAGCATAAGTTAATATCTATTACAAAATGATGCAGTTCATAGACAACAAAGGTTTTCAATTTTAATTTGCTAAAATCTTTAAAAGAAAATCAATGCATATCGTAATCCTTTATGATTATGAATTTTCTGCTATTATTTTTTAAGTATTTGTTGGGGACTGTGAGGATGGTTGCCATGGGAATGGCCAATGTACAAGAACAGGATGCAGGTAGGGAAAGATTTTAATTCTCATATTTTCTTGCAGCATAATATTGTTTTTTCTTGTAATAGAGGACGTACATGCATGTGATAATTTTTGCCTTCACTTCGAATTGTTAAGACAAATCTCATTGCAATTCATTAAGCTAAGTCTAAAGCGGGTTACTCAAAACCTTCGAACATGTATAGACTTAGTGTTGCTGAATTCTATTAACACTATTCTTGCGTTGTATAGAGTTCTCGAACATTATGTTGATATATTTTAGAACACACATGGATGGGTTCCAGCTCTTGATTTGTTATTCGTACTATTACACGTTGATGAGGATTGAAAATACTTGATCCAAATTTTCTTATCAATAATCGTTGTAAAATGACAATTTTCAGCATATTTCATCCTTTTAACAAATAAGCATTTGTTAGAAGAAGTTTGAACCGTGCTTGCTATCATCATAGATTAAAAAAGAACAATTCACAGAGAAGTAAAGCATTTATTAGTAGTCAAGAGATAACACAGGTTACAGATTGAATAAGTCCATTTTAGAGATTCATAAAACAATCGAGAAAAGGAGGGGGGACATATTATGAGGAGGCACCGACAGCTTGAGTAAAGGGGGAAACACATGTGGTACTGAACTCATTCCAGACCAGGCCGGAGGGACATGCCAAGACATAGGCGTTTCCGGCTATGTCGCATTGGATAAACTTGGCTGGGTCGGGATGAGAGTGGAATTGGGTGTTTCCAGTAGTAACGACCGAGTTCTTGCAAGGGTTGGTGGTCACTCCTGATCCTGCAATAAAGAGGAAGACATTAATAAGGAAAACAAGCATACGTTGAGCATAGCTCAATACAAAGAAAAAGTAAATTGAGGACTTGGTTAATGTTTTTAAAAATAACCATGTGACCTTGAAGGAAGATCTGGAAAATTAATTAAAATAAATGAACTCGCTTGTGGAAGAAGACTTATAACATACCTCCCAGGCTTGCAGTATTGGGAGTAGGTGTCGGCTGTCCCGCCAGGAAAGAGTAGACACAAGACAGACGGCTTTCGTCCCAGGCTAACAATGAGGGGCAAGTCAGAACAGTGGCAGTACCCGTGAGGTCACACTCAATGAATTGGCTCTTTTGCCCGGTAACTGCGAAGTAGATGTTACCCTTAGCCAGGTTTTCTGGTGTGCAGGGGTTAGTAGTCAGAGAAACGGACCCTCCGATTTGCCCATTGCCGTGGCCATCTGGAATGTAGTTCTGCAATGAAATGAAGATAGTGAGTCGCTTGCTAATGTAAACGTTTACTTGAACATTACAATCAATCTATGAGGGGCTGACTAACGTATTCCTTTGAGTATGACACCTTTTAATTAGAACTTAATTAGGTTAACGTGATAACATACAGCAAAGTCATTGTGAATTATTAGTAATCTTAAATCTTCTTGACCATGAAGCCGCGAAAGGTTATTTTGAATTAAAACAAACAATAGAATGTAATTTAAACGTTCGATTTGATTAAATAAGACTAAACTTCCAAATAAAATTTTAATTAGCAAAATGAGAGACATTGAGCTATGTCAAAATAAAGGTCTCGCATTACCATTAAGGCAAAGTATTCCCACCTGAGATACACACGACACAGTTGCTTTGTTATACAGCTTTCCATGTGGACACTGAATGATGTACATTTCCCCAATGGCATTGCACTGAATAAACTTGGTGTTGTCATTGGGATGGGGGAAGAACACCTGGGTATTCGTCTTGCTTGTACTGCAAGGGTTAGGTGCTTGGAAGTCTAAGGAATAAGGTGGGATGTCCATGATTTACCGAACAAAATGAGATCCCCTACCCCCAAATTTAATGATATTGTACGGAAAAACATTTTGGAAGATTTTGGAAGAATGCTGGTGAAATATGGAATGAGAGTGATACGTTGTGACACTTACTACAATGTTCGTTTGCTGGAACCAGCTGTCTCTTTGCTAAAGAAATAAAAAAAACAACAATATAGAGTCAAAGTTATTTGCTAAGGATAGCACACTTTCCAATTATTTTGAATTTTTAAAATGGGACAATGGTTACTTTAAACTAGTAAAAGATATATTATGTGTTTTTTAAAATTGTTTTTATTTGGATCGCGTAATATTATTTATATGATTGAAAAAACTTAATTAAACAACAAAGGATGCATATTCATAAAAATATTATCGTTTTTAATTAACTATCTTTTGGACACATAATATAGTATTTGCTAACCAAATAAAAACTTCAAGATTTACATATTCAGCGAAATATATTGTGGTTTTCAAAGAACTTTTCTTTCAAATACAAATATTATACTGATTTGACTTACCTCTCTCGGGAGCAGCACAAGCGATTCCTACAACGACCAGCAGACAGAAGACCTTCATTGTGTTCTTGGATGGATCTCCCCGAAGCAGTGACTGTCTCGTAAAGATATGGCCTTTTATACCGTTCGGGGATGACCCGCCAGATAACAAACGTCACCAGTTCTGGTGAAGAACATCTCAAAAGTTGAAAAAAAAGTTTTAAAACCATTTTATTTCATAAAAATATACTATAAATAAAATGTATTTGAGACATGTATGCTTTCTAAAAATAATATAAAAAACATGACTGTTTTTAGGTTCCTCGACACATCAATATTTAACGGATAAATAAAGAGTCTTTTTTCAAATATGATTCATAAAACAGAGACCGATATCGGCTTTTAATTATTTTAAAGGTTTTTTTCTTCTTCTTTTTTCCAGTGATTGCAAACGGGGTAAATTATAGCTTAAACTTAGGTCTCAGTTGATGCGTGAAATAAATTTTAATAAACACATGCCAAAGATGGTCTGGTCAAATTTTTAATTTTCTTTTATGAAAAAATGTTTCTGAAAATGAAAATTGTTATTCTTTTACACCTTTAAATTATATGTATAAAATCTAAAGAATAACAAATAGTCACGTAAGCAATATTTTACAAATGAATAGAAACGAAAATGCAAAATATTAGAAAAGTTGCAATTTAACAAATTTATTCCGATCCCGATTGAAAAAAAAATCTGATCCCTATCAAAATCATTTTAAAATTGAAATTGTAAAAAAAATACTGCAGTTTATTTTGAAAGATCGATATGCATTATTAGATCAATAAAGGAACAAACCATTTAACAGCTAAACAGTCTGGAAGTTTAGCAAAATTACAATATGTTTTCTAACTTTTTATGATTTTGTTTGAGATCAGTTGATTAACAAACGGTATCTGTTCGAATTCAAGATTTTCCAATTTTTCTTGAATTTCGAAATTTCGTTTTCAATTATTGGTGAAATATGTTTGTATAGCGATTGTTTAATGCGAGTGAAATTAATTTGTAATTTTTTAAGAGTTTCAAAAATATATTCAATTCTCGATTTTTATTTTCATAATATTTTTTTATCAAAAATATCATAACGATTAATTTGCCCGACTTTGATATTTATTTATAGATAATTGTATTATGCATTAATTGACACAAACGTTTTAGCTAAAACATAATCTGTTCGCAGCCAAAACAATGTTTCCGATTTCTATTTAAAAATACAATGTAAATATATATATATATATATATATATATATATATATATATATATATATATATATAATTTAAAGCCGATATTGCTCTGATTTTTAAAATCATATTTCGATCCATCTAAATATGCACTGGTGTGTCAAGCCACCTTAATAAAATATATAATGAAATAAAGTGTTTCAATAATTTTAGTATATTTATGAAGTTAAGGATTTTTTAGATGGAACAGGGTAGACTATAGTTAGTGATAAAACAATTCTGCGTGTTTTACATTGAGTCCTCTTTGCGTATTCCAATTAAACCAGCATCATTTTAAACTTAAACTAACGCATAAAAAAAAATATATAATGAATATAATGAATAAATTACATCGTACATGTTTCTACTATTTTGAGACAAACCCTGGGCGCTTTTGTCTTGACATGGCATGATGTGAAGTTACGAATTTTACCGACAAAAAAACCTATCAGGAACAAAACAATTGAAGAGAGATAACAGCGATATATACAATGTAATTAAGTGGTTTATCGTTCAACACCTTGTGTTTGGGGGAGTCCTTTTATCAGCAAAGCTTCGTTGAGGAGCTTTATTTGTATAAGGTGTATTTGACATCGGCGGTTAATGTAGCCTTTTTGGACGTGGCCGTTTGATTAAACAGAGTCAAAGTCTTTGTTTGAGGGAAACAATCTCAATTAAGGATATACTTCTTTCAAAGAGAGACGGTTTAGGAGTTTGATTAAACTAAATGACAAAAACTCCCCCTAAAGGATAATAAAAAATATGCATAAGTTATCACTTTTTTATGCATTATTATATGCATTTTTTTTAAATTTTCAAATATTATTTTGAAATTTCACTGCAAGTTGTTCAATGAAAATCATATTTTTAAGTAAGAAGCATGATTTAAATCTTTAGACTGGATATTTTAATCGTTTGTTGATCAATTGATGTGACAATTGCATACATTGTCACAGAATCCGACATTCATAAATGTTATTTAGTTTGATTATATGTTTATAAAAGTTAATCAATCTAAATGAAGATAATCAATTAAACATAAGGAAAAAAACAATTTATTTCGCATCCGTAATTTTATTTTATAAAAACTGTTTTTTTTATTTTAAAAAATGTCTTTTTATTTGAGGAAAAATGAATCATACATCTCAAACCAAATTAGACTCGCATAGAGTGTACAGAACAGAATTAAACAGAGGTGCTATATCTTATACCATTTGATTTAAATAATTAGCTATATTAATATGTGTTATATATGATTTCACATTCAAATATCAACATTGTACTGTAATCTTCAGATGTAATTTTGGTAACATATAATCCTCAATCTGATTGTTACATGTAA
The DNA here is from genome assembly GCA_020458035.1 of Magallana ariakensis. Lineage (NCBI taxonomy): Eukaryota > Metazoa > Mollusca > Bivalvia > Ostreida > Ostreidae > Magallana > Magallana ariakensis. The sequence continues at coordinate 58,749,308 of CM035813.1, forward strand.
ACTAAATAACATTTATGAATGTCGGATATTGTTAATGTGTTAGAATTTAAATCTCTATATTGTACTTCTAACTTACAGATGTTATTTTGGTTATACTGGATTGATGTAATCGTTATTAATTTTTGATCTGCTTGTATTGTTGATAAGTAAACATTCTTGTATTGTTAATTGGTAAACATTTAATTATCAACACTGAACATCTGACCTACAGATTTGATTTTGGTTTCATTGGATTAATAAAATCCTTTTTCGTCTGCTTGTATGGTTAATTGGTAAACATATAACTATCAACACTGTACATCTGACCTAGAGATGTGATTCTGGTTTCATTAGATTAATTAAATCATTTTTTGGCTTGTATTGTTAATGTGTAAGCATTAAATTATCAACACTGTACATCTGACCTAGAGATGTGATTCTGGTTTCATTAGATTAATTAAATCGTTTTTTGGCTTGTATTGTTAATGTGTAAGCATTTAATTATCAACACTGTACATTTGACCCACAGATGTGATTTTGGTTACACTGGATTGACATGTGACCTACCGGTCGTTCCCCACCAGACCACGATGATGGAACAGTTTGTTGACGACTCGAGCTTGAACACCAATAACGCTCTACATATCAAAGGCGCTTCCTTGAGCTTTAGATGCGGAGTTCTTTCTTCTGGAAAATCCCTAGTGTTTGACAAGGACGGTCCTCGACGACTGGTGACCACTGATTTGAATACAACCGATGACAGGTACGATAAATTTATCTTGAATCTGTTATACATGTTTATCTTTTTAGTGTCATTTTTATTCGATCAACTAAATCAATCTTTGAATGCTTCAATTTTAAAGAATCATCATCAGCAAAAAACCGTTTAAATAATGTATATTTATGTTCATATTCATGCAGTAATAATGTTTTTGTATGATTTATTTGATTCTCAATGTTTTATTGCATCGTCATTCTTATCATCCTAGCTATTGCAGGGTTTTATTGAACCGCTTACTGTCATCTTTTGTGAATTGCAAACAATAAACCTAAAAAAAAAATGTTATTTTAAGAATAATACGTAAAAACGAATAAATTGTTCTAGGTATCTGCAGTTCTTCATTAGGATTGGAAGCAATTCCGTGACATCTCAATGTCCTCCGCCAAGGCAACAGCGTGAATCTGTGATGCTTGATTTTTCCTGCGATGGGGGGTTAACTTGGGAGCTTATCAAAGTTTTTGACGACATTCGGGAACCACAGTTAGTTTGATATTTTTCTCATTTTACATTTTGTCGGATGTAATTGATCAGTTGCAGTAATATAAATAAAGTAATACAAAATCACTTTGTTATTAAATTGAAATGATTAAACACAATTGAATAAATATATACACCTCTAAACATCTTATTTTGCTTAGAAAAGATAATTTATGCTAATCAAAACACATAAGTTTTTTTTTTGCTCCGATTTTGATATATAAAACAAAAAATAAAAGTTTTTTTTGCAAACTGTATTATTGATATTTGTTTTCAAGATCAGATATCGTAATATTGCCGGACGAAGCGCGAGGTCCGGCCTGCAGGTTCCGGTGGTGGCAACCTTTCCACTCAGGTGAAGGTCGAGATCTCTGGGCCATTGACGGGATAAGTATTAACAACCACCTGTTTAATACGATCAACCTCGATATGGCGAACTATCAGAATGATACTAGACATGTTGTGGCCCATCTGGGTACTTTGTCTCAAAGTTATTGCGGAAGCAGACCTAGTATAAGGTTGGTGTGATTAAATAACTTAGTTCCGGTTGTAATGCGGCATTTGATTGGATAGAAAAATTTAGTTAAATTTGTATAACCTGGTTAGCACGTCACAAGACACGTCACAATGCACCAACGTCAAAAACGTATTGATCCGCTTGACGTTACATTTGAATTTTGAACAGATTAATATCATTTTTAAAAGTTAAACGCACTCAATTTGTACAGTAAATCACAGAAAATTAAATTATAAGAAATGAACTCAATATCTACCCAAGTTATACTTGTATAACCTGGGTTGGAGCAATTACGCTGTTAACTGCCCCAACCCAGGTTATACTCGTATAACTTGGGTAGACATTGAGTTCGTTTCTTAATTAAATTACAGTTTTAAAATAATGGGGATGGTCGGGTTCAGTTTTTTGAAATTAATAGCAAAATTCAGACCGATAGACATTAATTCAAGTTTATTTCCCACTTTATACAATATATTGAATTAATTTGCTTTTATCATCTCTTAAAAAATTGTACGTTACAAAATATCAGTGAAACATTTTTTCTCTAAGGAAAATTGAGTCTTTATATATATTTTTTGGCAGTTTTATTGAACCCTATCAGTCTAGAGAAATGCGGTTTATTGAAACAAAACCCGTCCACGTTGGTCCAACATACATCGTGCAATTTGAGCTAGTCATGGCCTGTCGAAATATGTACTCGATGAACCGTGATAACTTACTATATTTGGAATATTCAACAAACCATGGACTCAGTTGGCGATTGGTTGAGGAACCATGTTTCCCGCCCACTACCTGTCAATCATATACAGAGGGCACCGTATATCAACCTTCCAAATTTCAAAAATGGCGCCAAATCACTGTGCCTATGCCACCATCATCTTGGTAAGTAAAAGAATAAATTAAAAAGATTTAACAATATTTTTAAAAATGTTTAAATGTGTTTACCTCTAACCTAGACAAGCAATAAAGGATGACATAATATCTACTTTGCTGTGCGTTATTCGTTGATTAAGCGTTGTTTTGACATCTCTAAATGATTAAAAGGTGCACATCAGACGTAAATATTTCCGAATTACATATTAGTGATCTATATTTTATAATAATCTCCTTTCTATAGAAGTTTTTAAGATGGTGTATTGTCTTTAAAATAAATACCAATTTAAAAATTGTATATTGACATGAATCATTTCAACCCAGAGTTAATTTTATTGCAGAAGTTGATAAGGCCAGTCGTCTTAAAAAGAGACAACCACTTTGAATAGGCATACCTATTGATAAGCAAACAACGCAAACGATACATGGAAGACAAGATAGTTTCGAAACTGTAGATTGTTTAAACACGTTTTACCCTGATGTTAATAATAATAATCTTTGTTGATTCATTGTCAAAAAACTAGAGTGTTGATAACGCAAAATCTTTGCAAAAGTTGACATAACGTGATTCTGTAATGATCTTAAGTACATTACATAATATATGGAGTATTTATGAGCATTTTTTATCGGCCAGTTTATCGCCAAAAAGCAGAAGTTTAACGTTTTCGGAAAGAGCTAAATACTCACAATTTGTTCATTTAGCGTTACATTTTTCTTTTACAAAGAATATAACTCTATATATGACACATTTTTACTAGAAAAGATACTAGTATATCTTATTATTAAAATACCTTTAAAAGAGGTTAATTTCTTTTTACTAATTTGTATAAATGCTTCGGTAGTAAAGATTTACTATAGATATTAATTTTCAGCGGGTCATTTTGTAAGCCACCTGTAATGCAAAATAACGACGAAGACAAGGAACTCAACTCTCTAAACAACTAGATTGCATAATTTCAAGAAAACAATAAATAAATTCCAGTACAACATTTTATTTTTAAAAAATCCTAACTAATAGAATCAATCAATTTTACAAAAATTACATATAAACGTATAAACAAATAACAATGACATACAACCTAAGATTTTGACAGACTTTTCCCATACATACAACATTAAATATCTAAATACTTATTGACTTATACCAAACATTTTGCGTAATGATGTATTTATTTTACGATTCATTGTCAGAAAAACTAGTGTATGGATAAAAAAGTTAGATGTTCCAAGATAAAAAGTAAATATGTATTTGTTGCGGTACCTTTTTTTTTCGGGGTCCAATATGGATATCACAAAATACGGAATGTTGATACTCGAAAAAAGCGTAATTATCAGCAATATTGACCTAATCAGTTACCTTTGGTCAATTTGACGCTGTGAGTTGTTTCTCTGCTCTTCAGTGGTAACCCGATATCTGCTAGATACAGCCTTCCTTGCGATTTCAATGTAACAAAACGAAAAGACCGGAACCGTTATCAAAAATGTTAAAAAAAGTCACAAAACTTTTGTAATTGTCATCGGATTTCATCAGCGTGCAACTTAATGTTTTTCTGTTAAATGTTAATCTTCTCCACAGTCCAGTAGAAAGTAGGATGCTAATTACTTGTGGAAAAATCCACGAGAGGGTTAAGATAATCCTCGTGTTTCTGACACTGTAAATTGCATCATATTTCGTAAAATGCACAATTAGTATGTAGTGATTCAAGGAAATCAGAATCATACTGGACAAACATGTCCCACTCAAACTGAAAGCAATATATCCTGAAATGGAACATGTTTCAGCACATGTTTCAGCATTTCTTGAGGTTTCAAGAAATGCCGGTGATATGTAAACAGGTAAACCAATTGACGACATCAAAAAATTGCTAACAAAGAAATTTAACAAAAATGTAAACGATTTTTTTGAGTACAATCCCCCTCTTACCACAGCAATTATACCAACAATGTTCAAGATTGCACCCACGGTAGCAAGTGATATAATCATTGCCTTGTGAGACGTTAAGTCGAAAGAAATTTCTGTCATATTTTTTAAGATCTTCCATTTTCATTGCCAATCTTAATGAGTTGAATGTTTCCCTGAAAAATGCCAAATCTTGTCTTCTCCCTCACAACTTACTTACGTTTGAATGTTAGAAACTTTCCAATGAGATGTTTTATTGAAATCACAATTTTTCCTAAAAACATGTATGAATGCAACTGCCTGAAGCCTAGTTGATCAAAAAATAATTAATGAATAAAATTACATATCCAGCGGTGTAGTTAAAAAAAGGGTTTCGACGGATAGTAATTATACTTCATTTTTTTCTCCGTGTATCTCAAACTTGAAAGGATTTTTTTCCCTCAAATTGGACTTTTTATCGACAAGTTAATTGCTAGTCTGATACTAATAAAAATAGTTAGTTCTCACTCATAACAGGTCTCTCAATGTACTGGGTTTTTGCGCCATCAACTTTTCAAAGTTTTATTCAATGATTTTTTTACGAATATCATTTCATCATGTATGTAATACTGATTTTATAATTCAAACAGACATTATGATAGCAAAATATGTAAAAAAAAAAATAAAAATTAATATTTATATTAGATTGTTTCAAAGATTTAAAACTCAGAGTTGTAAAAAAGAAAGTAGGGAAAACATATTGCTGACTTTAATTTTATCCCATTTTTAAATTTCACAGAAAAATTATGCAGTTCATTTGATTCATATTTATATGTACGTTGGTTGATTTTATATGTAATATCTATTTATGTATATATGTTTTTGATAGTCTTTTTTTTTCTTTTCTTTTCACATTTTTCCTTATTGTTTGATTTTGTCTGAGAATTTATGATTTGTATGTATCTTTATCATCTCCTTAAGGAGGAAATAAAGTATGAATTGATAAAGAACACAGAATAATTATTGAATCAAATGATAGATGATGGCCAATAAACATTAAAGCAATATGAGCTGCATTTTCATGCTTAATTATGTTTTACGAAAATGTTTTTTTCTACTAAAATGACAAAAAATATCACGGTTTTTAAATTTCTGTTAGCCATATTTTTGTTTGAAAATTCCTTTAAGAAGCCTTAATTGAAGCAAAATTGACTTATTGTCGTCCTGTACAAAAATTGATCTGCTATATATTCATTAGAAGATAAATCTTTCTTCTGACAAAAGTTAATGATTTTTTCAAATCTTAAATATGATAAAAGTTTAAGTTACATGCAGACCTATCATACTACCAGATTTTTGCAGCAAAATGAAATTCTAAAAAATACAGCTCATATTGCTTTAACTATTATGTTCTGTGTGTTTCTATCCCTATGTTTAGGAGGGAGATATAACCTAGATTTAATCATGGGATGTTCTGTTTCATCATAAGTGTTTGTATAAATCACCATTTAAAGTCATGCAGCACAAATTTTAGTACATGCCCATGCATGCTTATCATCATCTATGGGTATATTTTGAAATTGAGACAACCTTGGTACTGATAAAAGTTTATGAATCAGAAAAATGATTAAATGTAAAAAAAAAAAGAAAATAAGCATGTCAAATTATCTCGGACAAAGTACACATGCATGCATATTCGTACTTTTTTTTCAAAAAAATTTCAAGTCTTATGAAAATGAATTAAAAGAGTATTTTTTAGATTTAATGAAGTAGATTATGCCTTAACTAAGATGCTGTGTTTCTCTGTATTTACAGGGGTCATATCGTGAGTTTGAGACTACGGCAGTCGGATTGGGGTCCGCTAGACACGTGGGCAGTGTCCAGAGTGTATGTAGGTCAACACTGCCCCCAGCACTGCAGCGGGAACGGCAGGTGTGAGGAGGGCATATGTAGGTAATGCTGGAAATTGTGTGTGTGTATTTATGCCTGATGTCAAATATTGTATTCGAGTTTTTCTTTTTATTTTAAACTGTATACATTATGAACTGAAGAAGAAAAGAACATTCCTAATTAATTATGAATATTGTACTAGTATTTTAAAATCATTTCAAAAAGGATCTACATGTAAAACATCGTTGATCGTAAAAAATCATTTTAGGACTTAATCAATAAAATATGATTTAAGACATTGTTTTTATGGTTTCATGATATATACCAATAGATAATTAAATTACACACCTCAAAATAATTTGACAATAAAATAAGAAAAGCTAAAGAGAATTATCAAAAAAAAAAAGTTTACTTAAATATAAAAACGGATTTTCTTTAATATAAATGAAAGCTTCACAAATACATGTACGTAAGACAAATCAATGTATTTTTGTGTCAGATGCGATACGGGATTCACCGGTGCCTCCTGCCAGCCTCGGAGGAGGATCGAGGAGACCATGCAGGCTGATTTTGGGATCCGCTACGAGCCGGACTCTGACTTTGTGGACATCTGGGGAGGGGAGGTCACTGGTGGCGACAAAGGATGTGGGACACTACTGTCCGGGGAAACCTTGTATTTCTCTGATGTGAGTTCTCTTATTTAGCAACAAAAAAAAACCAAAACAACTTTAGCTTTATTGGCATTTTCCTTAATTATTACATGTATTTATGTATAATTGATTTTGGTTGTGGTCGTGAGAGGTGATGGGGAATTGCCATATACATACATGTAATTGTAAATGTTGTATTAATACACGCACCCATTTTCACAACGTCAGGGGTTGTTAGTCAATTCGTCCTGGACCCCTATCGTTGTGAGGATGAAACGCACCAAGTAAATTCAAATTTTGTCATATGACAGAAACATAAATGAATATATCACGTGACACGTTTAATCCAATGACGGTGCGTTAATTTTGTCTAAGCAAATTATTTCTATTTATTGAATTTAATAATAAAAAAAAAACTATTATATTACAATAGAACCATTTTATTTTTCTGAAACAAATTAAAAGTGGGGGGGGGCGGTGAGTGGGTTGGCTAGACATAAGTTAACAAAAATCTTGATTACAAGGCAAAAAAAAAAGGTTTTTGGTTATGGTTCATATGTATAACTTTGCGGTTCCGACGCCTATGCATTTGGAGTATAGAAATACATCTGTATTACATACATAGGAATGTTGAGTAAATTAAGTTTCATTGAAACTTGGTAGAATGGGGCAAGGGAAGCGCAAACCAAAGACTTGAACACAAAAAACGAAGACTACATAGAGTTTTACCTCCGGATTGGTGGCGGTCTACCGGACTGTAGCGGGGGAGAGACCACAGACGAGGGCGTGGTCCTACAGTACTCCACGGACGGTGGAAACACGTGGAAACTACTCCGAGATATGATCCCCGAAAAGTTCAGAAAACCAGAGTGAGTTCATAATATACGTAGGAACAGAAAAAAAAATAATCTTTTAGAAAACTGTCAACATTACCAGCGTTCATTTGATTAATAATTTTTGATTCTCTAGCAATTATATATCACATTTTCTAGAGTATTTGATATAATTATACATGTATTTGTGGGTTTTCCCTCAAGCACAAGCTCTAGGATCCTATCATTTAAACGTCTTTTCGTTTTTATTTATCTCTCCTTCAAACAAAATAATGGTAATTTTCTATTATCAATACATAATATTATTCTTTTATTTATAGTTAGGATTGAAAATAAGCATACTGATTTTGTTAATCTTATATCAAACCCTTTTTGTAGCACTCACTGTTACATTGTAGTCGTTGCTTTTGACGTGAAAAAATGTGTCTATCTCGCAGATTTGTTCACGTTGTGTTACCGGAAGATGCTCGGTCTTCAATGACGCGCTTCCGGTGGTGGCAACCCTCACATTCTGGCGGAGGGACGGATCAGTGGGCATTGGACGATATCCGTGTGGGCCACTACGAGAGGCGCCGGCAAATACATGACAACTTCAATGTATTGATATATTTGTTTTAATGATTTATATGATATCACATGTGTCACTTAATTTTCAGTACATTATTGACAACTCTTAAGGCATATTTTTGTAGATTCTGTTTAGATACAGCACCAATGCATCCACACTGTTATTACTAGGTGACAAGACAACCTTAAATTTGTTTTCATGCTAGTAATGTCAATTCGTAAATACAAACAACATCATTTATTTTCATTTGTTCCCTAAAACATCAGATCAATGAATAGATTATATATTTGATAATAGTATCTAACATGTGAGCAAATGTGAATAAATTTACCAACATAGTCTAAAGCTAATTTCATGGAATATGTCATAGATAAACACACGCTATGCAATGTTAATTAAACTCGTACATTTAAAATATACTTTAAAACCGATCATGTAAATGTAAAAAATGTTTAAATTAACTTAATCTATACTTTCCTGCCTCATAGTGTAGCCTACAAAATGAGTTCACACTTGTTTCAGACCCAATTAAATGCAATTGATAATGGAGTTTGGTCTACCATAACCGAGGGAATTCTGGGAAAGTATTGCCAGAACCGTGACCGGGCTCTGATTCTAGCCAACCAGCAGAACGACAAATACGTCGTCACGAAAGACCTTGCTCTTGAAACTGGTGACGTCATACAATTTAGGGTAATCGGTTAAAGTTTTCTTTTGAAAGTTCAGAATTATTCATATCAATATTATGTATAATATACAATTTAAGATTAGAAGACAAAAATAAGCAGTTCTACTTTGTTGGCTTTACAATATGGCCAATCAAAACTGATGATGTCATTTAAATGAGTGTATTAAAAAAGGTGAATTTATTTAAATTTTCTTCTTGAATTAGAAATGCTATTTCTCGCTTAAATTCGCTTAATGTTAAATTGATGCAGATATTTTTGGTTTTGTTTTGTTTTGCAATAACGGATTTCTTCAATATATCTCGTTAAAATCGTTTAATGCTGATCGAATTCAAAACAGATTTTTGTTGTTAAAATTTTGCGGTAATTTCTTAGGTGAATGTTGGATGCAGCAATCAGTTCCGTTGGGACCACACCGTGATGTTAGACTACAGTCACGATGGCGGACAAACGTGGCATCTGCTGGAGGATCCCTGTTACCAGGAGAACGAGTGTGATGGCCGCTACACAGAGGGGACAATGTACTACTCAGGTCCTCACGGATCCTGGCAGACTGTGGTCATTCCCGTCTCAGAGAAGCTTGCCATGCAGTATGTTAGATTCCCTTTTCTATACTTTATTTAGAACATATATTTTGAAGAGTGAATCATGAAAAGGAAAATAATATATATACACGTAGTTTATGCTGCTAAAAGATGTTTTTTGGTGTTTCTATTATTTTTGTCAAATAAAAGATTTATTGATTTTCTGACAACATGATAAGTCTGATTGACAGATGCTAGCAATGAAGAAAGTTGTCTATTTTAGAGCAGTGTTTAAAACGCGTTGGTCCTCTATTCTGTAGAAAGAGCATGGTGTAATTTTTTGAAAGGAGTGTGAAGGAATGAAGCTACATGTATACACATAGTATACAATAATCCAAACCGGCTCGTATATTTCAAAATTAAAGTAGTGTCTGTCGATCGAAATTTCTTAAAATCAAAATTCAGTTTCATGTTGCACCTTTTAAAAACAAATTTTATAAAATTTATCCTATCATTTATTTACCACAGTATTAAAACTATTTTTTTCTTCTTCAGCCCAGTTATGTTGCGGTGGTGGCAGCAGGGTGGCTACCCGTATAATTTTGGTCTGGATGACGTGTATGTCGGTCCCCCTTGTAAAGAAAATTGCCATAGAAACGGCGTGTGTGAGGCCAGTAATTGTGTGTGTGACGCAGGGTTTCAAGGTATGAAGATGTAAATCTTATTGAATCACATGAACAATTGAATAAACATAACCAATAGTCGAATAGTGTTTGTTTCAATACTAAACACAGCAACGGTTAACAAGATTGATTTTCATATATTTTATGATACATATAATTGAAGAAAAACCTTCAGACAACTATTGTTTTGCACATAGGGGTGCTGCTAAAATGCATATATATCATATTTACTGCCTACAGTTAAATGAACTTAACATATAGTTACTCACTGAAAATTCTAATTTGCTGATGATGTTTGGCACAATCCACAACATACATTTACAAAAAGAGTACGATATTTTTTTTTATTTTTTTGTAAAGACCCAGACTGTGGCTACCTAGCCACTAGCCCCTACGGTATGTCCGACTGGTTCGACAACCACCACGAGCCCTCGGACGTCTGGAGGAGGATCATGGGAGGAAAGCTCGGTCTGGGGTGTGGAGTGGTGGATTATGGGAACTCGTTACACTTCAGTGGAGACGGCACTAGAGAGGCTGTGACAGTACCCGTAAACACAACGTATCTCAGGTGCGTTATGTCTCCGAGAAAATATTTCATATTCTACATTGTACATGTATACCTGCAACTCTTTCTTTGCCGTCATTTTCATATCTTAGAATGTTTGAGTTTCCGTACTTTTAAATTTGATTGATTAGTATGAAAGTTAATTATTCGTTCTGCTTTGTCAATGAGCTATTGTAAGGGATGTGCAATCTAAACCGTGTTGATTGCCTCTCGTAGAATGCTTCAGTTTGTGCTGAAAATCGGTGGCACCGGTGACGGTCTATCCTGTATCACTCCAAGCGACAGAAACGAGGGCGTAATTGTGGATTACTCCACCGACAACGAGGTCACGTGGCACGTTCTTAAGGTGGTGGAACCACGAGTTTTCAACTACAGCACAGAGAGGGTCACCCTGGAGCTACCACATAACGCCAAGACTGAGAGGACTATCTTTAGGTGGTGGCAGCCCCTGGGTTACGGAGGTTTGTGTTTTTTATTACGCAAATTTAAACTAGAACTTCATATACAGTGTAATTCGCGAATTTTTAACCGTTTGATGTAGTGATATTGTTTGATAAAAACGTTTCGATTCATGTAATATATTATATAATAAGGTTTCTTTTAAGCGAAAATGTATAAAATAGACCAATTTATAAAATTAATTCCTTTGTTTTTTAGCCATAAGAGTGATGCTTCAAGACAAATGGGTTTTTTATGAGTAATTAAGTCAACATGACTTTTAATTGCTGTATTTAATTTTTTTTCAGGCGTGCATCGAGCTGAGTGGGGCCTGGACAGCGTTATTATTGGGGTCAATGAAACGAACAGAGAGAGTTTCCAAGACGATTTCGCCATGATGGTCCCTGACCCCCACCATTGGTTGCTGACTGAGAGTGCGGTACCCAGGATCACGTGTAACTCAGTAGGGAACGCCCTGGAGTTCAGCAGAGACAAGGGTGAGTAGGGTCTTCTGCTTTGCTTCAAGTGACTTAAATTCAGATTGTAGCTTTGTAATGCCTGGCAAGTGGTTTTCAAAATCAGCCTAATCGAAAAGCCGTGATCATTTTGATATACAAATTAATTCTTCACCAGGAGTGATATTAAATACGCACGCATTAAAGACTTTGCGGTTCGTAAGTTCTACACTTGTAGTTGATAATCACGAACATTTTTTGTTGTCCTCATATGTTATATCAAATATTTAACTTTAATAGCTAGACTACGCTTTTGATAACAAGTTACACATGAATTCACATGTAAGACATAATAATATTAAAATAATGGATATACTTTTTTGTTCGGTTAATTCTGTTCACTGTGCCAAACCTTTTCGCCTGCAGACCTCAGATTCGCGGAGACCATGGATTTCCGCATCACGCCGTCCACCTTCCTCCAGTTTGACATCGCCATGGCGTGTGACTCTCTGTACGGCGCCCTGTACGGGGTCATGCTAGAGTACTCTGTAGACATGGGACAAACCTGGCACCCCGTGGTCCACCAGTGTGCCCCTCCAAACTTCCAGTGTAGCGGGTACCACCTCAGCAGTGAATACATGTCGGACCAGCACAAGAACTGGACCCGCGTGACGTTGTACATGCCTCCTGGCGCAGTGTTAGTTGATTTCAATTTTGCTTTCATGATAATTTAATGTTATAGTCTATTAAGATGCAAAAATGATTAAGACAGATTGGCAAATGTTGCCTCCAAACGTCAGATTTTAAAATCTTTTGTCACCATGTGCTGAAATTCATCGTATTTTGCCAATTTAAAGATGTGATGATAATGAGATAATGTAGGTTTAAAAAACAGTTTAAAAAATACTTTAAATGAATGTGCATGTTAAGTGTTATAAAGCTACATTAATTTTTACTCATTTTACAGATCTCCAGCCACGCGGTTAAGATGGAAACAACAGAATAAAACGCCCCGAGGCAATGTGTGGGCGCTAGACAATGTTTACCTTGGCAACGGTTGTCCCTGGTTGTGTTCTGGTCATGGTTATTGTCGGGAAGGAGCTTGCATGTAATACGTCATTTAAAAAACCATTAAAATCTATATTTATATCAGAGAAAACATTTTCATTAGTGGAACATTTTACTATAGATTTCGAAGTACATTAATTTGAAAACTCGTCTTGACCTTAGATCTCATTGATTCTTTTCAAGCTGTGACCAGGGTTTTGGTGGGCCACATTGTGACCCCATACAGCCTCTTCCCATGATGCTCCGCGACGACTTCAATGGAGAGGTGTTAAACAACAGAAACTGGAAGGAGATTTATGGCGGGGGACCGTCAGATATGTGTGGTATCGTGGTCAGCGGTAAAGCTCTGCTGTTCCATAAGGTAATTTTAGACTTGCAGAATAGTGCTTTTTTGTTGTATGATTAAATTTAATTTTTGAAATTGCTGTAGAATCATGGACATTCTCGTGGGACCAATTTTTGCGGACTGTTAATTTTTCAAAATTTTATGAGACAAAACTTCCTGTAAATACTGTATCATTGATTAATGTATACTGAGGTTAATTATTCGTCTCGGTCTGCGATATTCAAAAGTATAATATGTATTGCTGAAAGTTTATCAACCGGTTTTGCGTATATATGTCTATTGATTTTTATTTTTGTGTAGAACCATCTCCGAATGGTTGTGAGTGACGACATTGACACACAAATGTTGACCGGCGCGGAGTTCTACTTTAAGTATGGATGTAACGATAAAGAGACGGACTGGCCGAGGGCCGAGAGTGTGTTGTTTCAATATTCTACGAACGGTGGTATCATCTGGAACCTCATCAAAGAGATCCATTACTCGGACACCTCCAAAGTTAGGTTGGTATCATCCGATGAAAAGAACATGTCATTGATTCTAAGATTCCTTTTTTTTTTTTTTTTTTTTTACATTTTTTGTTTAGGAATATGTATTTTTTCTTAAGGATAAAGTAAAACTCATTATATTAATCAAAATGTATTGTAAACTTTAATTTATTAAACATAAAACTGAATCAGCGTGATCGGTTGTTAAAGAATGACAACATAAAAAAAACATAAGTAAACATACCTGTAAATTCAAACTATTCAATTGATTGTATATTATTTATTTATTAGGTTACTTTGAGATGAAAACTCGTTTATGATCACGTCCAATATTGCACATATACATGTTGATTGAACATAGTCTGGGATTTTTTTTTAAATTTTTTTATTCAGATTTTTCAGTCTAGAGCTACCTGATAGTGCAAAATCTGCAGCTGCCAGATTTCGATTTTGGCAACCAGAGAACCAAGGTGTGTTGTTTATTTTAACGTATGGTTACATGTAAGACAGTATCTAATTGTATACACTTGATTCATATTATAGCTTTACGAAAGTGTGATTTCCTCCTTTACCCTTATTGACGGTGATTTCATAAAATACAGGCTTAAATAAAGATTGAAATACACTTTAAAAAACAACTAACGCCCTTACGGTTGAAAATAATCAACCCTTATATATGTATGCATGTACATGTATCTTAAACAATGGTTGTCCTTTTAATACGACTTGTAGTTTATGTATTAAAAGTTCTTTTATGTCTATAAACGCAGATTAATATCTTTTTTCGAAACTATATTTAAATTTTGATTATATTCTAACAAGGTGATATGAAGTCTGTGTGGTCTGTTGACAACTTTTATATTGGTAAGATGCCAGCGAGTCCGAGCATGATGTCCGACGATTTCGACTCTCGGACGATGTCTGACTCTTGGCTTTTCATAAATGAAGGAAAAGTCAAGAATTATTGTGAACACAATATAAGGTGAGGGGTCGTTCCTGGATATATAAAATCAAGAATATTTTGTTTTATTGGTCTTCACCAACTAACTTGGCCCCTATTTTTTGTATTTAACATGATTGCAAAGTTGTGTTTTATGTGTATATTAAGCTAAACGTCTTATTGATGTCTCGCGTTGGTCAGACAGGATACCACAAACTCCGGACACTCAGCTCTAGTTTTTGGAAACACCGGAAGCCATGGAGAGAGATATGTGGAGACTAAAGACCTGAGTGTAGGCCCTATGTCAGAGCTTCAGTTTGATGTGAGAATTTAGTTTTAGTTTTTAAATTGAAAAAAAATGTCTTCATACAAATTCATAATTTATAGTAGACACATCACTGTGTTTACATATGTTAGCGATGATTTTAATTAGGGTATTTTTAGAATGTACCTTTTCATAAACATACAATTATATGCAAGCATTGAACTTGATATAGCGAAAGCCATTCCCGCCAAAACTGCAAAAATATAATACACAACTAAATGAAATACGCTTACAGTATTTTACAAGTTAATATCATTGCGCGTTGTAATTATTGACAATAATAATTAAGCAAATGCTGATTGTTTATTTTTTTTTGTTTTAAGATAAACGTGGGTTGTGAGTCCGATCCCACAGAGGATTATCCGGTCAGAGTCGAATACTCTCCTAATGGCGGGAAAACATGGCATGCGTTGGTGTCTAACTGTGCCTTGACGTCAACAGCTTGGTGCTTTGATGTGGATACCCCAGCCACAGTGTACTACGGGGGCACCTCAAAGTACTGGAGGCGAGTCATTGTGCCTCTGGACAATGTTTACATCTGTGGGTATGTGTACTAATTTTAATTTTAACGAAATAGAATTAGCTATAATATATATATATATATATATATATATATATATATAGAGAGAGAGAGAGAGAGAGAGAGAGAGAGAGAGAAATCATGTGGCAGGAAAATGGAAAGTGCTCTATACATTGAGTTACTATTTTCATTCATCTACATTATATTAACAGATTTTTAGGTCACCTGAGTAAACTAAGGTGACCTATTGCTATCTGTTTTCGTCCGTCGTCGTGCTTCGTGCGTTAACAATTTACATTTTTAACTTCTTCTTAAAAACTACAAGGCCAATTGTTCCCATTTTTGGTGTGAAGCATCTCTATGGTAAGAGGAATGTAAATTGTGAAATTGGTGGCTCTACCACCACCAGGGTGCCACAGGTGGGGCCAAATGTGCAAAAAACAGCCAAATTTTCAAAAATCTTCTTCTCTACTCCCACACTTGTGAGGAAAAACCGGTTGCATGGTTATGATGTCCATGAAGCCCTCTACCAAAATTGTGAAATTCATGGCCCCTGGGTCAGGGGTTCAGGCTCTAGGGTGGGGCCAATATGGCCATATAGTAAAAATGTATTAAATCTTAGAAAATCTTCTTCTCTACTCCCATAGATATTTGTTAAAAACTGATTGCATGGTTATGATGTCCATGAAGCCCTCTACCAAAATTGTTAAATTCATGGCCCCTGGGTCAGGGGTTCAGGCTCTAGGGTGGGGCCAATATGGCCATATAGTAAAAATGTATTAAATCTTAGAAAATCTTCTTCTCTACTCCCATAGATATTTGTTAAAAACTGATTGCATGGTTATGATGTCCATGAAGCCCTCTACCAAAATTGTTAAATTCATGGCCCCTGGGTCAGGGGTTCAGGCTCTAGGGTGGGGCCAATATGGCCATATAGTAAAAATGTATTAAATCTTAGAAAATCTTCTTCTCTACTCCCGTATATATTTGTTAAAAACTAAATGCATGGTTATGATGTCCATGAAGCCCTCTACCAAAATTGTGAAATTTATGGTCTCTGGGTCAGGGGTTCAGGCTCTAGGGTGGGGCCAATATGGCCATATAGTAAAAATGTATTAAATCTTAGAAAATCTTCTTCTCTACTCCCATATATATTTGTTTAAAACTAAATGCATGGATATGATGTCCATGAAGCCCTCTACCAAAATTGTGAAATTTATGGTCCCTGGGACAGGTGTTTAGGCACTAGGGTGGGGCCAATATTGCACAGGAAGGGCCCAAATGTCTTGAAAACGGTTAAAATCCCCACCCCTAAACCATATATATTCTTGTTCCTTGTGTTAAGGGCCATCAAATGGTATGTAGGTCATGGGCCTCAGGGGTGGTTCCTGACCCCCCTCAAACAGGAAGAGCCCAAATATCTTGAAAACGGTTAAGAACCCCACCCCTAAACCATATATTTTCTTGTTCCTTGTGTCAAGGGGCATCATATGGTATGTAGGTCATGGGCCCTGGGGATGGTCCTGACCCCCCTCAAACAGGTAGTGCCCGAATATCTTGAAAACGGTTAATATCCCCATCCCTAAACCATATCTATTCTTGTTCCTTGTGTCAAGGGGCATCATATGGTATGTATGTCATGGAACTTGTGGTGGTCCTGACCCCCCTCAAACAGGTAGTGCCCGAATATCTTGAAAACGGTTGAGATCCTCACCCCTAAACCATATATATTCTTGTTCCTTGTGTCAAGGGGCTTCAAATGGTATGTAGGTCATGGGCCCCAGGGATGGTCCTGACCCCCCTCAAACAGGTAGTGCCTGAATATCTTGAAAACGGTTAATATCCCCACCCCTAAACCATATCTATTCTTGTTCCTTTTTTATGTTAGTTCACATGATATATAGTTAAGGACCCCTAGGAACCACATGAAACTTTGTGGGTCATCCCTACTCTATATGATAGCCTCGTTCGTTTGGGAGACTTTATAACCGCCCCGATTATAATTACATCTTGTTTTCCCTTGCTTTATCCTAATGGAGTTATCTTCCTTTGCTTGTTCATATGTAGTAATTAATCGTTGAATATAATGTAATTATAAAGAAGTTGTATGATCAAAAGAGTTATGCAAGGCTTTTTATTATTTGAAACAAAAACAGTTTTTGAACTTTTAAAATAAACAAATAGACTTGTTAATAGTAAAGTAATAATTGGCTAACTAAAATCACTGATATATAAAGGTAAAATGATTTTGGTATATATGCCAGATGGTGATTCTCAACGAATGTTGAATATTCAAAAACTGGAACAGGAGAAGTGAGTAACTCATGATGGCTTTTATCGATAAAGCTGGGTTTTTTACGTTTGTTTAAATGCCCATAGGGAGAGTTTCTGTCTGCCCCGGGGGGCTGGGGGCTGGGGGATGGGAGGTTGTTTTAGATAAAACATGAATAATAGCCACCTTGTTATTATTTTTAAATTATTTTCTATCAGAGTCTTGCACCTTTTCAATATCAGGTTATGCACTCTTTTATGATCTTTTAAGTTTTTCGCTAAAATTATAGGTTTAAAAGTCGTTTTTGAAAGATTTCAGGCAGGGAGGTGGTCGTCATTACAAATTAAAAATTGTTCTATTCCAGAATAAAACTTAACTAAATGCATATATGAGACTCCTTGACAAGTTTGTATATGGGTTATGCTACTCAGGTGACCGTTAAGGCCTTTTGGCCTCTTGTATATTATTGGTCTCATTTCTGATTGTAGATCTTTACGGTTTCGATGGTACCAAGGTTTTATTGCGGAAGACCATTACGCCCCTGAGTGGGCCATAGATAATGTATTTATAGGGATGGCCTGTATGGACTACTGTCAAGGTCATGGTGCATGCTCAGATACGATGATGTGCACATGTGATCAAAATCGCCATGGCGATAGCTGCGTTACTTCTTTTCAACTGCCGACACATCTTTCAGACGATTTCGAGAGATCTGATGGTCAGTCACCAGTGCGTGGACAGGAGATTAGAGGTGAGAAGACTGACAAATATAGTTAATTTTTATCTGCGCTTGGTATTTTTGCCATTTTTACAGTATTAAGCGAAAAAAAAAACCCAAACTAAATCTCCAAACAAAAAATATATTGTTCATGTAGAATAGCACATGTCCCTAGCTATAGATTATAATGCTTAATAAAATTCATAAAAATTGAAAGAAAGTTTACGTTCAATTTTTGAAAAAAAATGTATATTAACAAAAAATGAGTACGTTTAAAGAAAATGACGTCAACGAAACTAAGTGGTGGATGCAGAGTGGCGGGGAAATATCGAACGAATGCGGGAAGCTGATATCGGGGGAAGCTCTTCATTTCAGGCACAATGGAGAGAGAATGCTTGTCAGTACAGACTTAGATTTTAGTACTGTGAGGTGAGCAAAATCCATAAAGTGGGGCATATGAAAAATAAACAAATTTTCTAGAAATAGTTTGAAGTTTGTTGCTTTCTCACAAACCATTAATCTTACTCTGTAGGCAGCTTGTCCTTGCCATTAAAAGACAAATAACGCTTAGGTCATCTATAGCATGAGAATTTTTATTTTTTATATTTTAACGTATTTCAGCATCATACAGTTCTTTATCCGTCTTGGTTGTGGGCGGCACTCACCCGACACCTCGTCATTTCCGGTCTATCTACAGTTCAGTACAAATGCAGGTGTCAACTGGAACTCGATAGAACAGTTTGACTTCAACAAATACAGTAACGTTCCAAAATATTACGCCCTGCACGTTCCTCCCGAGGCGAGAACCAACTCAACAAGAGTGAGGTGGTGGCAACCTTCTGTCAATGGAACATTTGCAGAAGAATGGGCTATAGATCAGGTTACTCATATTTCTATTTAAAATAAAACACATAAGACTATGCAATAGATTTATGTTTAAAACTGATATAATTAATCCTTTTGGTTTACAACAGCGTTACAAAGAACAATAATTGGTTTTGGATAACAAGGTTTTTAGTTGAGGTTATCACACTCTTCAATAGGTTTTTATTGGTGGAGATATGAACGGTGTCACACCACTAGGAGACGATGAAAATCTACCCAAAGAAACAAGCTGGCTAGTGTATCCAGGCGCCACCATTGAACCTGTTTGCAATTCACCACAGAAGGCCATACATTTTAATGGTAACATGCCAAAGTTATACAATAATTAAACGGTTCAAAATAAATATGCGTTTTTCTTAATCATTTAATCCAAATTGATACGCTTTCTTTCATAAAAGGTGATACTGGCATAAGATACGCAATGTCTGGTGACGTCATCGTAGATGAAGAATCCTTTTTACAGTTTGAAGTTGCCATGGGTTGTGTTTCAAACCGTGAATGTTACAGTAAGTTTTTCAAGTATTTCAGCACGTTTACCAAGAATTTACATTAATATTATAACACACTTTTAAAGATGTTTTAAGTTGTTTTTCTTTTTTAACAGATATTGGTATCGAATTCTCGCGGGATTTCGGTAACACGTGGGAACTACTTCAAAAACCCTGTCTGCCATCGGATGTGGACTGTGGACGATTTTATCCCGGAACAACTCTCGTATCTGACGTCCATACTGGATGGCATAGAGTCACAATACCACTCCCCTATTACTCAAGGTACAATCAATTAAAACACACTATACTTGAATTCATTTAAATTCGCTGGGGCCACTTTTCGTGGATTGACAATTCTTCAAGAGTTCGTTAACATGTACATTCGTTTGTTTTATGTTTTTAATACAATGAATAAAGTTTGTGTGATAATTTATGTTATATGTTATTTCATGCGACAGGGGTAGCCATGAATTCATTGAGCATTAAAACATCACTAAAATCATTGATTCTACAGTATTTGGTAAGGAAAGTATGAAAAACCTTCAATAATTTGTGATTTATTTTTTTTCCTCCCAGAGGAAAGGCTATACGGTTTAGGTGGATACAACCAACAGGGTACGGGAAGAAACAGAACTGGGCAGTGTCTAGGTTGTATATTGGCAAAGGATGTCCTCTGAAGTGTAATGGTCATGGCAAATGTTCGGAAGCCGGGTGTATGTAAGTAGAGCGTTTTATCATCGTCATGCAGATTATATTTTCAATTGAAGTTTTTGTTACAACTTGCACTTTTGTAGAAGCAACTGCTGTACAAATAAGATTTTAACAACGTTTGATTTTTTTACTTGATTTTTTTTTTAAATTTCAGCTTTTATCATAAACATTTTGTTCCCTAAGCCGTGTGACATTAGACTCAGTAAAAAAATATACATATACATGTATTAAATCATAATGAAAAACAAAATTCAGGGAGATTTACTTGATATCAGATATCGGTTGACAACATTACCTTTTTAACTACGTGTAAAATTTGCATTTTATCAACTTAGTGTTTTATTTAAAATGAAATGATATATTTTCGTTTGGTATATTTTACACCATGTAATACATCTGGTTTTAGATGTGACGATGGCTGGCAAGGATTTAACTGTAGTGATCCTGTACTATCCTTACCTACATATCTATATGACTCTTTCGACCCAGATATAAACGGGTCGCAATGGTTGAAAGTTGTAGGAGCGCAAACCTTGCCTCCATGTAAAGTAATGGCCGCAGGCAATGCGTTACACTTCTCAGGGGTACGTAACTCGTCAACCTTTTTAAAACGGTCCTTCATTATCTAAAATATATTGAAACCTGACGAACATTTCGATAAATCTCTCTCGTAGTAATCCTTTTTTTATTTTTAGGGATGTAGTCGCATTTTGATCTCGCGAGATCTTGATCTGAGGCACGCAGTTTATGTTCAGTTCGTGTTCCTATTCGGTTGCACGGCTGGCCCCGTGACACGAAACCAGGGAGTTCTGGTCGATTATTCAACAGACGGCGGTATAACGTGGATGCCCATCACAGAACTGTACTACACACTATACAGAACACCGAAGTAGGTTAACATTTCCAGGAACTGATATGCATTAAGAGGGGTGGATTGTCATGGCTATCTTTATACTGTAGTTGTCTCCTTTAAAACAAAGCTCTGTTTTAAGATATAGGAAAAAGTTAAAGCTAAATATTATGTAATTTTACTTTCTAAAAAATACTTTACAGCTTAACAAATCATATCTGAATATTTTTGGTAAATTTGAAGGTTAAATTGTTGACCACCCAGCCTCAATAACTTGATGTTAAGAGTATGTTTAATTCCTATTTTAAGCATATATCCAATGTCTCTGCAGATTTCTAAGTTTAAAACTCCCAGAAAAAGCAAAGGACAATGGCGTCAGACTACGATGGTGGCAACCACTACATGGTGGACATCCCATGGGTGACTGGTCCATAGACAACATCCGTATCGGTGGAGACGACAGCAACCCAACAGAATTCATGTCCGATTTTAGTGGACCACTTGACTATCAGAGCTGGATGAGAGATGATAATATGGCCGGAGATTCAACATACTGTAACGAGGCCCACGTTGCTCACGGAACAACTCAAACGAAAGAAAACTCGGTCTTAGAAACAAGAGAAGTTGGCATTGAGAACGATTTTATTCTAGAATATGAACTCAACGTCGGGTGTGGACAGACCTTTAACAAGTCCAGCTCGCCAGTACACTTGGAATACTCCACAGATAATGGGGTCACGTGGTCTCATCTTTCCCCTCAGTGTCTTCCAAAAGATCCCGAGTGTAATGGAGGACTGCATATGGGAAGTGTATACCATAGTGAACCAATGGGAATGTGGAGGAGATTTACTCATACCTTATCTGGATTACCAGTTTCAAAGTCAGTCTTCTAAAATTGGGAAAATTGTAGAAACTGTTATGATTCGCTTTGATCGATTGCTTACTTTATCATCGAGACACATTCAAAGACAATGGAATATAATACTTTGTACATCATGTAAATGATTTGATGACATATATAATGTGTTAAGGGCAAATATTACAAATGTATTTTTTCTTTCAGCTCGACGAGATTCAGATGGACCCAGAAGGCAGACGGCAATGTCGGACCTTCCCATGAATGGGGGATACGGGAAGTTTATGTGGGCAGGGCCTGTAGCGAACACTGTAACGGCCACGGTAGATGTAGATATCCGTCCTGTACGTGCGATCAAGGATACTCAGGCCCCTATTGCCTGTATGATCGATTCCCTAATCCTGTAAGTGGATTATCGTCAAAGCCCTTTGTATATGAAAGGCATGGCAACATTTCTATCAGGTCCTGAAGTAGATGTAAAGTATAAAACAAATAACTGTGGTTTTATTAATATTCGTTGAATACAAATATCATAGATTTCTTTGTTGAGTTGATCCAAACAAATATATGTTTATGAAAGTACAATATCTAATTAACCTTGTACTGCTGGTACCACTTGCCAATAACTTACGTATCTTTGATTATATGACTTTAAATAAATCCACGAACTTTGATGCCAAGTAATATGAACGAAACCATAGCTCGTCAGTACTGGAACACACCTAATCCCACAATTAATATACACTATTCTAATATTTTTTTTGGTTAAACCAAGGACAGTGTTTTAAAAAAGGCACCCATTTTAATCTTATTAAACTACATAATTACTATCTTAGAAGTTGCTATGATCCCATATTTATTTCTTTTTAGACGTACTTAAAAGATAATTTCGAAAGCAGTTCGTTTGACAAATCTAAGTGGTCGTTGGTAGAAGGTGGGGAACTTGGCAAACCTTGTGAGAATCTGGCAGAGGGATCAGCCGCAGTGTTCACTGGGTCCAACTACAGGCAGCTCGTCACTATCGATCTTGACTTGAGAAACACTAGGTAAGACTAAAAAAGCCAATTAGAAAACGCATTTGTGCATTTGGTCTTTCACAGATACATATACATCTTACATTAATATTGATCCGAAAACTCATTTATCGGATTTTTACCATAATTCGCGGTGGCTATGATTTAAAAAAAATAATAATACATTGTGATGACGTGACATTATGTTGTTTTGCATCGCTTTTTGGAATGACATCAAGATACTTTGAATTAAAATGGTAAAAGAAGATAAGGAATTTATTTATAAAAACGTAATTGAAGAATAAATGAAAAAAAAATATCTGTCATGATTTGTATTGGGGTGTATATTATCTCCTTGCCACGTATCTGAGATAGATAACAATTGTTATAATAAAAATCATGCAGCATCACAAATCTTTAAAAATATAGATTACTTATATTATTCATATTCAACGTCTTTTTTTCCCCAGGTTTGTACAGTTTATAGGATCTTTAGGCGGTGTAGATGTTGACCCTACCTGTTTCACACCTCGATCTCCAGAACACAGTGTTATTCTCCAGTACAGCAATAACGGAGGTTTACATTACTTTTTATTTATTAATACGGTTACCTGATCATGTAATTATTAATGTTTGTATGTATTGTTTTAATCTTATGAACTAAATATCAAAATGAACGAATGTATAAAAATTGTATCAAATAAATTAACTTTTAAAACGCTTCAAAAATATGATATCATATGTTAGTTGTTGTTTCTTATAACAAAATGAAAATCTATAACTTAAAGGCATTACCTGGGAAGATCTGCATGTTATGGATTTCACCACGTACAAACGTCCAAGACAAGAGTACGTTTTGTTGCCTCAATCTGCAAGAACAAAGAACACCAGACTAAGATGGTGGCAACCTCTTAACGGAAAATGGACCCAGACTGGTCCTCAGTGGGCTATAGACAACGTTCTAATAGGTCAGTGTAAAACAGGCTAGATGATGCTAACAATGTGACTCGTGTGACTCGTATTACTGTTTAAGAATAATGTAACTTGACTATGTTTATTAACGGTTGATACAAATATATGTATTTACAAATGCTGACGTATATTTCAATATATGATTTTGATTTTAAGCATTTCCATATATAAGGTCAATTAAAATATCTTTTATCTTAAAAATGAATGAAAAAGGTAGCGGGATAGCAATATCATATTAAAATAAACTTATGTATGTGTACGGTATATATTTCAACAGGTGGAAATGAAATCAATCCAAGCCACATGCAGGTGTCCTTTGACGACTCAGTACAGAGTGATGCACCATGGGAGTTCAACCCCCATGGAGAAATAAAAGACAACGTTTGTACCAAAGGCGATAGCTCCATTGTGTGGGAAGAGGGCAGAGGAAATAGGAGTTTTACCACTGGTCAACTCATAGTGCAAGAGGGATTTATGCTTCAATTTAAGGTAAATTATCACTCAGCATTTTGTCATTTACATTACATACTTTAACTTCAATTTAAACAAGAACATTTTTATTAACACTGTTAATAAAAGAATAAAGTAGAAAAAAACATATTGTTTGCATCACTTTATTTCTTAATTTATTTAAAAATCTTGCAATTGTTACTCCTCTTATGTTTCTTTGTTAGAACTTAAGATAAATTGGATAAATAAAAAAACATTTTTAAGGCTACAAAACATACTGTTTGGAAATATACAGCAGAGTACTAGTATGATGTTGTTCTTGTTAAAGAATAATAATTAAAATGTTTTATAAGCATTTGATAACAGTCTAAGGAAATAAAATTCTTAAAATTCCCGTACAATAAGAGTTCTTGTGCTAACAGATAGCAGTTGGATGTAGCGGTGTTGCAGACAATTGCGCAGATTATGCCCCAGTTTATCTTGAATACAACAAAGACCCAGGAAGTGCCCGCTGGGACCTCGTTCGTCCCCTCTGTCTTCCAGACCACGCCTACCTGTCAGAGTGTCAACCACGTCACTATCACTCCGCCTCCGTTTTCACTCACCACACCCACCCCTCATGGACACTAGTAACAATACCATTGACTGAAAAGACATTCTCTAGGTAGAGTTTTTGTGCGTTTGCAATTATTATTGTATCTGTGCATTTTTAAGAGGATAGTTCATAGTGATATGTGTAATGAAGAACTTGAAATTTGTTGGTTAGGTATAAGGGTTACAAGATTGTATAATGATCATACTGTTCTTTTAAGAAAGTTTGACTCTTTCCTCGATCTATTTTAGCACCACAAGGTTTCGATGGATACAAGATACACAGTCGAGCGTTGGTATATCATGGGCGCTTGATGACATCTATGTAGGAGAGTCCTGCCCTGATTTGTGTCACTCGCGAGGAACTTGTTTGAATGGAAAATGTTTTTGTGAACGTGGATACTTTGGTAGTTATTAAGGCTTTCAAAATTTGTGCACTGCATTTTGACCATGTGCCTTGAAAGAATACGTTAACATTACTGACAATTTTGGAAACTTATGATAAAAACTAAATTATACTGTATTAAGAAAAATATTCGTATATGCAGTAATCACTGTAATAAAAAAATTATTCTGTTGACTACATTTGTAGGTAAAAAGTGTCTGCCTCAGCCTGGAAGTTTGATAAGGACCATGTACGATTCGTTTGAGGGAGGGATTTTCTCATTTTATTGGGAGTCGGTATCAGGAGGTGGAATAGGCTTTGGGTGCGGATCTCTGCGTCCGTTTGCCCATGGCAAGACTTTGTACTTTAATGGTTGTGGTCATCGTGAGGCAAGAACAGTAGAGATGGATCTGCGAAGCGCCAAGTAAAAAGACTATAATAAATTATTCTTCTCTTATAATCTATAGGACTGTTATTGTGTAAATGAATTAACTTTAGAACATCATATTGTAGGAATGAGCTCATTTAAAAATTACTTGTGTATGATTGTACTGTTAATGTAACATGCATTTCATTTTGCAGAAAACTTATGTTTGTGTTACAAATCGGTTGTCCTGATCAAACATCTACCTGTAACATCCTATCAAGCAATGGTTCCTACAGCGGTGTTTTACTTCAGTATACAATTAACAAAGTAAGTCGAAACCTGCCATATGATCTAAACAGAAAGAATTCATTTTAGACAAGTGCTGTTATTTTGATCTGCACATAAAGAACTTCTTAAAAATAAGAGTTGTCATTTGTATCAACATGGAGGAAACGCCTCTCTTAATAAATTACAAGTTGGATTTTTTTTCATATATAGGGTGCGGAATGGAAACTTCTGGCTCGCCATGATGCTGAGGAATATCTTCTGCCAAAGAGAGCAGCATATGATCTGCCAGACGACGCTAAAAAGGACGGGGTTCAGTTCCGGTGGTGGCAACCTGTACACCGGAAAACAGGATACGACCAGTGGGCCATTGATCAGGTCGAGGTCATACAGTAAGTGTCAAGGTCTTTTTAAAATATAGATCGGAAAAATGTATGAAAATATACGTTTTCACAAACTTTAATAGCGAAAGAAAGATAAATATACATATATTGCAGTGAACTAAACTCAACGAAAAACACACTCATCGTACTACTAGATCATTAAGGAATTGTTGTTCTAATAATTATTGATGAATTTTCGATAAACTTTTGAAATGTGAACTTTTTAATCTAGCTAATGTGATATTTGTCTTTTGGAAAAATTACAATGATTTTCTTTCATTTTTTTTTTCCAGAGACCACAATGCTCATAATAATAGGTTCATCTCGAGATCGAATGGTTAAATGACGACACTGAAATGAGCAGTGTCTTTGCTTCCCTGTTAATTCTGACGAAGCCAAAGTCATTCAAAAGGATTGTTCCTTCATTATTTATTGGTTTTAACTATAATGGCCAGTGCTTATCAGCATTTGTTTAGGAGCATATGCACTCTAGTGTGATTTCTCCATTTTCTGAACAGTTACCGTTTAATGAAATGTCATTAAGATTCAAAACCGATATGTTCGATACACGATTGATGCTGAGATTTGTTTTTAGTATCATTTTCCAAATAAGAAACATTAAAAAAAAAATATTTTATCTCTTCTTCTGTTTAATTTAACATCATGCATTCAATGATGTTAGGCAACATTATATTTCACCTAATTTCAATAGTGAAACGTTTCTATTTTTGAATAGAATAAAACGTTTTTTAACATAGTCTTCCACACTTAAAGTTTTACATTAATTATAAAGATCTTACAATCATAAGCTTTTATTCATATGTAGATGTTTGATGTTACTTTGTTGTATTTTAATGATTGTTATTTTCTATTTCGAGTAACACATTATTAGAATGACTCTTTTTAACAATATTTGTTTAGTTTGCAACACGATTTGAATTTTGAGAGTTAACTTTATTGAGCATGTAAGAAAATACTTGCTATAATTTTGACAGTAGAAAGGATAAAACAGATCAAAAATCGCTATCTTGTTGGCATCCTTTAGTTTGATTGACATTTTATGATCAATTTTTATATTCATGATGTAATCAAAATGTTATTTATATGACAATAGATGTTGTTTTTCGGTAAATATATGTTCCATTATAAAAAGTGCAAATTAAATTAAAAAAAATGTCAACATTATTGCTTTGTTTGGTTTACCATGTTTTAGTTCATCTGAACCTATTTTTTTTACATGTACAATCTGATATAGTGAAGATCATAAGCTGTTCTTATGCGACCACCAGAACGATGCTTGGGATTAATGGGGATGTAAAATTCAACATAAAATCTCTAACAGTCTAAAATCACATGCAACAATGTAATTATTTGAACTCGTGTACAAATTGAAAGCATCTTGATCTTTGGAAAATTTAAGACTGTTTAAACTGTGACCCCTGCTTAAATAGATAGGGCTATAGAATTTTTACACTATACACCGACCTCGGCTTGTATTTAAGGAATAAGGAATCATTCTTTGAGTATAATGAAGTGATAATTTCGGTCTGGGCGTGGTCAAATCCAATAAAGCCCAAAGGGCTTTATGATAGATTTGACCACGCTCCGACCGAAATTATCACCTCATAATATTCAAAGAATGATTCCTTATTACTTATATTCATATTATTTCCAATTTTTAGTCTTTAAAACAACATTACTTTAAACCCCTTTTTTATGTAGCACATGCTATATGTATTACTACGCGGCGTAGCCAATACTGTTTTTCGGTTCTGCTATAAGACACGCCCATTTTGTGTCATTCATGTTTTATGGAGTTTTTGGGTTTTAGGGTTCAAAATTGATTCGTAATGTTATCACAGACAAAGACAGTTGAAAATCTAAATATTTTGTAATAAAGGGTAACTACTACATGTCTTCATTCAACAACTATTTTCTTCCACTCACAATCGCTGTATTCTATCATTGACACTATCAAATTGAAATTGCTCCCCAGAAATGATCAGCTTATAAGTTTCTCCATATGAATAAGTTCACTGACATTTACTCAAGATAAACAATACAGAATTGTAAGTATATCCTTAATTGTCATTCAGGCACACTTTCAGCTTACAATTAAGAAAAATGTTCATCCTGCAATATGTATGAGTGTTACTTTTTATTTTATCAAGATCCGTTTGAAGATACTGACGAGAGAGGTTCTTATTTGTTTGTTCAGTAGGGAGTTTGTCAGAGTATTGGTCATATATGAAAAGCCGGATAGATAAAGTGAAACAGTATGTATCCATGAGCTTATTTTCTCTTGGTCAGGGTCTAAAAGAACGGTAATGGTGAATGGAGTATTTATCAATACGAAAATTGATATCACCACCAGCACAGTCTTAATAAGTTTTCTCTGGTTTTTCATTCGATCCGAATTCTCGATTTTCAAACCGGTTATGCGTTTATTACTTGTTCTGACTTTGTTAAGAATGGCCAGGTAACAAAATGAAATCGGCAAAAACGGAATCAGTGTTGTAGAAACAAGACCGTAAGTTCGAAATGCATCATTAGTGATGAATGGGGTACAAAGGCATTTCTTTTCATCAAACATAAAACTGCCCCAAGCGCTAGTGAGAGGAAACATATATACAAGCGGAGGGTAAAGCCATATTATCAACAGAATGATTTGAGAGTTCTTTTTAGTGAAGACGGTGTCGTAATAACTCGGATGACAAATCAATACGTACCGGTTTATCGAGATAATCGATAGATTCCACAACGACATTCCTGATAAACTGAATATCACAAATCCAGAAAAGGGACACAAAACATCATTTCTTATTACATGACAAAATCACTGATGCTATACTAAGAGGTGCACAGATGGAGTACATTAACAAATTGCTGATAAATAAGACCAAAATAAAGGTAAAAGTCTTGTTCTTGTAAAGTCTACCGTACACTATTGACACAATGTCTAGTATAT
Source organism: Magallana ariakensis (assembly GCA_020458035.1). Lineage (NCBI taxonomy): Eukaryota > Metazoa > Mollusca > Bivalvia > Ostreida > Ostreidae > Magallana > Magallana ariakensis. The sequence continues at coordinate 58,778,987 of CM035813.1, forward strand.
TTATAAAAATGCCCACAGACGCTAAGGTAACATCAACAACGAGGCGATAGGTAAAATCCATTCCTCTAAAGAAAACAAGATTGTTCAGATTAAAAAAGTAACCGTTCTTTTAACATCTGTTTATTCTTATACAACGATCGAAAATGAATAAAATGTTACGTGTTCACCCGACAATTCTATATTCATGCAAACACATTGAAATATCCGCATCTCTATATATATACTTTTTACACATAAGGAAGTTCATTCACACATTGTAAGCATGCCTTTCATGTAAAACATTAGCATATAGCATGGAAATATTAATCTATAAACAGGAATTACTTGCCAATATTCATTAATATCTCAACGATCATATCCTGTTTTAATAATAAAAAAAAATAAGCCAAATGCTTCTAATTCTCCAAGAATTTCATCCCTTAATTCCTTTTTCTCTATCAATTATTTACAAAAAATTAATTAATTCCGACAATATTTCCGGCAGACTTCAAACTTGCATTTGGTTCATTAAGTTTCAATGGTTGTAAAAACCCTTATTTATAACCGATCATTCTTTGCCAGTTGACATTTTAAGGTATATTATTCAATGATGCATTCATTTCGGAAATGTTATTCATTATAGTATTGTGAAGATTCTGTAATGTAAAGTATGCAGCAGGTGGACCAAAATGGGGTTTAATGAGATGTTAAAAGTTTAAATAATAAGATGATTCCATCAATGAATACAGATATAACTCTAAGATTATTGATTGGGTGATGAAATGTTTCTTTAAAAGATAACGTACGTACTTTAATTTTTATGTCGTATAGGGATTACAAATGACACAAATTTAATTTGTAAAAATACTTGTTTAGATATCTAAATTTTGGCTCTTTAAGCTTTGTTATTAGAAAAACAGATATACATTATCTTAAGTAATGGAACTCTTATATAGTATGGGTTCCATTCTTTTATCCTAGTAATGATCTAATTGTTCGTAATTGTATTAAGATTAAATGTCAGATCTGAAAACAATTTTTTAGTTTGACATGGCTAAAATTTCACATTCCTGTCTTTAATATTTTCTGTTGCAATTTTCTGTTATAATTTAGTGTCATTGGTCAGTTTGAGTAAAAGAAGCAGACTTGTTACAGTGTGTGTGACTAAAATTATGAAAAGATTCCTGATAAGATCTTTGTGAAAATACAGATTTTCCGACATATAAATTCGGAAACATTTTACAACAATCTTTAGTGATATAATATTTCACCTTTCTGTTTTATTAGAGTTTTGGCTTCTGATTTGATAGCGGGAATATTATTGTTACCATTAAGATTATTTAACAATTCATAGGAAATTAAAAAAAAAATCTTTCTTTTAAAAATTGTTTTCAAATCTATCTCAATTTGGCTCATAAATTGTGCAAATTTACATATGAAGTTACAATAGTAGTTTGAAGAAAAAAAAATTTCTCAAATTTTTTTGCTCTACATCAAAATGAAAGCATCTTGCTAATGCTTTGAAATAGCCTTATTTACATGTGCCTTCAGTTGAGTTTATTGTCACATATAAGAAGGGTCTCTCAGCTCATATTAAAGTCCACTCTTTGAAAATATTACTGTATAGGTTTCTGTTTTGTATATGTATTATGTCATTTATAACAAGGTATATCAAAAGGGATTATATTTGAGGAAACCTTCCATACTGGGTTTATTGTTCTTTATCTATATTAGTATATCTGAAAGTTTATCCATGCGCTATGGAAGATAACAGTGGTTACCTTTTTAGCTTACCGAGACGAAGTCGGGGGGAGCTTATGCTATACCCTCGGTGTCGGCGTCCGGACTTGGTTAAAGTTTTTGTTGCAGATCCTTATCTTGGTTATAACTTGTCCTAACCTTACCAAACTTGCATGGATGATGCATCTGGACCTACTTATGGACTTCAAAGACTTAGATGCTGAATCTGGGCCATGAATTTCAGATGCTGGCAGAGGTTAAGGTTTTTGATGCAGGTTGAAGTTTTTGGTGCAGGTGCCCTTTGATAGCAATTTACTGGTCCTAACTTTACCACACTTGCATGGATGGTGTGTCTTATGATACTGATGCACCAGACATGCTTGAATGCTGAATCTGAGCTAAAGGTTTTTTGATGCTGGAGAAGGGTTAAGGTTTTTAGAGCTGGTTAAAGTTTTTGGAGCAGGTGCCCTCTGATGATTATTTCTTAGCTCTTACTGGTCCTAACTTCACCAAACTTGCATGGATGTTACGTCCTATGATACTGCATTCTCTCACCAGAGGCCGTGCTTCACAAGTTTCGCTTACACCTCTGTCAACGCCGGAAAATAGTCTGTCACATGATCAAAACAAGTATGGCGAGCACATGGCATTGTTGATTCGTTTCTTCTGTACAATCAGCTTGAAGGGGAGTCATCGACGGGCGAAGACTTTGAAGACACGTTTAAAAACATCATAGGAGATGACATAATTGCTGATTTATGTAAAATCATCGAAAAATCTGTAGCGTACAGAAACTGATTTTTCAAACATGTGTCAAACTAGATCATGTGATCAAATTTTAATTTTTACCTCCTCAAAATAGTTCTCCCAGTAACGTTGAAATAAACATAAATAAAGGCGTTAAAGATTTAAATTTAGTTATCTATAATCATATTCATAGATAAAAGGAATAACTACATAGATTTTAATTACATTCTGCCCATCGTTTAAGTTTGTACCAGAATCTTGTACATCGGGCGTTGACAGAGGTGTAAGCGAAGCCTCTGGTGAGAGAATGATGATATTAATGCATCTGACAGGCTTGAATGCTGAATCTAAGCCATAGGTTTCGGAGGCTGGATGAGGTTAAGGTTTTTAAAGCTGGTTAACGTTTTTGGAGCAGGTGCCCTCTGATGATTATATCTTAGTTATTACTGGTCCTAACTTCACCAAACTTGCATGGATGGTGTGTCTTATGATACTGATGCACCTGACAGGCTTGAACGCTGGATCTGAACCAGAGGTTAAGGAGGCTGGATAAGGTTTATTTTTTTTTTAGAACAGGTAACATGTTTTATAGATATTAGCTTGCATAGTTGATTTAACAATAATATAAATGAATCGCAGAGATAGTTTCTGATGCAGAGCCTGATCTCAATTATCAAGGATACTAAAAAATCTCCTACCTCACTCGAATCTGCTTGATAGATGTGCTTGTTGTTAAATGATATAACATGATTGCTATGATATTGTATTGTATAATATGATAAACATTTGTTTTATATGATACAATATTATATCATATTTTATTGTAAAAAGTTATATGATATGATATGATATTGTATCAAATTCTTTGTATATTATGATATGATATTGTTTCATGATATTGTTATGTATAGTATTGTATATTATAATACAATATTGTATTATTTTAACTCATGATATTGTTTCATATGATATTGAAACATAATACATAATAACAATATTGACGTGTCGTATGATACAATATTTTATAATATAGAATATCCTATCATATTATATGATATTGTTTAATATGATTTTAATTCATATATAATTATATCACATGAAACTGTATTTATTGATATTGTAATATGTAACATTATATCATATACAATATTGTATACTATGATATTGTATATATTATATAATATATTACTATATCACATGATATTGTATCATATGATATGATATTATGTAGTATCAAATTAAATTGTATCATATGATACAATATCATATTATGTATCAAATATGATACAATATCATACAATACAATATCATACTATATTATACAATATAATATCATATGTTACAATATTATATTTACATTCAATGTATATTTCCCTTTATGTTTGCATTGGAAATCTGCGACGTTCAATTTCCTATGAATACACTTTACTTATTCATGCGCCATGAGCACAAATATAAACGTCACCACGTGTTCTGAGTATATTCATTTTTGTAAGATTAAATGAAACGTTCAACCTTACATAACCAATTTGATGTACTTTTGAAAAATAATCATTATATTATATCTACTCCTTCATTAAAAAGATTTTTCTCTACAGAGTTTCTGGCACTATATTTTTAGCTGCGGAAGCGTACTAAATAACATGTTAATATGGCTGTTCCATGTATGTTTCATACCCCCGACTTGAGAGCGTATAAAATTTAGTGATGTATTATGTGATATGGTATTGTATCATATAATACTATATTGTATCCTATGTATATTGTATATTATAATATTGTAATATGTGATCAAATATAATAATGTATAACATGATACAATGTCATATCATATGTTACAATATTCTATTGCATCATTATTTATTACAGTATAATATGATATATATTGTAAGTATCATAGGATGCTATATCGTATTTTATATTATTGTATTGATAAATATTGTATCTTATAATACTCTATGAAATGAACATATGATTATTATAGAATTTTTTAACATATGATATACGATATGGTGTCAAAACAGTATCCATGAATATCCAAGATCATTCACTATGATTTTCATATAATATGATAAAGGTGGTCTCACAAAGGTGATGCCTCATAAAAGAGATGCCTCGTCTCGGTGAGCTTTGTAATCTGTGATTACCTATGTTTTACATACATTTTAGTAGTGACACTGTTCAAATTCAAAACCTCTGCTATTCTCTATAAAGCAAAATGTTCAGGTAAGCGAATGATTTTCTTGTATTAAAACAAATTTATACACAAGTCTGATAACAATAAAGTAGTTCACATGGTTTTTCTCACAAAACTCGGAAGTAGATACAGTCTTATCCCCCTTTTCTATTAGTAATGTACAAGGAATTTGATTTACACACTTCAACATTTATTTAATTAAAAAATAGAGCAGCCATATTCAGGTTACGTATTGCGGAGGATTATGAACCTAGACTGAGCATGCTTCGTGCAGATTCAAAGGACTTAATACATGCATCAGACATATTAGTTGGCATTTTTTTTCGTCACTATCGCTTCTCATCTCTAATACGTATCACCGTGATGCTATTTTGACAGACGATTTTCTTATTTTTTCTATATAGGAAAAAGGAAGTTTATTGTCCCACAAACCCAAATACAAATCCATGCCTGAGTTATAAATAGATTCTAAATAAAGTGCCAATAACAGTTCCGTTCGATATATAAGGAAACTGTAATGGCGATAAATAACGACACAGTATCTTTATGTGTGCCAGCAATATTCTTGGTTGTGAGTTTTTTAAGACATTGCGAGGCAAGCCAAGAGTGTGAAGGGTAAGTAGTATTTGGTTGTATTTGGTTGTGTGTTGTATAAGCATAAAGAGTAACAGGTATGACTGTTTTTGATTGTTTATGCATATAATTTATCAATACATATAATCATTGACAAAGACACTTGCAGAATATGCCTTAGAGCGTGTCGTCTTTATACTGTAATGTATTTAAATTGCTATAACAGTTTTGTAATGCAAAAAAAAAAAAAAAACAAAACAAAACAAAAAACAGCTGAGGGTTTTCGGCTTCAATATTTGAATAACAGTTTGAATAGTGCATTGTAATCACGATGAGGCCTACATACAACAACCGGCTTAAACGAGGTTTTTTTTATTCGTTTTTTGAAAAAAGAGTGTTGACATATGAATAAAAAACGATGAATAAGAAAGTCCAAAAACATTATCAAAAGTTGTCTAAAAAAAGTATATTTGTTTCTTTATAAAATATAGCTTAAAATATTACTAGTATATATTTTGTGCTTGGTTTCAACAAAAGTTTCTTCCTATATATGTAACTATGCGGCACAGTGTATGGATGTAAAATCGCATAAACTTTGTTTTCGCTTCCTGTTTTAATATAAATAGGGAAGAAATAGACACAAATCTTTTTTTTAAAGTTTATAAAAATGAAGTTTTCCAATTTATGTTTACTAATACCTTGCAAAAATGCCAATGACTTTTGTCTTAATGAAATGTGACAAATTTTATTTATACATGTAAATGAATGCCATTATTGACAATATTTAATCACTTTTCGTACACAGAAAAAACAATTTTATCACTAAAATGCTTGTTTCGCATGGTATTTGCAGTCTTTTTTAACCTTCAACATTTATAGTAAATTTGGCACATATTTTTGCAATAGTAGAAACTACAAAGGGTGCTGTGTTGGTTTCTATTGGAATCCGAACAACGAAACCTGTGAAAGTAAGTCATTATAAGAAAAAAAAATGAAACACTCAGTTCATACATTGTCCATCATTTATGAGCACAGTAAAAGACAAATTAAGAGGGTCTATGGTCGTGACTGATATTAGGCTTATTTATCTCCTTCAGAAGAAACTATAGCTCTGTTTTCATTTAAATTTTAAGCTTGGATGTATATAATTGAATTTTGTCTTTACTTAATAATACTTTTTAGCTATAAAAATCATATCTTAAGATATGGGGTAGATATGAAAGATAATATATTGACCACTTAACAACAATATCATTAATGGCACTTTTGAAAAAGATAAGGAATGAAAATTAAATCATAACATCTTGATTAAGGATGTATGCCAGGATACAGTGGGGTGAATTGTACAGACAAATGTCCTTATCCTACATACGGACAACGATGTCAGGGATATTGTGACTGTAGCAATGATACGTGCGATTCATCCACAGGCTGTATAACCTTTACTACAGGTATTTTTCATTAAAAAATAGATTTTTTACATATTATTATTATTATGCATGAGAAATTTTTTTTACTTTTTCGTTCTCATCGATACAGTTTAACATAGTTGACTTTAAACAATGAATACATCTTGCAAGTACCATGCCCATTTAAGAATCATTTTAATTCCCGGGGGCTTATTGTTGTAAAGATACCGTGAATAAGTAAGTAATTTATAAAAAAAAATGACAATAACAAACCGTCAACCATCTCAAAAATCCAGAAAACGAAATACAAATTCAAAGCAGAGCAACAATGGCCTCCAAAAAGATAGACTTAGAATCAGGTGCCATGGAGGAGTGAGTATTCTCTGCTGACCGGTCACACCCGCCATGTGTTCTTTGTCGTAATCGGGAAAAAACCCGGAAAATCTATTATAATGAAATGTGCATATTATGTACAATTGTGTCGAATAATACAAACTTTAACAAATTAGTAGTACATTATTAGCTCACCTGAGCTGAAAGCTCAAGTGAGCTATTCTGATCACATTTTGTCCGTCGTCTGTCTGTCTGTCCGTCTGTAAACTTTTGACATTTTGAACTTCTTCTCTAAAACCGCTCGGCCAATTTCAACCAAATGTGGCACAAAGCATTCTTATGGGAAGGTTAATATAAATTGCAAAAATAAAAGACCGATCTTTATTCAAAGCGGAGAAAACCTCGAAACTGTAGAAAAAGGGGGGTGCATTTTTAAAAATCTTCTTCTCAATGTAATTTAGCATATATAATCCTTATGGAAGGGAAAATATAAATTGCAAAAATTATGGGCTAATTCTGTTTCAAATCTGAGTTATTACGAAAATAATAATAAAGGAGAGACGTGTTTCAATCAGTTTATAGCTTCGGGTTCGGTATTCCATGAGTCATGGTAAAATGGCTAGGCAAACCCGGGCCGAAGCAAAACAAAAGATTGGCAGTTATTAATATGCCAATCTCATTAAAACTTTGAGGATATGTTACGAACCAGTATATTTGTATTCGCTGTAAATATTGCTGCAAAACAATGCGTATTTTGGAATTGACGATTGCCGATCTGCCCCGGCTTTTATTTTGCCCCGGCCCGGGTTTGCCCACCCATTTTACCAAGTCTCGTATTCCCATACTTCTAAAAGGAGGTTCTTTGTTTAAGCACGGGAGTTCGAATTTTTATCAATAAAGCCAAAAAACTTACTTTATTGACTGACCCATGAGATATGCGTAAGCGTAAGCATAGCTCATGGGTCAGTCAATAAAGTAAGTTTTTTGGCTTTATTGATAAAAAATCGAACTCCTGTGGTTTAAGATAAACGGGTCGATATGACAATGATGAATTAGTTTGTTGTGCAACAGTTCGCGTACGAAGGGGATCTTTGAAACATGCAAAATACATTGGTGCCGATTTTGTGAAGTAAAGTGAGGTTAAATATTTTAATGCGTTGACAGTTTTCACATATGACGGTGGTGTTAGCTTGTTTTGATTTTCGTTTCGTTTTCATTATCTATGCTTTGTAATCTGGGAACTATCGCCTGTATTTTGTAATTTTTACGTATCAAATCAAACAGAGACTTCGGTAAATCAGACAGTTAACTGTTTACCTGCGCAAATTAAGCAAAATCTGATGTATTAAAAGAGTACTAAAATACTATTCATTCTATCGGTAATTCGGTATGATCTTTTGCGTAATATTAGATTAATGCAATGTGTTTTGTTGAGATGCTAAGCATTTTCTAGTTTAAATAGAGTTTAATATCGCTGACGGAAATATGTAGGTATATACATGTATATGATTCATTTTGAAAAATAAATTGTGCACTTTATTTGTTATAGTGCATGTTTCTTATGTTTCATTGTTTACAATTTCTATTTACTAACCATATTTGAGTGTTAAGCTTCGGATTATAAGCAAGATACAGTGATTTGCTCACAATTCTATGTACACAGATATGAGGCCATTCTTTTTTTCCACTTTAAATGCTGAATAGGAAATACCAAGATAAAAATCTCAAGCTGAATGTAATAAACTCATGTGAACAAAATATGACTCAAACCTAGCAGAATTGTGAGCTCTGTATCTTGCTTATAATTCTACGATTGACGCTGAAATTTTGGTTGATCATTAGAAATGTCTCGCTAAATGTTAAATACTTGTACAAAAAATTAAAGAATGATGTGCTATATAAAACTACTATCTGGGGGCCCCCTCTTTATACAATGAATTATGTGAAATCTACATCAATTTTTTTATAGTTTTTCAGACACAAGTAAATAAAAACGACACCGTTAAACAATTTCCATAGTTCTGACAAATTTCTGTTGCGGGGATAAAGGAATTATCGCTACTCCTGAGAAAATATTACAGCGGAAAATTATCCTGGTCTATAGCCATTTTTTATTTTTGAATAAAGATGAAAATAATGGGTGGGCCTTAGTAAAATAGAGTGATATGATGTGCCTGTCAATACTGTAACATTGAATTTTATAGCTCTTTAACATGTCACGTGAAAACAATTTTCATTCCAGTGTATTCATCAATCAAATGTGAGTAAAGTTATAAAAGTCACACGAGTTACCGCCAGGTAAACAACAGTCATTTAATTATAATTATAAATCTATAGGATTTTTTTTAAATAAAATGCAATAACTATTAGTAGTTGGGAAGAAAATGTACCTATATGCTCTCATATATTTTGATCGCTTTATAAAGTGGGGGAAGGGGGGGGGGGCGGCAGAACGAAAATATAGGGAATTGGAAGTTAAGTGTACCCCTACCAAATGTTTAGTTTAGTTAGGATTTTCTTATTCTGGGTAAAAATAGTATTCCATAAAGATACAATGTCAAATATTACGTGTATGCAAAAATAAGTGTAAAATTCGATTACTTTACAATATTTATTTTTTGTTATTCTACTGAGGGGCCATATGGCACAATATCTTTTGAACGCCCATTGTTGCTCAGGTGAGTGATGTGGCCCCATGGGCCTCTTGACTGAATAAACGACTGAATAAACTATCTACAAAGATACTGTATCCGAATTTGATATGCTTTTAAAACGATTTTTGATCACTGTCTAGATTACCAGCTCATGATTAAATATGTAAACACTTATTGTCTATAACTGTCTGCAGAACTATAGCTCCTCGAAAAAATACGGGTTGACGAACCGTGGAGCTACATGCTCATTCATGGGAAAAAAACTTTATATTTACTGGTCACAAGATGTTGCGCGCGGTTTTGTACTTATAAACCTAACTAAAGCTGCAAAGCTATAATTTGCGTCAATTTCAAATGACGAAGAAAATGCATGTGTTTGAATACTTATAAAAGTTACCTTTATGCTGTTAATTATAATGCCAAATTCGATCACATAATTAGAATTTAATTTTAAACAATAAAAAAAAATATTTATTTTCCGGCCACAGAATTAATGCCTCCGCAGAAATATCAATCCGTTACGTGATATCGACAGCTAATTTTAGAATATCATACAAACATCGGTTGGGGTCAACACCTTCATTGTTGCAGTTTCACGAAGGTAAGAATATAATTTTTCAGTAAAGCATACATTTGTCCTATATACGAGTACGAACAAAAGAAAGCAAAAACATGAGCATGTGAGCATGTATATATACATTCATGTACATTCCTTGAACAATGACGTAGGCCCATCTGTTTTCCCCTAAGGGCTATTTATAGTTCATGTGAGTGTTATCCTATTTAAACATTCAAAAGTAGTGGTACCGGGAATGACAAACGTATTATCTCATAATACATGTATATATGTCTATGTCACAACTCTTCAGCATAAACAAAATTGAGACGGATAGGCAAACAATAACGGCTATCTGATTTCCCTCGGACATGCGCAATGAGGTCGCTTTCGCTCTTAAACTATATTCATGAAAAGGCAATACTTTCATGTAAAAAAAAACAATTGAAATTTTAAATCATTGTAACTAGATGGAATTAACCACTGTAATTTACAAAATATAGATAACTTTTATAAGTAAACAAGCATATGTGTATTCGCTGTCTTTCAAAACTGACGCAAATTAAATAGCGTGTATAGCATTAAGGAATTTATTCTGTGAAAATATAACTTTACTACATTGATTTAAAACATTGAGTACAAATGTGATTATTTACCATGCACAATGGGAAATAATGTTGTTTTTCGGAGACAAGTTTATGGATAAAGTTTTTCCATGCTCAAATAGATGTTAATTTGCATATCTGATTTTCACAATCAATATTTGATTTGTTTGTTTTATCCCATTTTGAGCCTCGATGTTGTACAGATAGAGTTGTATACATTACCCTGCAAGGAGCCCATTGTTCCGGGCATTTAAACCAGTGTTGCTATATAAGGGGTGTATAGTTTGTCTCTGGTAGCTCACGTTTTCCAGATACCAGGTGTGGATCAATCTGACAGGCCCATGGAAGAGTAGGTTTTAAGTTCGTGGTAACTGAATCTCCAGTCAGGGTAAGTTTATCTTATTTAATTTTATCATACTGGAAATAATATTCAGCTAAAACGTTTACTTTACACTACTGTAGTATGTTTATTTGTCAACGTGTTCGAATTGTAAACTTTAAATTTTGCCACGTGTACTTGTCTTCATTTTAAGTATAAGTAATAGTGTTTACTTGTTACATGTTAATATACGTGGTTTCATTTTTTGCCCTGTGAACCGGTGTTATTTATTGAAGATGTACCTATGTGTACTGGTTGTAATTTGCTTAAGCGTTCTGTTTTTTGTACGACAGCCTTTGGTGGCACTTTTTATTATATTTTGTCAACAAATTTGTTGAAGGTTTTTTCCCGGGGTTTCCCAGTGTAGCTCTTTGTGGCGATAGAGTTTTGTCGACGGTCGGGGAGGACTGCCCGAGGGCGAGTCGACGTGACGTCTGAAGCATGGTGCTTTGAGGACCGGATGTCCATAGACGTTGTGACATTGGGGGCAGTACAATGGTCGGGACAACAGTGTACATTACGTATGCGGACGCACTTAGTGGGCACTGAGAATATCTGGAATTACCGTGGTCTGAGGGCGGATTTCACCGAAGATACCTATACCAGGACCTGGGCAGCGTGAACTCGCTCTCATTTCAATTTATATTGTATATATGTACATATTTTGTTACTATATAAAATTGTAAAATTAAAAAAAAATCTTGTGTTTTACTGATCAAGCCAAAGGGTGTCCTAACACTGATATATACATATTAAATTCAATATTTGTAAAATAAAGATTTATTCATTGGTAAAGATTACCAACGAAATCCACAGAAAAATGATTTAGCATAAATAAAAGTGAATCCATTATGTAGTAAAATTTTGAATAATGATGCATGATTAAATAAATGTTTTTACATGTCTACACTTTTTAAATACTGCCTATGTAAGTCGGCCTTTTAACGACTACATTAACGATACAAAAGAAAAGCGAACGCAAACAAAATATATACAAAGAACATGTTTTTAGAAACATTTTTTGCTTGAGTACTACAATACAAGCTTTTAAAATCGTAGTTAATATTGACAAGTATATAAATTATAAAACAATAAAAAATGAAATAAGATATGACCCATTAACAATTTAGATGATATATCATAGACTTACAAACCTGAAAATAAAAATCAGTTTTGGGGTTTTGGGTTTTTTTTTTGTTTTTTTACAAACTTAACTGTCAACAGACATAGATGTATACAATCATTGTAACTAAAAAATAAAAATTTAAAGGATTCCTGACTAGCAATTACTGATATCACTTTATATTTAGTGATGTAATAAAATTTAATCATATGTATGATATATACCGTATAAAGAAATTAATTCAACAAAAAACAAAGTAAAATTCCATTCGTTACATGAAATCAACCATTTAATAAAACAGTCTTGTATAATTATCGAGCCCGCTTAAAGATTTTAACAAGAGAACTTCTTATTTGTTTGTTTAAAAGAGTGTATGTTAAAGTATTCATTGTATAAGAAAAGCCCGCGAGATAAAGCGACAAAGAGTGAACCCAAAGGCTGAATTTTTCATGGCCCGGGTCTAGAAAAACTGTGAAAATAAATGGAATATTCATTAGTATGAAAACCGATATCATTACCAAAATGGTCCATATCAACTGTCTCTGTTGTTTTATTCTTTCTGTGTTTTCTATTTGTGTTCCATGGATGCGATTGGTGCTTGTTCTTATTTTGTTGAGGATGGCAAGATAACAAAATGAAATGGGCAAAACGGTTATCAATGCTGTGGAGACAAGACCGTAGGTTCGGAATCCAATGTCGGTGACAAAAGGAGTACATAGACACATGTCTTCATCGAACACGAAGCTTCCCCATGCATTTGTTAGAGGAAGCGCACAGAGGGAAGGAGAATAAAGCCAAATGACCGCCAAAATAATACAAGAGTTTCTGGTTGTGAAAATGGTACCAAAATGACTTGGATGAACAATCAGTACATACCGATTAATGGAGATCATCGATAGACTCCATAATGTTATTCCTGATATACTGAAAATTAAAAATCCAGAATAGGGACACAAAACATCATTTTTAGTACAAGAAAAAATGGCGGATGCGATGCTCAGAGGCGAACTGATGGAGCTCGTTAACAAATTGCCGACGAATAAGTTCAATACAAAAGTAAAATGCTTGTTTTTATGTAGTCCAGCAAATATCACTGCAGCAATAGTGATGATATTTATAAGAGTTCCAACAAAAGCAAGAAATGCACTAATAGCGATGCGAAAGTCAAACTCCATGATTATTTGTTTTTTCTTCCAAACAAATTGTATCCCTAATTCTGTTCCTAACTACATAAAGAGTTAACATTGTGTAAAAAGTAGAATAACAATGTATTTAGTGGTTTATTTTTAAATATTCAATAAGATTTCTCACATTATTGCAGATAGTAATATAGATTTCCCTCTAACATGTTTTTTCATGTTAGTTAACAATGCTTGATTTGAAAGAAAAACTTTTTTTTCTAAATTTCGATACAAATGAAAAAAGCATGAAAATGACATCTCCTAGGACCGAAAAAATCGTTAATATTGATTTAAATCTTGAGAAAGACTCTTTGTGTTGTTAATTACAAAACTGTCGAGATAAAACAAATGATTTTTAAGAGACTGGTCAATATTTCTTTTATCACATTAGGGTGTTATTCCGCAACATAGGTTGCAATTAGAAGTGTTTTTAATTGGTTTCAAACTTTGAAATTAGCATTTTCAGTTAAATAATTTAATGTGTGTCTATTTACGACCTAAAAGATAAATCACGAAGATTAATTTCTCTTTAAAGAGTCTCTGGACACTGAATTTGATGAAGTTAGTTTGGGATAGGCCAGTAAAGGTTGACCTCTCACTTTTAGATTTATAAATTACAGAGATACTTTTCCTAAATATTGCGCACAGAAATCAGATTTCGAACTCTCTACACACGGAGGTGTCCTTCTATAGAATGGTTGACCAGGGACCAGTCGAGATCCGCGTGGTGATTTCAATGACAGGGTATGAGATTATGGCTTTTACAATGTAATTAGAAGAATGTGCATAAACAAAATGTATGACAAGCTAGTTGATATTTTGTCCGGTTTTAAGAGGACGGATTGTTCATGACCATTTTTAGACTGCATCACTTTTCTGTAAAAAAGAGCTCTGTATTAAGATATTGAAAAGTACTCAAATGTGAAAGTTTTCTTTATTTAACAAAAGTCTACAGCTAAACTAGTAATAAAAAAATAAGGTAGACCTGAGAGGTTATATCCTGACCACCCAACCCCTTAAATGACAAATCTTCGATATTATTCATATATCACATGCCTTCGAGGGCGACATACCAGAATATTTGCCCCAAGGTGACAGGAAAGCACTGGAGTGTTATGTCGCCGATGCCGAAGATTTATGAAAACAGTGATGAATATTAATATCAAGTTAACAAATTAACCAATATATTATATTTCTACTTCGGAACCGAGTCAATCTTTGAAGCTGTTGTGTTATGGTACATGTATCACGTGACAGTTTAAAATAGATGATTTTTTTTACCTTAACAAAAATTCAAAAAGTGTAATACTACCCGTTTATTTGTATGAATGATACAATAATTCGATTGACAATTAGTTCATGTTTATAAGTATTAGTGCTAGAATCATATTGTTAATCGCATAAAATAAATATTGTCATTATTTATCTGAAACCCTATCAACTTCTTCAATTTCTTTGAAAACACTACGTATTTTTCATTTACAACAACAAAGCAAAGGATTCTAGCTGCACTTTTCAAATATTTTAGCTCATACGCTTTTGATATTTGACAAATTCACCTTACATAATATTCGGGGTAGTGTTACACTTTTGTCTTTGTTGTACACACTGACAGAGGAAAGGCCGGTCAAGCCACATTAATGTCTATCTGCTACATTATAACACTCGCTGATAAAACAAAATATCCATGCCTGTATTGTCCTGGTTATATCCTAACTGACACTCATCTAAATCTTGGGTATCTGTATTAAATAAGTCTTATTTCGGCATTGTTTACACTACATTCAGATGATTTGTCTCCCGACATTGATCTTCTCTATTAAACATGCTTGTGACATCATCAATGTTAACGATACGTAATACAGAGAAATTGAAAATATATTCTGTTAAAAGAGCATCTAGTTACATTTTACGCCGGTAGATTTTATAATTTGGAACAGAGATAAAGTTAAAATTGGCAGGTTTCTTGAGTAAAATATTACATCATGCTGCTGATTGTGACGTCATATCAATCAGAGGAATTTTTACTCAATCGATTGTTTTGAGTTGCCTTAACATACCCGCGAAAATGATAAGTTTTCAAATCAAACAATTTAATAAAGTTCCTCTGAATAGAGGACGCTGTCCTGACATTTTGATTTTCGAGGAACTGTTTACGTTTGCTTGGCTAAATTTCGAACACGACGTAATTAATATGCAGAATTACTGCACGCGAGGGTGATATAAACGTTTCAGGGGGAAGGGGGGCAATATAACTTTTTTCGGCGTGATTCAGCAATTTGTATGGCATAGTTATAGTCAATTTGTGACATAACGAGAAAACTTATTCAAAAATATTATATAATTATCTTAATAATCGCTTTTAACTACACTGAATATTACTTGAGTAGTAACTAAGGATGGCAATCTCTAACCGGTAAACATATTATGGATTGTAACCGGTTACATAATCAGTAATCAGTTGGTTGTATGAAATAAAATTTATGTAAATTTTAATGCAATTTCAACAGGAGTTTTCTGGGTTTTTTTCTTTTGTGAGTATTATCTAATCAAGTTGCATTGGAGACTTTCAATCAAGATTCCACGGCTGAGCTCCTTGGTGAAAATTGGTCCGTAGGTGTTAATTTTAATGATTGTTAAAACAACATGCCATTAGCTTTTCTTAAATATAATGTATAATACTAATATCACTGTAAAAATAGTTAGAATTCCCATTATTGTTTGTACCGGTCAATGTACATGTATTTATTTACTTTGTTCCTTTAAAACGACATCAGTGTATTACAGAGAAAATGCAATTGTCCAAAGTAGGTACATGCATATATTACGATCCGAAAAGATACTCATTTTAAACGGAGATCTATAAATTGCCATGGGCAGACTTTTTTGGATAAGTCGAACTGACTGTACTGCGAAATTGCGACATGTTAGCTAAAAAACTATTTCATGACTGTTTGTTCGTTGTTTGAAATTTCTTTTTGAATAATTGCCATAAATTATAATTTCATATATTATATGATTTACACATAAACAAAATATTTTTATCATGTTTTCTGTGTTATTTATGATAGTTATTAAATTAATAATAAAATAG
The DNA here is from genome assembly GCA_020458035.1 of Magallana ariakensis. NCBI lineage: Eukaryota > Metazoa > Mollusca > Bivalvia > Ostreida > Ostreidae > Magallana > Magallana ariakensis. The sequence goes on from CM035813.1 coordinate 58,795,557, forward strand.
CAAAATATCTGTTTTATATATAAATACGAGTAACCTGTTTATCGGAGGACACGAATTGCGAGTAACCGATCAACAATCCTGCAATCAAATTCCATCTCTTGTGTTAACAAATATAATTTCATAATCACCTATCATAGCTAAATGAAAACAACGTGGAGAAAATACGTAATAAAATATCGTTGTGTATTAACAATTTGACATTGTTGGGATCAATTATAATAAGCTACATGACCTCAAACATATAGGTTTTTTTCTATATATATATTTTTGCATTCGAGAGTATTTAAGGTTTGAGGAAAAGGAAAATTACGTTGTATTTGAGATGTATTAAGATTATTTGTTCATACTGTGATATTCATCATTCTGTCAATAAACGGATATCCAATAAATGATAACCTACATGTCCTCAATTTGACCCGTCCTATTTTAACCAGCGTTTAACCACAATTCGTTCACACATGTCCCTTGATCGTTAGGATAAGGTAACAACTATGCAATGATGTTTTTTCTTAAATATTTTTACTTTTAGCTGCCAAGAAAACAATATTATTTACATTTACAAAACATTCAATAAATAGAACTATACATATGAGTCATGAAATTAATAAATAAATCATCATTTCTCTCTTGAATTTTGGTTCATACGTAAAATTTACAATAAGTGTGAATATACATGAGTTTAATGAAATCAATATTGATGATATTTGGGGTTCACAAGCAATGGTGTGTAATCGTACAGTAGTTATGACTTTGTAGAGTTCTTTTATAAATGTCTTGCCCATGACGCCAAATAATAAGGATTCCTCAAGCATCATCTAGGGGTGGACAAAATATTGAATAATTATGAGATTCAATAAACATGGAGTGGTTCTTTGTCTATATCGTATATCGCTCGCGCATTATCAATTAATCTCCCGCGGAGACGTATCTTTCCATACAGCTACTCACCCCATCTATCGATTCTTAACATGCTTATTCAACAACCACTGCAATTTTTGTGTTTATCTGTGAATCTTGAATAATTAAAATCAAAATTCCCCCAAGCACTACATGTATCAACCGTGATCGTAATATTGCATGTTTTAGTCTACTTCACCTTTTACAATTACTTCCGTTTTAACTAAAATCCGTTACATGATTTGGCATGCATACTAAACCTTCTATAAGGACATTAAAAGCTTTAAACAGAAACAAATAAAATAAATATCCAGTTTTCACTTTTTAGCGCAAAAGAAAACAACACAGTCAATGGTGTCACTTGACAGGTGCATAGGTAGAGTACCCAGTTCACTTGCGGTAAGGCGTGACTAATCCTGTCTAGCAAGCGGTGTCAATAAATTTCAAAGTGAATTGGAAAACCAGCGTGTTTTTACAAACTAGCAGTCATATAAATACCAAAAAAATAATAAAATAATAAATGAAATAATTTATATTTACATCCACTAAGTATGATTCCCTCTTTTTCTAACGGAAACTGATTGTAATTCTTAGCTATGTAAAAGCGGACAGGACTGAAATCTACACGCCCCGTTTATCGATTGGTTGAAACTTTAACAAACCTATAAGAAAAACCACGGACTGCAGGAAATAGCCATGATGCTGTCAGCCTCAAATTCTCACAGAAGACAATCTGGTGTTTCATTTACTGATGACATTAACAATAACTAAAGTTACTTAATTTTTACGATCAATTTATTAATTGATTTAAATATGAACAATAAAATGCTTTTTTATGATTCATGCGAGTAATGAAGGTAGCGATCATTGCAGAAAAAGTTTACATAACCCGCAGTATTTTTTCTGCAATGTCGCTACATGTACTTTCATATCCCACAGGAATCATCAAACTTTAGAATTGAAAGAAGCTTTCATTTAAGGTTCTAAGGACGGGAGCAATTGGGTAACGGACGCTGGAAGCCCCCTGCTTTATATACCTACTTCCGGTATTGTCGACGGAACAAATCTTGTGGCAGCAGGAATAGTCCTTACTAGCTCTGGGATTTTTGCTGCACAGCTGGAACAATACAAAAATAATTTTTATTTTGTCAGATTTAATTTTTTTGAGGAATTAAGAACGATTTATTATTATATTCAATATCATTGTGTTAACTTCATTTGCCAATTTGGCTTTCATAAAACTACATTTCAAGCTGTGTCAATGCAATTTTTTCCCCAGGAGATTGTTTTTGTAAGTATTTATTCGGCACAAACGCTTTAGCATACATAAAAAGTCCAATTAAGTTTTTTTCTGTTTGTTTGGTTATTTTTTTTTTTAGGGGGTATTAATTTAATTTTTTTAAAAATTTCACAGAAGGCTAGGCAAAGCCAAGCCCTTTTACTATAACAACACGACATATTTCTGTTGTCTTTCAAACCTAACAACTGTATTGTTTTGTGGATGACCAAAACTTTTTTATATTTAAAATAAATTAACGAAAGATCTTTAATTTTTTTAAAAAATGTGACGGTCGCCATGTTCATTTTTTTATTTTGCTGGATGCCGACTATAGAAATAAAGAAGGCAATCACGGAAAGCGTTTTTCCCCCATGACTTTACGACGTTTTAGTCCAAGGCAAAACAAAATAGTATGTTCAGGAACAATTATTAACATTGATTTAGCATTTTAAACGGGGATTGTTGTTTAAGAACTTGTGTCATTCAGTCTAGTTTAATTAAATAGCAAATCGAATTGAAAAATCATAAAGAAAGAATAAATTCACCAGCATTCATAAGGTTGTTGTAAAGGCATCTTTTCCCTAAAAACACCATTAACAGAAAAAAGCTTTTTTTTTTAGAAACAAAAGTTTATGCTTCACCCCATAATAAATTATCTTAAAAATGAAAATCTTATATCTATATTTTAAAGAGACATGATAGCGAACAAATTTACCAAAAGTTGAAGACTACTATAATATGTACATTTATTGAGATGAACTCTACATAAATGTGAGTTCTAACAACAACCATTAAATAATACTGAATTTTAATCTTTAAAAGCTGTGTCATATCCGCTGTAAATATTTTCAGACAGAAATTCCAAAGTCATGACACGCAAATAAATGACCGAAAGAATCCGGTTCGTTAACACTTGTAATTCCGGATTAATTTCTAACCGCTTGTAAGTTGCTATATGGTGAATAAGGATACGTCCGACCGAAACCTCCCTATAATAAACTTTAAAAACTTCTCTCATATCTTCTTATTTCCGTTGTCATAATCAAAAGGTGATATACCTTTTTTAAGTTACTATGCCACTTTAACAATTCGTTTATAGATGTTAATGAGAGAATTTCGTATTTGTTTGTTCATCAGAGTGTAGGTTAGGGTGTTTGTCGTATAGCTAAACAATCCAAGATAAAGCGACACAGAGTGAATCCAAAAGCTGAATTTTTCTTGGTTAGGGTCTAATAGAAAGGTGACAATAAATGGCGTATTCATGAGCATGAAAATTGATATCATCACCAGAATGGTCCTCATAAGTTGTCTCTGGTTTTTCATTCGATCCGAATTTTCAATTTGCAGAGCGTTAATTCGACTATTGTTGGATCTGACTTTGTTAAGAATGGCTAAATAACAAAATGAAATTGGAATAACGGTAATAATAGCTGTTGAAACAAGACTGAAACTTCGAAAACCCAAATCCGTGTTAAGTGGTGTGCAAAGACATCTTTTAACATCAAACATATAACTGCCCCACGCTCTTGTTAAAGGAAGCGCACACAAGACAGGGGAATATAGCCATGCAACCGCAAGTATGATTCGAGTGTTTCTGACACTGAAGATCGTGTCGAAATAACTCGGGTGAACTATAAGTACGTAACGGTTTATCGAGATTAACGACAGATTCCATAGCGATATTCCAGATAAACTGAAGATTACGTATCCGGAGAATGGACACAGAATATCATTTTTATCACAAGAATAAATGACCGACACAATGCTTAGAGGTGCACAGATAGACCTCATTAAGAAATTGCTGATGAATAAGTTCAAAACAAAAATGAAAGTCTTATTTTTAGAAAGTCCACCGTGCACTATTGCGATAATGGCAATTATGTCTATGAGGGTACCGACAGAAGCTGAGGATATATCTGCACCGAGACGAAAAGTAAACTCCATGACTTTTTTTTCTTAAGATGGGAATGTCGTTCTAAAACGTTAATTCTTTTTACAATAATGAGACACGCTTACATGAAGACCCGCTTTTAAATAATGTAAAAAAAACTACACTTTTTTTTAACTTGAACTACGTGTTTGAAAAAAATAAATAGATAAATTTAACATAAACTATTTATAGATTTCTTTGAAGAGAAATATATATTTTCATTAACTACGTGTATTGTATTTTTAATGAGAACGCAAGATTAAAAAAAAAGAAGATTCGAATCTATTCAATTCAAAATTACTAGTCTCAGTTCTAATATAAAGTGGGGAAGTGTTATTTCTTGTTCAAAGAACAATTATCGACGTGGTACCTTTAGCTTTGTTATGATCTTTCCCTCATTCTATCGAACACAAATAAACTTTAACAAGATTAATTTCCATTTGACGAGATTTCAAAAGATTCTGACAGTCATATATTCTAAAAATCTGGCTCTTTAATCGATTATCGAGTTTTCTTTCGTTATAGATCCCGTTATAGTTATAATCTAATGTGCTTTGTAACAAATGTTAAGATTTGCATCAATTTATAAATAAATTTCTTATTGATTCTTACTTTCTATGTTTTTGATTGAGAAAAAACATGCCGAGACATTTACATAGAATTGCACATATGTGCTTTTAGTTATTTGATTGGCTAAACAAAGTTTATGATTAAAACTAAATTAAGTTACTGGACACAATGCTATTTGATTCATATGAGATATGAAAACAGAATAACTGTTATATGGGACATACATAAATCATCAAAATTACAGTTGTAAAATGACTGTATGGCAATAAGAATACAGAGTGATAAAACAATGGAATTCGAACGTGAATTTGGGAAAATACCTGTAGTAATCTTTATTTTCTTGCTCGAGTCCTCATTAATCTACAGATCTTTTCAGATTTTTGGATTCTTCTGTTGTCTTGTAGTTGTTCAAACTTGTCTGTAATGCACTGGACATAAGCAATACTTATTATCAAAGAATAATTTAAAAGTGCGTGGTATTATCAGCTATATGTACAAGAACTTAAGAAATAAATAAACTTAAAAAATCGTTATTGTACCCACAAATGCAGAAATGCATGATCCTACAACAAACATTATTAGAGTTAATATTAGTTAACCTCTTACATGTATTTACATTCATTTTAGGTTCATGTATATGCAGTATTCCGCCCACTATACAGTGTTCTACGGTGTTCCCTGATCTGACAGCTTGTAAGAATCAACATAAAATAATGATGACCAATCATTAAAGTTCTGCGTCACATTATTTAAGTTAACAAATATTTCTCGACCTGTATATATCACCTATATTTAAGCATTTACAGAAATTAAAGAAAACAGGATAATTTAAGCATTTAAGTTTGATTTGAACCTATACCAAACATCAGTACATGTATTCATAAATTTCTGTTTTAATAGTAGAACACATCTGTGTTCTTGCATTTTTCTGTTTGATGGAGACATATCTTCACACTTAAAATCACATCAAATCCCAAAGCTATCATTATTAAGGTGGGCATTTTTGTGAGTATGAGAATGGCTCACAGCTGTGAATAATTTGTTTTAAGCCAGATAGCAGTTGGGATTTCCATCACTTAATTAAAGCAGGAATAATTTACCATGTCCAACAAGAGAGTTGTATATTGTATATTTCTGATCCTGTTTGTCCTATCAATTTAATGTTGCAGCTACGAAATACTGGAATTCAGTTAGCTTGATGAGCTTGGTCAAACTATTTTGTAAGAGATTTAAAAGTATGAAATATCAATCAAAGTACTGAAGTACTGACGGGAGCTGATTCAAAACTATAATTTATTCCAAAATCAACAATATGTTATCTCGCTTGGCAAGTATTCTCTAAGCTGTATTTGCATAACTATGCATATTTTTTTCTTATACATGAATTATTGGGTTTTTCCCACAAACATTTCGAGCTTTAGACGAAAACGTCATATGTGTTATATATCAAGATATAATTTACGCCATCAAACTCTACGATGCAAGATGTATAAGTAATCAAAATATACTAGCGGAAAAAAGAAAATGTGGATTATAAAATATAGTATAATTTTTCTAAATTTATTGTTTGTATTTATAAAATTTAAACAATCAATAATGGTATTGTTTTTGACAATATCGGATGGTAACCGTCCGGGTGCACGGACTTTTTCATGGTTAGTGAGCACCTGTTGTTTATTGAAGAATTTGTACGCACGAGTTTTACGGGCCAATACTGTTTGGAATAAGAACTGTAAAGGATTTGTTTAAACTTTTTTTGTTAAGGAAATCACTTTAGTTTCAACAAAATTTACCCCTATGTCATGCCACGACTCAAGAAAAACCAACGTGCTGTTGGAATGCTGCAAGCTGGAATGGCACAAAATACTGTAGCAAGACACTTTGGAGTTCATCGGAACACCATCCAGTCATTATTGGGACGTTTTCAACAATCTGGCAACACCCAGGATCGACCGCGCTCTGGGCGACTTCGTGTGACGTCACGTCAACAGGACAACCACATTAGACTTGTGCATCTGAGAAATCGTTTCCAAACAGCAAGTTTGACTGGCCGTAGCATTTCAGGGCTTCGACCAATTAGTCCAAGAACTGTGCGTAATCGTCTGCGCGAGCAACACATCAGACCAAGACGTCCAGCGGTGCGCCCAGTACTGCTTCAACGTCATCGTATCGCCAGACTAGCGTGGTGCACACGACATCTGCGATTCAGAATACAGGACTGGGCCAATACACTGATGAATCCAGATTTCATTTGGATAGCAGTGACGGCCGTTGTAGGGTGTATCGTCGCGTTGGGGAGCGTTAGCAGGACGCTTGTGTTGTGCAACGTCGACAATTTGGTGGAGGTAGCGTTATGGTGTGGGGTGGAATATCAGCACGTGGAAGGACCCCTCTACAAATTGTCAATGGAAATCTCACCGGCGTACGCTATCGAGATGAAATTATTCAGCGTCTTGTGATACCCTTCATACAGAGACATCAAAATCACATTACTCTGCAGCAAGACAACGCAAGGCCACACGTTGCACGTGTAATCAGGGACTTGTTTGTTCAACAGAATGTCGATGTCTTGCCTTGGCCAGCTGTTTCCCCCGATTTGTCGCCGATCGAGGACGTCTGGGATGAAATGGAAAGACGTTTACGCCGTTTACCAAATCAGCCAGTGACATTGTCTGATGTAGGCCAGGCTTTAACCAACATGTGGAACACATCCCTCAAGCATTTCTGAACACTTTAGTGGCATCAATGAGGCGTCGCTGTCAAGCATGCGTGAACGCAAATGGTGGTCACACGCGTTATTAATTTTGTTAATTCAATTTCAAATAACAGTGACTTTCGAGTGTGCTGAAATTGACGTTATTCGACGTTGACATTAATGTGTTAGGAGATGTTGTTACGAATACATGTGTTAACAGTATTACAAAAAATAAAATTTGTTCATTGTAATTTTTAAATGTTTTTTCATATATTAAATAATGCACAGTTTCTTTTTTCCGCTAGTATAGTTAGAAAAGTGTTTACAAGCAATTTTTACACAAACAAATAATAATAAAGTCTAGTATATGCCAGCACTAGTTCTATCTTTATATTGAATAGGTTGCCCTTGATTCTAAAAGCTACTGCTGTAGAAATGGCACTTTGGTAATAATACAATTTTATGATTAAACTCTGGCGTAGGAATACAAAAATATCAAAATTGTTCACGCCATTTAAAATCTGACTATTTTAAAAGTATTTACATGTATGAATAAGTTTCCTTTTAAAAACAATGTTTTTGAATACTTTACATCCAATGTATCGATTATTTTCAAATACTAATTAAGTCTCGTGAGCGGTGATGATATATATGTGCTGGTTATAGTCCCTGAAACCTTCTACTCTCCCGTTTTTCCGTGCGTTCACAGTACGCTCACAGTGCGTTCACTCGCGTTTTCCCTCCGCCCCCTTCGCGTTCACCGTTTACAAAGCGTTCACCTTGTGCTCACCGTTCGTTCAGTCAAATAATATTATTTTTAGGCTGATAACAATATATACATATAGTTTATTTGTTATTTTTCTGATTAACGACAAAACACGATGAATGGATAACTCCCGAGGCACACCGAATAAATCATTCATCTAACCTTCACTTAGTGTTTACATATCGTTCACCGTTCACTTTGCGCTCGCGTTAGGGCTTTGCGTTCGCTCACCGTGCATAAGCACTCACCAAATCCATTCAGCAAGCGCTCACCGTTCGCTCAGAGTTATCTAAACTAGTGGAGCTCTTATATAGTATGTGTCCCATTCCTTTATCCTAGTAATGATTTCATTCTTCGTAATTGTTTTAAGATTAAGAGTCAGATCTGAAAACAATGTTTGAGTTTGTCATGGCTAGAGTTGCTGTTTCCTGTATTCAATATGCAATCTAATATTATTGCTTGTTGTTGCAAATTACTGTAATAATTTAGTGTCAATGTTCAGTTCGAGTAAAGGAGGCAGATTTTGTTCAGTGTGTGTGACTAAAATTATGAAAAGATTCCTGATAAGACATTTGTAAGATTACATGATACCTGTGTTATTTGTGAAATTACTAATTTTCAGACATATATTGTGGGAAACTTTGTACAATAATCTTTAGTGCTAGAAAATTACAACTTTCTGTTTTATTGGAGTCGAGACTTCTGATTTGATAGCGGGAATATTGTTGTTCCCATTAAAGGGACATGGTGACGCACAAACCCATGATTTAGCAAATATCGAATTTTTACACGATTTCCACATATTTTATTTATCATATGAAAATGTGAACTTTTGAAAATTTACGATGTTCAAAAGTAAAAAAATCAAATTAAAAAGAGAAAAATAGAATTACACGTTGGGCCAACACATAAATATTGAGTTTTCTTTCCGCTTCATAGCCACGCAAGCGCAAGGGAATGTAAATACTGCAGAGTGGCATACATCATGAACCAGAAGCCTCTCATTGAAACACGATGTCTTCAAAAACTAAATATTTATGAAGATGCATTTTCTATTAATGATATTTCTTACCACAGACATCGAATAGCTTGAAATTCAAATTCTTTTTTCAGTGTGTCAATCCCACTGTAACTATTTTTAGACAGAAATCGCAAACACGTGACACAATACCAATGTCCAAAACAACTCGGTTTGTTTACATGTGCATTTTCCGGATGAGTTTTAATGACTTGTAAATTGATAGGTGATAACTTATGATGCGTGAAACCTTTCGTTTGATGAAATTTTGAGTAGCTCTACTTATTTCTGTTGTCATAATCAAAAAGTTAAACATATATTTTGAGTCACCGGGTCTCTTTAAGATAATTAAACAATTCAAATGAAATAAAAAACCATTTTTTTTTAATTGTTTCAAAATCTACCTCGATTTGGCTCACTAATTTTGCAAAGTTTACATATGAAGTTACAGTAGGAGTTTGAAGAAAAAATTCTTCTCAAACACTTTTGCTCAACATCATGATGAAAGCATCTTGCAAAATGCTTTGAATTAGCTTTATTTACATGTGCCTTCAGTTAAGTTTATTGCCACATTTAAGAAGGGTCCCTCAACTAATGACTAAGTCCACTCTTTGAAAATAGTAAGGTTAAGATTTCGACCGACAAGGCACATATTTCTGGTTTTTGGTACATGTATCATGTCACATTTAATCAAATATATTAAAAGGGGCCCAGGGTGTATTCTACGAAGATAACAGTGGTTACCTTTTGTACATACATTTAAGGAGTGACACTGTTCAAATTCAAAACCTCTGCTATTCTCTAAAAAGCAAAATGTTCAGGTAAGCTATGGGTTTCCTGTATAAAAACATAGTACACAACTCTGATAACTATGAAGTTGTTCACGTGGTTTTTCTCACAAAAATTGGATGTGCATACAGACTTATCCCCCTTTTCTATTAGTAATTTACAAGAAATTTGATATACACACTTCAACATTTATTTAAATAAACCAGGCATATTCAGGTTATACATTGCTGAGAGTTATGAACCTAGACTGGGCATGCTTCGTGCAAATACAAAGGACTTAATATCAGAAACATTAGTTGGCATTTTTTCGTCACAATTGCTTCTCATCTGTAATACGTATCACCTTGATGCTATTTTGACATATGTGTACTTATTTTTTTCTCTATAGGAAAAGGGAAGTTATTGTCACACAAACCCAAATACAAATCCAGAATACTTGAATAATAAATAAATTATAAATAAAGTTTCAATAACAATTCCGTTCGATATATCAGGAAACTGTTTGTAATGGCGATATATAACGACGCATTATCTTTATGTGTGCTAGCTTTAGTCTTGATTATAAGTTTATTAGGACATTCTGACGCAAGCCAAGAGTGTGAAGGGTAAGTAGTATTTGGTTGTATAAATCATATATAGCAACGGGTAAGAATGTTTTTGATTATTTTTGCAATTCATTTAAATGTTCAATACATAATATCATTGACAAAGACACATGCAGAATATGCCTTAGAGCGTGTCGTCTGTATACTGCAATATATTTAAATTGCTATAACAGTTTTGTAATAAAAAAAAAACGAGGATTTTCGGATTCAATATGTGAATAACAGTTTGAATAGTACATTTTTATCACGATAAGGCCTACATACATGTACAATAACCGGCCTAAAAGAGATTTTTTTAAAATTCTTTTTGAAAAAGGGTGTTGATATCGATATCTTGGATGAAGAAAAAACTATGAGTCAGGGAGTTTAAAAACATTATCAAAAGTAATTTGAGAAATGTGTATTTGTTTATTTGAAAACAAAAATAGCTTAAAATATTACTAGGATATATGTTTTATGCATGGTATCAACAAAAGTTTCCTCATTTTACATGTAACTATGTGGCACGGTGCATTGATGTAAAATCGCATAACCAATTGATGTGTTGGCTTCCTGTTTGAATATAAATAGGAGCAGAATAGAGACAAATCTTCTTCTGAAGTTTATAAAAATGTATTTTTCCAATTTATTTTTACCACTACCTTGCAATGTTGCCATTGTATTTTGTCTGAATGAATGTGGAACATTTTAATTTTAAATGAATGCCATTATTGACAATATTCAAATTATTTTTCGTACAGAAAATACAATTTTATAACTGAAATGGTTGTTTCGCATGTTATTTTCAGTAATTTTTTAACTTCAACATATATAATAAATTTGGCATATGTATTTTTGCAATAGTAGACACTTCAAAGGGTGTTGTGTAGGTTTCTATTGGAATCCGAACAAAGAGACGTGTGAGCGTAAGTCATTATAACAAAAAAACAATGAAATAATAGGTTTATACATGTTTTATCATATATGATCATGGAAAAAGACAATTTAAGAGGGTTCATGGTCGTGTCTTATTTTGGGCTATATTAATATCCTTCAGAAGAAGCTAAAGCTCTTTTTCCATTCAAATGTTAAGCTTACATGTATATATTTGAATTTGGTCTTTCATAAACAATACTTTATAAGTATAAAAATCATATTTTAAGATTCAAGGTAGATCTAATGGATATAATTTGTTGACCACTTAACAACAATCAAAGCATTTATGGCACTTTTGAAAAAAAATAAGGAATGAAAATTATTTCATTATATCTTGATTAAGTATGTATGCCAGGATACAGTGGGATGAATTGTACAGACAAATGTCCTTATCCTACATACGGAGAACGATGTCAGGGATATTGTGACTGTAGCAATGACACGTGTGATGTATCCACAGGGTGTATAGCCCTAACTACAGGTATTTTCTGATTAAAAATAGATGTTTTATATTTTATTATTATACATCAGGAAAAAAATATTTTTTCATTTTTCGTTCCCATTGATACAGTTTTATCGAGAAAAAACCCCCAATGTATAGTTGATGTAAGATTTACACTGTAACAATATTGATTTTAAACGATGACTACATTTATGATTATCCTGCAATTATCATGCACGTTGTAGAATCATTTTAATTTCCCGGGGGCTATTTTTTGTAAAAATACAGTATTTCACATTTTCATGGGATGTTATTTTTTCTCCATTGTAATATGCAGGTTTACTGATGCAAGTACATGTAATATTATATTTTCTAACCTGATTTTTTTTTTACCAAAAAGTCACACAAATACAAAGATACCGTATAGCTGGTTTTTTTTGGATGGGATATAATTTTGGCCAATTTTGGCGATTTTTGAAAATTCACCAAAATTATAATCACCAAATTTAAGTACTATTTTGTAGATTTTGTTGACAAAAGACCTTAGTTGTCACATTTTTTAACAGTCTGAGCATGATAAAAAAGGATAATTGCTACATGCACACGGTGTGACAGATACAAATGTACATTTACTCATAATCAATGCAAAATTAAATTAATGAAAATAAATAAAAACTGAACATTATGTAAATTATAAGTTAATTGTTTAAACACTATATAAATTTTCCCTGTTCAGTTATGCAATGATCCCCAGTGACAAGGGTTTTAGCTTGTGTTGTTATAGGAAAAATGTGATCCATTATCGACTCAGGAGCAGATAATTGTCTGATGGTTATGGTTTCTTCACTAACAATAAATTTGAAATTGATTGTTTATAAGGTATACTTTCTGCATGCATATATTACGTACTATTTAGTTATTTCTGTTAAAAATATTGAAGTGAGTGATGCTAGGATCGAACATCAAATTTTACCACCTTGTAATTGTGACCTGGGATTTTTGCTTAAGTACATAAACTTCTCAGCTATTAAAAATAAACTTAAAGTAGAATTTAAATGAAGGAAATGGATTCACCAAACTTATATCCGCCAAAATTATTGGTATACCTTGTTGGCCTAGATCCGCCAAATTTGTGTCTCGCCAAAAAAAAAAAACCGGCTATACGGTAGATGATCAATGCAATAGCAATTCATTATTAATAGATGAATGACGACATATAATGTAAAATATACTTGTATAATCAAGATGGCACGTAATACCTCCATATTGTGACATACTTCCTATCGAAACAAACAATAAAATCAAATGTAATTTATAAATGTTTACTTTCCCAAAATTGGAACTTAACAGCTTAGTGGAAAGGGTGAAAGCGTTTACAATGAATTTGTAGGTAATGAGTTCGATTACCACTGTTTTTTTTTTAATATTACCTTTCCAAAAAGTTTTAATACAAGAGTTGGTGTCTATTACATGTCTTTAAAGAATAAAGAGTTTTTCAATTGTAGTTTTTACCAAAAAAAAATAAAAAAAACAAATCGGCCTCCTTATAAGGGCTCGATGGTCGTGAACATTTTGAGGCTATATTAATATCCTTCAGAAGAAGCTAAAGCTCTGTTTCCATTCAAATTTGAAAGCTTACATGTATATATTTTGATTTGGTCTTTAATAAACAATACTTTATAGCTATAAAAATCATATCTTAAGATTCAAGGTAGATCTGATGGATATAATTTGTTGACCACTTAACAACAATTAAAGCATCTATGGCACTATTGAAAAAGATAAGGAATAAAAATTAAATTATTCTATCTTGATTAAGTATGTAATTAAGCGAGAATACAGTGGGTTGAAATGTACAGACAAATGTCCTAATCCTACATACGGAGAAAGAGGTCAGGGATATTGTGACTGTAGCAATGGCACGATGTATAGCCCTAACAACAGGGATTTTCTGATTAAAAAATAAATGTTTTATATTTTATTAATTTACATAAGAAAAAAGTACTTCTTAATTAATATTTCATTCTCATCATACAGTTTTATCGAGAAAAAATCACAATATATAGCGTTGATGTTATATTTACACTTTAACATAATTGACTATTAACAATAAGCACATGTATGATTATCCTGCAATCACCATGCACGTTGTAGAATCATTTTAATTTTCAGAGGCTATATTTTGTAAAGATACAGTATTTCACACGTTCATGGGGATGTTATTTTTCTCCAGTGTAATTAACAATTTTATAAGTCACACAAATACTAAGATGGATCATCGATGCAATTGTTATTTATTTAAAAAAAAGACAAATATTCTTAAATATACCTCTATGATCAAAGTGGTATGGGATACCTCCATATTGTAACTTACTTCAAACAAAATAAACAATAAAATCAAGTATAAATCTAATAATGTTAACGCTATTTATCTGTAAGTTATACATTTGAATGGCGCTTTTAAAATTTTTAACCTTTCCGATTTTTTTTTTAATTCTAAAAGAAAAGTTCTCATCGATAAACTTCAATCGGAAAACCATCTTGTATTACGTTGATGATAAAAATATACTTAAACAACATTGATTTAAAACATGAGCACAAATATAATTATCAAATTTTTACCATGCACATTTCATGTTGATTTCCAGAGACTTATTGTTTGTAGAGATACAGTTTATATATGTTTATGGGGATGCTATTTCGATCATTTATTTTCATAAGTAATACCTGGTATATGTAAACCAAATTTAACATTTGTAAAAAAGATGTTTATTCCTGGTTGAAGATTACAAACGAAATCCACAAAAAACTTAGTTAGCATGAATAATAATGAATCATAATAAAGTAAAATGTTGATTAATGATGCATGATTAAATATAATTTTTTACACGTCTACATTTTTAAAATACTAGAGAGGTTCAGTTTTTAAACGTGTACGGGTGTGCGTACGTGTACTTGGGTATCACCTAAATTCATCGCGTATTACGTCATCAGTTTTTGTGACGGCAAGGTTTCTACGCGTTCTTTAAACTTGTAGAGTATAAGAGAGATTGAGATTTCAAACGTGTACGTGTACTAGGGTAATCACCGCGTAATACGTCATCAGTTTTTGTGACGACAAGGTTTCTACGCGCTCTCTAAACTTGTAGAGTGTCGGCTACACGTAGATACACACTTGTAGCTTTTACAATAGAAATAATCTAATTGAGGAGTGAATGTGTTCTTGTGATGCATTAAATAGATTTTTAAACTTTATTTGCATATAGATTGATGAGAAATTCACCATTTTTTACAAGTTATTTAAGTAAATTCATGTCACAAAACAGAGTCGAGAGGCCTTAATAATCATTAATCGCCTTTCATATCATAATACATTGTATGATCCATAAATATAGAAATAGTCAATAAATGTTCTGTTAAAAATTATTTGATTAATTTTGTATCTGTAATGTTGGTGGAATTTGTATACTAGCGGAAAAAAGAAACTGTGTATTATTTAATATATGAAAAAGCATTTAAAAATTACAATGAACAAATTTTATTTTTTGTAATACTGTTAACACATGTATTCGTAACAACATCTCATGACACATTAATGTCAACGTCAAATAACGTCAATTTCAGCACACTCGAAAGTCACTGTTATTTGAAATTGAATTAACAAAATTAATAATGCGTGTGACAACCATTTGCGTTCACGCATGATTGACAGCGACGCCTCATTGATGCCACTAAAGTGTTCAGAAATGCCTGAGAGATGTTGTTCCAGATGTTGGTTAAAGCCTGGCCTAAATCAGCCAATTTCACTGGCTGATTTGGTAAACGTCGTAAACGTCTTTCCATTTCATCCCAGACGTCCTCGATCGGCGACAAATCGGGGAAACAGCTGGCCAAGGCAAGACATCGACATTCTATTGAACAAACAAGTCCCTGATTACACGTGCAACGTGTGGCCTTGCGTTGTCTTGCTGCAGAGTGATGTGATTTTGATGTCCTTTATGAAAGGTATCACATGACGCTAAATAATTTCACCTCGATAGCGTACGCCGGTGAGATTTCCATTGACAATTTGTAGAGGGGTCCTTCCACGTGCTGATATTCCAACCCACACCATAACGCTACCTCCACCAAATTGTAGAAAGTTGCACAACACAAGCGTCCTGGTAACGCTCCCCATCGTGACGATTCACCCTACAACGGCCGTCACTGCGATCCAAATGAAATCTGGATTAATCAGTGAACAGAATATTGGCCCAGTCCTGTATTCTGAATCGCAGATGTCGTGTGCACCACGCTAGTCTGGCGATACGATGACGTTGAAGCAGTACTGAGTGCACCTCTGGACGTCTTGGTCTGATGTTTTGCTCGCACAGACAATTACGCACAGTTCTTGGACTAATTGGTCGAAGCCCTGGAATGCTACGGGCAGTCAAACTTGCTGTCTGGAAACGATTTCTCAGATGCACAAGTCTAATGTGGTTGTCCTGTTGACCTGACGTCACACGAGGTCGCCCAGAGCGCGGTCGATCCTGGGTGTTGCCAGATTGTTGAAAACGTCTCCATAATGACTGGATGGTTTTCCGATTGTTTAAATTTTATAGATACAAACAATAGATATAGAAAAATTATACTTAATTTTATAATGCACAGTTTCTTTTTTCCGCTAGTATATATGCGAACTTTGAAAGTGTGACATGTAGTTGGAAGGGTGGAGGGGACAGGGGTCATACCATATCAATTGATACAGAAAAACAAAAAAAGAAAATTAATCAGGACGACATAAAAATGTTACGGTAAGAATGCACTTAAACATTAGATTTTGTAAATATTAGCAAAGTTCAATATTTATTTTATAGTTAATTAATGCGATCTAAAAACAATTGAACGGGTCAAAATTTAAACCGTTTAGGATAATTCACAATTTCAAAAAAAATCTTTAAATAAAACCTCAATCAAAAATTAATAAAGTATAACACGTGTTTCAACCTTAATTCATATACATGTGTATGAACTTCCGTGTCTGATTAGACACTATGTTCAGTGTTGTAATACAATTTAATCATGTGTATGATGTATATAAAGAAATAAAAATAACAATAAACAAAATAAAATTACATTCCTTACATGAAATCAACCATTTCATAAACAGTGTTTTATAATTATGGAGCCCGCTTAAAGATTTTAAAAAGAGAACTTCTTATTTGTTTGTTTATAAGAGCGTATGTTAAAGTATCCGTTGTATACATGTAAGAAAAAGCTGCGAGAAAAAGCGACAAAGAGTGGACCCAAAGGCCGATTTTTTATGGTCCGGATCTAGAAGAACTGTGCTAATAAAAGGAATATTCATTATGAAAACCGATATCATTACCAAAATGGTCCGCCTCAACTGTCTCTGTTGTTTAAATCTTTCTGTGTTTTATATTTGTGTTCCGTTGATGCGAGTGTTCTTACTTTGTTGAGGATGGCAAGATAACAAAGCGAAATGGGTAAAACGGTTATCAATGCTGTGGAGACAAGACCGTAGGTTCGGAATCCATTGTCGGTTACAAAAGGGGTACATAGACACAAGTCGTCATCGAACACGAAGCTCTCCAATGCTTCTGTTAGAGGAAGCGCACACAGTATAGGGGAATGAAGTCAAATGACCGCCAAAATAATCCATGCATAACAAGTAAATTAACAATGTTCACATGTATATAATATTATTTAGATTAGATAGCGTTTCTTGCATGCTTACGAGCAGATAGAATATATAGTTGTCCCTCTCGCATGTATAGCGTTTCTTCTTAATGAACATTGCTTGATTTGAAAGAAAAACTTTATAAATTTTTTATACAAATGCAAAAAGCATGAAATAATATTTCCAGGGCCCAAAATAGATCGTTCATATTTGGAATTATATCTTGAAAAAGACTCTTCGTGCTGTTAATGAAAAGTTGTCGAGATAAAAGGAAAATGTTTATATTTTATTTTTAAGAGACTGGTCAATATTTCTTTTATTATATCAGGGCGTTATTTAGCATCATAGGTTGCAATTAGAAGTGTTTTTAATTCGTATCAAACTTTGAAATAAGCAGATTTAAATTGCGTCTATTAAAGACTGACAAGATAGTTGAAAAAGAGTAATTTCTATTTAAAGAATCTCTGAACACTGAAATCGATGAAGTTGCTTAGAGATATCCCTGTAAAGGTGGACATTTTTTTTTATATTTATTGCAGAGATACGTTTACTAAATATTGCGCACAAAAATCAGATTCGGTACTATCTACACACGGAGGTGTCCTTCTGTAGGATGGCTGACCAGGGACCAGCCGAGATCCACGTGGCAAATTCACTCACAGGGTATGGGATCATGGCCTTTATTAAGAAGAGTGTATGAGACTAGTTATTTTTTTGTCCGGCTTGGGGACGTGACCATTTAACGACTGCACCATTTTCCTGTAGAAGAAAAGCTCTGTATAAAGATATTGGAAAATACTTAAATGTGATTTTTTTTCATTACTTAATAAAAGTTGATAGCTAATTAAAACTAATCATATTAAAAAATTAAGATAGATCTGGGGGGTAAT
Organism: Magallana ariakensis; assembly: GCA_020458035.1. Taxonomy (NCBI): domain Eukaryota; kingdom Metazoa; phylum Mollusca; class Bivalvia; order Ostreida; family Ostreidae; genus Magallana; species Magallana ariakensis. Next base: position 58,814,033 of record CM035813.1, read on the forward strand.
TTTTAATTTTTACAAACACAAATTCATCCAAAAGGAATGTTCCTTCATTATTTATTGGTTTTATATATTATGGTCAGTGCTTATCAATGAGCATATGCACTCTACCCATTTTCTGAACAGTTAATGAAATTTCATAAAGATGCAAAATCAATTTGTTCGATACACGATTGAGGCAGATACTTGTTTTTAGTATCATTTTCCAAATAACAAAAAATTAAAAAACAAATTATTTCTTCTTCTTCTTTTTAATTTGAAAGAAGTATTCGGTGATTTCAGACAACAAAGTATATTTAACCCAATTTCAAAAGTAAAACTTTTTTTAAACATGACCTACCACACTTATAATTTCATATTTTTCATAAAGATCTTACAATCATAAGCTTTCATCCATATTTTCTGTAGATAGATGTTTGATGTTATTTTGTTTTGTTTTAAAGAATGTATTTATCTGTTTTGAGTAAGACGTTTTAAGAATAACTCATTTAAACAATGATTTTTTTTTAAATTTGCAAAACGTTTTAAATTTTGAACGTTAACTTTATTGAAAATGTAAGACAATGTTTGCCATAGTTATGACGGTAGTTAAAACAACATATTATGATCGGTTTTTCTATGCATGATGTAATTTAAATATATTTAATTTATATGACAAAAGCCATTGTATTTTGGTAAATATATGTTTTATTAATAAAATGTGCAAATTGAATAAAAAAATATCAATATTATTGCTTAGTTTGGTTTACCAAGTTTCGGTTCATCTAAACTAATTTTGTTACTATCTGATAAAGTAAAGATCATAAATTGTTCTACTGCGACCACCAGAACAATCATTTGGCATCTATGGGGATGTAAAATTCAATAGAGAAATAAATAGTACCAACATTTAACAACCAAGTATATAGTACAACAATGATTATCTGAACTTGTTTCTATTTTGAAAACATTTCTGATCTCTTGTAAAGTTAAAATTATTGTTTAAATTGTGACCCCTGCACCAAAAGAAGGGCTCTAGATTTGCACAAAATAGCCACCTCGATGGTATTTTCTTCTTTAAGTTAATGATCCATACCCCACTACATAAATAAAATACCTACATATTTTTTTCGAAGTTCTCAAACATGTATTTTGGGATATATCCTTATCAAATTTTACCCAGTTAACTTTTCCATCGGTATTATAATAGCTAGGGCCGTTGCTAAAAATAGAACCAATTATGGAAAATGGTGCTTTTTCATACATTAAGAATATTGGACTAAGCCTGAAATTCGACTTTCAGAAAAATCATTTTTGACTTATATCCTATGTGAAATGAATGAATTTATTTTTCAAAACACATACTTTAATGTTACACATGCTTATTTATTAAAAAATAGATAAAATTGTTTACAAATGAGATAAAATGAAACAAATTTTCAAAGAGAATTTAATATCGTATAATTTTATTTACCTACAGAATTCTCTGAAATAGTGATACTGTAACCCTTTAAATAGAAAATAAAATTACCCAAAGGACCGGCCTTTTTAGGATCACAAATGGCGTATTTTTGGTAAAATTCATTAAAATATATATTTTGAAAAAAGTTCCGTAAATAGAAAATTTGGCATAGTTTTATCATTTCATCTCTCTAAAAAGTATATTTAGCTTTTTGTTAAATAGAAAACATTATTTTAACAAACCGTTGATCAATCTGTATTATATAAAACGCAAAAGATGGGGTTTTTTGAGTATCGGTAAGTATTATGGATTGAGATCGATATTTAGAAATTGCAGTCACATACGCGGAAAACGCTAATTACCTGATATGCTTTCAAGACAAAACCTATATTCAACTATTTCTACTGGTTTTAAAGACTGTTCTAAAAAAAGGAAGTAATTTTTCTTCAACGTATAATTTTAATTCTAAAACAATTTTTAGGGAAAATATATTTATGTTCGTTGCTAAGCGTATAGAGTAAAGATCGGGCACGGGCAAGACGTAATAACGCGTGAATTACGTCAAACTTTGTTTTGTGACGTATGGACAATTACCTTAAGTCACAGTCTCTAAATTCGATTAAAAATGCTGTTCCGTCCACAACCGCAGAATTATCACATTAACATTATCAATAAAAATTGCTCCACTGAAATGATGAACTTGTTAGATTCTCCATATTAATCGTTTCACTGAAAATCACCGAAGGTACCTATTTTGAGAAATAGTTTGTATATCCTTTACGTTGTCGTTCTGGCACACTCGCAGCTTCCAATAAATTTGTTCATTGTGCAATAGCTGTTGGTGTTTCTTTTGATCTTCTAAAGATCCGTTTGAAGACACAAGAGAGGTCCTTATCTGTTTGTTCAATATGGTGTATGTCAGTGTATTTGTCATATAAGAAATGCCTGATAGATATAGTGAAACGGTATGTATCCATGAGCTTATTTTCTCTTGATCGGGGTCTAAAAGAACAATAATGGTGAATGGTGTATTTATTACTACAAAAATTGATATCATCACCAACACAGTCTTTATAAGTTGTCTCTGGTTTTTCATTCGATCCGAATTCTTAATTTGCACACCGGTAATTCGTTTATTACTTGTTCTGACTTTGTTAAGAATGGCCAGGTAACAAAATGTAATCGGCAAAAAGGGAATCACTGTTGTTGAAACAAGGCTGTTAGTTCGAAATGCATCATTAGTAATGAGTGGGGTACAAAGGAAATTCTTTCTATCATACATACAACTGCCCCAAGCACTAGTGAGAGGAAACAGATATACAAGCGGAGGGTAAAGCCATATAATCAACAGAATGATTTGAGAGTTCTTTTTAGTGAAGACCGTGTCGTAATAACTCGGATGACAAATCAATACGTACCGATTTATCGAGATTATCGATAGATTCCACAACGATATTCCTGATATGCTGAATATCACAAATCCAGATAAGGGACACAAAACATCATTTCTATCAAATGACAAAATAGAAGATGCAATGGCAAGAGGTCCACAGATAGAGTACATTAACAAATTACTGATAAAAAAGACTAAAATAAAGGTAAAAGTCTTCCTCGTGTAAAGTCTACCGTACACTATTGACACAATGGCTAGGAGATTTATGAAAGTGCCCACAGACGCAAGGAAAACATCAGCAATAAGGCGATAGGTAAAATCCATTTCTCTAAAGAAAACAAGATTGTTCAGATTAAAAAGTAACCGTTCTTTTAACTTTTGTAAATTCTTACACAGCATTCGAAAATGATTAATATATTACGTGTTCCTCCGACTATTCTATGTTCATGAAAGCTCATCTTTATCTACATATTTTCACATAAGTTATTTTATGCACACATTGTAATCATTGCCTTTCATGTAAAACATATTAACATGGAAATATCTATAAATAGGAATTCATTAATATCTCAAAGATCATATTCTTTTTTTAATTCAAAAAATAAGCCACATGCTACTAATTCTCCGAGAATTTCATCCCTTAATTCCTTTTCCTTTATCCTTTTACCAATCATTCACAAAAAATCAATTCCGACAACAATTCCGGCAGCCTCAAACTTGCATTTTTTCAAGAAGTAATAAAAACCCTTATTTAAAATCGATCAGTCTTTTGTGAAATGTTATCTATAGTATTGAGAAGATTTTGTATTGTAAAGTATGCAGCAGGTGGACCAAAGTGGGGTTTAAGGAGAACTGAAAAGGTTAAACAATTAAATGATTTCATCATTGGAAACAAATATACCTCTTATGTTATTGATTGGATGATGGAAGGTTTCTTATTTAGATAAGGTACATACTTTAGCTATTTATGTCGTTTAGGGTTTATAAAAAAACACAGTTCTAATTTGTAAAAGTATTTGTTTCGATATCTTAGTTTTGGCTCTTTAAACTTTGTTATTAGAAAAAAAATACATATATTATCTAAACTAATAGTACTCTCATATATTGTGTGTCCCATTCCTTTATCCTAGTAATAATTTAAATGTTTCAAGATTAAGAGTCAGATCTGAAAACAATGTTTGCGATTGTAATGGCTGGAATTGATATTTCCTGTCTTCGATATGTAATCTAAATGTTTTGCTTGCTGTTGCAAATTTCTTTTATAATTTAGTGCCATTGGTCAGTTTGAGTAAAGAATGCAAATTTATTACAGGGTGTCTGGCTAAAATTATGAAAAGATTCCTGATAAGACCTTTGTAAGAATACGTGGTACATGTGTAATTTGTGTAATTACTGATTTTCAGACATACAAATTCGGAAACTTTTTACAACAATCTTAAGTGCTAAAATATTACAACTTTCTGATTTATTGGAGTCGTGCCTTGTGATTTGATAGCGGGAATATTATTGTTATTATTAAGAATAACAAACAATTCAAATACAATTTTAAAAAATAGGATTTTTAAAAAAAAGGTTTCTAAAATATGACTTAATTTGGCTCATAAATTGTGCAAAGTTTACACATGAATTTACAGTAGGAGTTTGAAGAAAAACAAATATTCTCAAACACTGCTCTACACCATGATGCATGCAACCTACAAATGCATTGATTTAGCTTTGTTCGAGATTTACTACTTCCAAGTGTGTTTATTGCCACATATAAGAAGGTTCCCTAAGCTCATTAAAATAGTACTGTTTAGATTCCCACTAACAAAGCACACAACCATTTCTTGTTTTCGGTACATTTATCCAGTCACTTTTATCCAAGTATATTAAAAGGGAACCAGGGATTATGTTTGACGAAACCTTCCACGACGGGTTTATTGTTTTTCTATCTATTTATCTATGTATGAATGATTATTCATGCGCTATGGAAAATGACAGTGGTTACCTTTTTTAAATACCTTTTAGTAGTAACACTGTTAAAATTCAAAACCTCTGCTATTCCCTATAAAGCAAAATGTTTAGGTAAGCGATGTGGCCTATGGGTTTCTGTTATTAAAACATATTACACAATTCTGATAACTATGAAGATGTTCACTTGATTATCTCACAAAAATTGGAACTACGTACAGTCGCAGATCCATTTTCTTTTGTAATTAAGAAGGAATTTGATATACACACTTCAACATTTATTGAAATAAACCAGCCATATTAAGGTTATGTATTGCTGAGGATTATGATGCTAGACTGGGCGTGATTCGTGCATATGCAAAGGACTTGATATCAGAAATTATTAGCTGGCATTTTTTTGGTCACGATTGCTTCTCATCTCTAATGCATATCACCATGATGCTTTTTTGACATAAGATTACTTATTTTTTTCTATACAGGAAAAGGGAAGTTATTGTCCCACAAATCTAAATACAAAATCAATCCAGAAAGCTTGAACAATACACAGGTGTCTATTCAAATTACAGTTTTGTTCGATATATCAGAACACTGTTTGTAATGGCTTTGTACTACAAACAGTGTATTTATGGGTGGTATCATTATTCTCGGTTATTAGTTTATTAAGTTAGGACATTCCAACGCAAGCCAAGAGTGTGAAGGGTAAGTGGTATATATTATTGTTTGTTGTATAAAGCATATAGAATATAGAGTAATTGTTTAGACTGTTTTTGATTGTTTTGGTTTATAATTTATCAATTAATATTATTGGTGACAAAGACACATGCAGGATATGCCTTAGAGCGCGTCGTCTTGATGTTGTTGATGTATTGAATTTTTATTTAAAAAACTGAGAATTTTCGACTGCAATAAATGAATGACCGTTTAAATAGTACATTGTAATCACGAGAAGGCCAACGTACAAACAACTGGCTTCAACATATTTTTAATTCGTTTCGAAAAAGCTTAAGGGTGTTGACATCGATATCTATTATGAAGTAAAATAAAAAAAAAACTTTGAATGAGAAAGTCCAAAAACATTATCAAAAGTAGTCTAAAAATTGTGTATTTGTTTATTTAAAATAAAATAACTTAAAATGATACTATACTATTTTGTGCTTGGTATCAACAAAAAATTCTTCCTCTACATGTAACTATGCGGCACAGTTTATGGATTTAAAATCGCATAAATAATTTATATGGCTTCCTGTTTGAATATAAATAGGGGAAGAATAAGACACAAATCTTATTCCGAGGTTTATAAAAATGTATTTTTCCAATTCATTTTTACCAATACCTTGCAAAATTGCCATTGTGTTTTGTCTGAATGAACTGTGAAACACGTTAGTTATAAATGAATGCCGTTATTGACAATATTCAAATTACTTCTCGTACAGAAAATACAATTTTATCATTGAAATGTTTATTTCGCATGGTATTTTCAGTAATTTTATTTACCCTTCAACATATATAGTAAATTTGCCATATATTTTTGGAATAGTTGAAACTACAAAGGGTGCTGTGTAGGTTTCTTTTAGAATTTGAACAACGAAACGTGGGAGCGTAAGTCATTATAAGGGGTGCGTCTTTTAACCCCAAGGAACCCCAAGGAACCCCATGGAACCCCAAGGAACCCCACAAATACCCAAATGAAACAAATTTATAACTCTTGATACCCTTGGGACTATTTGGTATCCTAGAGACATCCCCTAGGCACCCCATGGAACCCCATGGATACCCAAACGAACCCCAAGGATACCCAAATGAACCCCAAGGAACCCCAATGATACCTCAAGAAACCCCAAGGATACACTGATAATTCAAATTTATGAAAATTTATAACTCATGATAACCCTGGGGACTCATTGGGATCCCAGAGACACCCCTAGGTACCCCATGGAACCCCAAGGATACCAAAACGAATCCTATGATGCCCTAATAATACAAATCTATAACTCTAGATACCACTGGGGACTGAATGGAACCTACAATCACCACTAGGTACCCCATGGAACCCCACAAATACCGCAAGGATACAAATTAATCATCTTGATACCAAGGGGATTCAATGGAATTCCTAAAGGTTGTCCCTAGGTATCCAAGGGATACCCCAAGGAGCCCCAAGGATATCCGTAAGAACCCCAAGGATACCCCAATGATAGAAATAACACCACTAGGTACCCCATGGAACCCCACAAATACCACAAGGATACAAATTAATCATCTTGATACCAAGGGGATTCAATGGAATTCCTAAAGGTTGTCCCTAGGTATCCAAGGGATACCCCAAGGAACCCCAAGGATATCCGTAAGAACCCCAAGGATACCCCAATGATAGAAATAACAACTTATACTCTAGGGGTCTCATTAGATTCCAAGGGTCATCCCTGAATAACCAAAAAACCCCAAGGATCCCCAAAGATCCCTAAAGGTTACCTGTAAGAATCCCAAGGAACCACAAGGATACCCAAATGATAGAAATTAATAACCATTGATACCCCGAGGGTCTTATTGGACTCGTAGGGTCATCCCTTGATACCCCAAGGAACCCCAAGGATACATCAGTGATAGAAATTAACAACCATTGATACCCCAAGGGTCCCTTTGGAATCCAAGGGTCATCCTTTGATTCCCCAAGGAACCCCAAGGATACCCGTAAGAACCCCAAGGAACCCCAAAGATACCCAAATGATAGAAGTAATTAATAACCATTGATACACCAGGCATCTCACTGGAATTGTAAGATATAATCAAGTTCTCTATTTAAGTTAATCCATCAAAATATTGTGGTAATGAAAACTTAAAGGTAAAAATATTGATTACCAAGCACATGTATTTAAAAGAAAAGCACGGACATAAGAAATTGTTTAATTTTGATCTTTTTTTTTTTTTAATTTTATGCATCGATCCATTTATTAATATTAATTTTTTTCATCTCATAATAACTGTTCTCAACTCAAGAAAATATTAAAAACTGAGTTTATACATGTTTCATCATATATGCTCGTGGAAAAAGACAATTTAAGAGGGCTCATGGTCGTGATCAATTTTAGACTATATAAATCTCCTTTAGAAGAAGAAAGCTCTGTTTCCATTCAAATTTTAAGCTCACATGTACATGTATATATTTGAATTTTGTCTTTACTAAACAATACTTTATAGCTATAAAAATCATATCGTAAGATTTAAAGTAATCCTGATGGCTAATTTGTTGACCATTTTGGCAAAAACATTTATAGCACTTTAAAAAAAGAAAAGGAATAAAAATAAAATCATTAATTCTTGATTAAGTATGTATGCCAGAATACAGTGGGTTGGATTGTACAGACAACTGTCCTTATCCAACATATGGAGAAAGATATCTGGAATGTTGTGACTGTAGCAATGACATAGCTACAGGTACTTTCTGATTAAAAAAACCTGATTTATACTTTATTAGTATACGTTAAAAATTATTGTTTAATTTTTCGTTCACATCGATACAGTTTTATCGAGAAAAAAGACCCCAAATGTATAGCGTTGATGTTAGATTTACACTGTAACAATATTGATTTTAAACGATGAGTTCGTTTATGATTATCCTGCAATTACCATGCACATTGTAGAATCATTTTAATTTCACGGGGGCTATTTTTGTAAAGATAAAGTATTTCATATTTTCATGGGATGTTATTTTTTCTCCTGTATAATATGCAGGCTTACTGATGCAAGTACATGTAATATTCTATTTTTTCTGATATTCTTTGACCAAAAAGTCACAGAAACACCAAGATACCGGTAGATTATCAATGCAATTGTAATTCATTTATATTTATTAAAATAAATGAGTGTAATTTTATAAATGTTTAGTTTCCTAAAATTGGAACTTAACAGCATAGTGCAAAGGGTTAGAGCGTTAAAGCTGACATGAATTCATAAATACTCATTATTTCCTATTTATCTCTGACTACCGCCATATTAGTTGTCGACTTCTATTGTTATGCTCATCGCTTCACACCCCCTATATAAGGCCGAGAGCACTATTCATGCTTCATCGCGTTCATGTTTTTCATTCAACCGAATACGTTACATTGGACAGAAAGATTTGTAGAAACGCGTTTTAAACAATATTAATGATAACCACTGGTAAGGAATGTCCAATGAAAGACGAACAAAACACACTGAAATCCAGGCACACATATTTCAAAAATCCTCGATCATTGTAGAACGTTTTCCTGTGTCTTGCTGTTATAACATCGTACATGCGCAAACAACACACTTTAGCAGATCATGCAGTGACAGCATTGACTTTAGAAAACGGGGTGTTTATGTAGAAACTGATAAAACGATGTTACGTTGTTACTTTCTTGGATTTACTTACAGTTATATAGTGTTGGATGTTATAACATCGTACATGCGCAAACAACACACTTTAGCAGATCATGCAGTGACAGCATTGACTTTAGAAAACGGGGTGTTTATGTAGAAACTGATAAAACGATGTTACGTTGTTACTTTCTTGGATTTACTTACAGTTATATAGTGTTGGATGTTGTGCAGACGGGGTCTACATTATGATGTAGACTTTATGATCTCTGTATGAACGATAAACGTGTTCGATGTGCACGCGAAGTAAGGCATCACAACATGTATCTTTGCAAGATAATACTTGAAACTCTTTCAAAGAATTTACCATCTTTTTTATTCATTGTAGTTTCCTTTATTCTTTTTAAAGCATATTACTTCAATGTGTGGTTCATGCATTTAGAATGTCCATGCAACCTGAATCGATCGGAAAGCAACCGACCGTAACATTCTCGACTGGTATATATACTCCAGCGGCAGATAAAAAGCGATCGAAACTAATATGGCGACCAAATGCTTTTATGAATTCATATCAGCTTTAACTATAAATCTGTAAGTGATGAGTTCGATTACCGCTGTATTGTTTTTATTTCAACTTTCCAAAAAGTTTTATTTAAAAATATTTTTTGATCAAAAGTTGTACAATTTGAAAATTCTAAACCGGTAAAAGTATTTTGATTAGAATGTACTTTTATCAACGTAAATATCGACAGATGTCCCATATTACCGTAAAGCATTACAGGAGAGATAACTCTCACACAATACATCTGTTAGTACGGCAAGAAGTATTTACAAATAGTTTGTAAATCCGGCCAGTAATGGGGCTAGAAAAGCTGTCTGTCTGCATGAGAGCTATGTTTGCACACAAATATCTGGTGTCAGAACAAATCTTAAAGCCAACATTAGGTAGAGAGTTCTTTAATTTGGTTCTTACCACAATGCCCTTCACTAAGTTTTTTGGGCTCCTGAAAGCTGCCATTGGTTTTTTTTCGAAAACCTCAACCATTTTATCATTGCTGTAGAGGATGGACAGGTTCTTCTTTAGAACTGCATTAAGACTCATAAGGACAGGGTGGTAAGTAGTGACAAATGGAACTTTGTATTCGTTTTTAGAACGAACCTTTACAGCAATGATACAATTCTCATATAGATCATGCGATGCTCAGAGGCAAACTGACGGAGCTTATTAACAAATTGCTGACGAATAAGTTCAACACAAAGGTAAAATGCTTGTTTTTGTGAAGTCCAGCAATTATCACTGCAGCAATGGCGAAAATATTTATAAGAGTTCCAACAAAAGAGAGAAACGCACCAGTAGAGAGGCGAAACTCAAACTCCATTATTATTTTTTTTCAATCAAACAAGGTTTCCTTTATCCTGTTTCTAACTATATAAAGAATTAACAGTGTAATACAAGTAATATAACAATGTATATAATTTTTTTTTAAATATTCAATTTTGTTTTAATAATAATATATAAGATTCTCACATTCTTGCAAACAAATAGAGTAAATAGGTTTTCCACTCACATGTATAGCTTTTCATGTTAATGAATATTGCTTGATTTGAAAGATAAACCTTTTTCTAATTTTCGATACAACTGCAAAAAGCATGAAAATAATATCTTCCAGGGCCCAAAATAAATCGTTTATATTGAATTAAATATTGAGAAAGACTCTTTATGTTAGTAATTAAAAAAATGTCGAGATAAAACGAATGATCTTTTTTTTTTCATTTTTAAGAGACTGATCAATATTTCTTTTATCAAATTATGATGTTATTACAAGTGTATTTAATTGGTTTTTAACTTTAAAATTAGCATCTTCAGTGAAATGATTTAATATGTTTCTATTACCGACTTATAAGATAATTCAAGAAGATTAATTTCTTTTCAAAGAATCTCTGGACACTGAATTTGTTGGAGTTGGTTTGGGATAGGCCAGTAAAGGTGGACCTCCCACTTTTTAATAAATAAATTGCAGAGATACTTTTCCTAAATATTGCGCACAGAAATCAGATTCGGTACTTTCTACACACGGAGGTGTCCTTCTATAGGATGGCTGACCAGGGACCAGCCGAGATCCGCGTGGTGATTTCACTGACAGGGAATAAGATCATGGCCTTTATTTAGAAGAGTGTGCATAAAAAAATGTATGATAGACTAGAAAATCTTTTGTTCGGCTTGGGGACTGGTTGGCCCTTACCATTTTTAGACTGGTCCAATTTCCTGTAGAAGAAGAGCTCCGTATAAAGGTAAATACTCAAATGTGAAATTTTTCTTTACTTAATAAAAGTTTATACCTAAACTAATCATATAAAAAAATAAGGTAGATCTGGGTGGGGGGTTAATTTTTTGACCACCCAGTCATCTGAATGACAAATCTTCTACACATCTAAATAATCGCTTGACTTTTAACTACACTGTATGTAAAATGTAAAGTTGTGTCTGTTTAATTGTCAGCAAACAAAATACAACTTTATAAATAAAAAAAATTAAAAGTTTAACCTTCAATAATAAACAATACACATTATTTTCTATATTCACTAAATAAAAAATTAAGCGTCTTTTCATGATGTCGTTTGCTCAACGATTAACATTAATGGCGAGGCTGCTGTTCCAAATTCAGGAATAATTATAACGGACATATAAGCTTATACACTTTCACTGTAACACTGCTGTTCAAATTTGGAATCGATGAGTTTTAAATAATAACACACGTACTTGATCGATCATCAGAATAAACTAAAGCAAGACTTTGAGTAGTGCATCAACTCCTTTGGCGTATTCTAAGCGGCAGATATATTAGTAACCCACTGGCTATCTAGTTACCTCAACATTTACAAAAGTCGCTCATGCATACTATTGTCCACGAACGCGTCTCCTTGCATGGTTATGCCCAGTTGCATATTCCAGCGATCTAACTCACATTAAAATCTGTTTGAACGAACCTTGCTGCACAGTGAATAATATCACAAGCCATATCATGTATTTTCCTTTCGTTTTCAATTCAGCCGGTCCAGATTTCAACGTTCCACTTGGTTTAATCAATTAATTTCAGCTCAATAGCTCTGTATCAGCTGAAGGCACATCCATTATGAATGCTGTTATTGTTTTGTATTCATACGCGCCGCTTCATTTACATTATATATATTTTATTCAATGACTCTTCACATTTTAAAATTTTAAAATGTTTTATTAAATGATAAGAAATAAATTTAATAATTTTTCTATTGATCGACGTATCAAAGGAAAAATTGACCGGAAAACTTTTTCATCACTGCGCTACGCGCATTGATGAAGTTTTCCGGTCATTGTTTTCTTTGATACGTCGATCAATAGAAAAATTATTAAACTCATTTCTTAAAACAACATGCCACTGGCTTTTCTTAAATATAATGAATGATACTAATATCACTGTAAAAAAGTTAAAATTTCCATTATTGTTTGTACCGGTCAATGTTTTTATTTTACTTGTTTACTTTAATATTTCATAGAAAATGCAATTGTCTAAAGTGGGTACATGCGTATATTACGATCCGAAAAGATACTCATTTTAAACGGAGATCTACAAATTCCCATTGGAAGACTTTGTTTTGATAAGTCGAACTGAATGTACTGCGAAATTGCGACATGTGAGCTATAAAACGATTTAATGACTGTTTGCTCGTCGTTTGATGAGATTTCTTTTGAATAATTACCACAAATTATAATTTTTACATTGATTTACACATAAACAAACTATTACTATCATGCTTTCTGTGTTAAATATGATAGTTATTAAAATTAACAATAATAAGTCAAAAAGTTTCCGTACATTGAAACGAGTAACCGGTTAATCGGTCGGAACGAATTGCGATTACCCGATTAGCAATTCTGCAATCAAATTCTATCCCATTTGTTAAGAAATATAAATGCATTACCACCTATCATAGCTAAATTAAAAACATGTAGAAAATACGTAATAAAATATCGTTGTGTTTTAACAATTTGAAATTGTTTTGGATTAATTATAATAAGCTGCATGACCTCAAATATATAGGAAGTTCTTTTGTTTTGTGTTTTTTTTAACAATTGAGAATCTTTAAGGAGCTAGGAAAAGGAAAATGACGTTGTATTTGAGGTGTATTATGAGAATATGTTCATACTGTGCTTTTCATCATTCTGTCAATAAACGAATACGCAATAAATAATAACCTACATGTCCTCACTTTGACCGGTCTATGTTAACCAGCGTTTAACCACAATTCGTTCACACGTCTCCCTTGATCCTCAAAGATAAGGTAACAAGTATCTACTGATGTTTTTCTTAAATATTGTATTGTTTAATTTTAGGTTTCAAAAAAACTCTCTGATTTTAAGAATTTGATAACTTTCCTTTTTTTATTCTGGACATATCAAATTTTTGTACAATTTATCTTATAAAAATCATATAACCGATCAATTTAAAAACTGATTTTTTTTAAAGAATATAAGGTTATCTAAGTGCATCAGTTGAACACCCATGTGCTGGATATACTTTTTAGCACATAATTTGGAATTAGCATTTTTAATGCAATAAAAATTAACAAAAACTTTTAAACAATTTATTATTTTTTTTTATTTTATTTAAGCTGCATAGATGGCTGATCATTCATCCATTTTACTATTTGAAAACATTTTTAATTTTCTTTTTAAATTTAAGTGATATAAATGTAGGTTAAAATTTCTAAGTAGTTAGGTTTTTTATATTTGTTCTCATAAATTACATTTATAGTTTTGAACTATGAAAAAAATCATTTAGGGAGTAAACAAATATTTCTAAAAGCCAACAGACTTCGAGGTTTGTAATGGAAAAAAAATATTTGGATTATCGATAGAATGTCTGATAATATCATGATGATACAAAAATAAAATAATTCACTTTCTAGAAGCAATTTTCTGTAACAAATGTCTACTCTAATTGCGAACTTTTGAGGTGGTAAATAAATTACCAATCAAAAGTATCTTAATTTGTTATAAATACTTTATCTATAAACTATTATTAGGTAAAGATAAATTTTTAAAAATCTAAGCTTTAAAATTTGAATAGTTTTCTATACCATTTTACAAAACTCTTTTTCTCAAGGAGCTCGATATTATATATAGTCTAAAAATGGCCAGCCCTCTTAATTCAAATCATGTTAATCCAAACAACAAGAGTAATGACCTCCGTTAATTTTCGGCGTGATTTATATTATTATGCAGTGATACGGTTTTTTTTGTGTCTACTTTTCCATTCCGCAATAATTCGATTACATTTTCGTAATAGCAGGATCGTTCTATAATCTTCATGATAATATTTGATTTGATTGATCTGAACAGTTCTTATCGTATATATATATATATATATATATATATATATATGTGTGTGTGTGTGTGTGTGTGTGTGTGTGTGTGTGTGTTAAAAAAAACGCTTCGAAAAATTGAAACAACACACATTCGTCCAGCAATTGGAATTTAATTGGTTTGCCGTTATTAATACCAACACATATTTTGGTTAAGACATATAAATTGTTCCAAACTTCCAACAATTTCAGGACATGAAAAAAAATTCTTCTTCGAACGTTAGGCTCAGTTGAAGGAGTCCAGTCTGGGGGTCTTCATAACCAAATTGTATAGCCAATTATTTATAATGGAACATTTTGCCATTCTACATTATTGCGACTTAATATTATTTAACACTTCGTCCTATGCATGCACTATGTAATACATGTATCAATCACATATAGGAGCAATTTGTTTTAGTTTGTGGGAAGCTCATTCGCGCAGTTAAAACCAACCAAGAAAAATGGAGTTTCTGCTCAAGAAGAACATGACTGTCTGTCTAATTGTGTCCATCGTGCTGTCCCACTCTTTGACACCTACTGTTGCAGTGACGACGAACAACCGTCTCCTGCTTAGTAGTGTATTGGTAGGCTCAGCTCTAGCGGCCTCGATATGTAAGTTGGATTTATTTTTAGACGGAGGCTCTGTGAGCCTCCTCTATTAACACCATTCATATTCCATGTGACGTCGATAATGAACTTGGTAGATTTGGCGGACACCATTTAGCGGCAAAATTGGCAATATTCGTTTAAGATTCATATTTCAATATTATTATTGAAATAAGTAACTTATTTACAATTACAAAACATTAAATAGAACTATACATATGAATTATGAAATTAATAAATAAATCATCTTTTCTCTCTTGAAGTTTGCTTCATACGTAAAATTCACAATAAGTATGAATATGCATGAGTTTAATGAAATCAATATTGATGATAATTGGGGTTCACAAGCAATGGTGTGTAATTGTATAGTGGTTATGACTTTTTAGACTTATATTGTGAATGTCTTGTCAGTGACGTCAAGTAATGAGCTTTCCTCAAGCATCATATAGGGGTGGACAAAATATTGAATAATTCGAATTATGAGATTCAATAAACATGGAGTGGTTCTTTGTCTCTATTGTATATTGCTCGCGCATTATCAATCAATCTCCTGCGGTGACGTATCTTTCTATACAGCTACACACCCCATCTATTGATTCTTAACATGCTTATTTAACAACCACTGCAATTTTTGTGATTATCTGTGAAGCTTGAATAATTAAAATCAAAATTCCTCGAAGTACTATCAACCGTGATCGTAATATTGCAGGTTTTAGTTTACTTTACTTTTTACGATTACTTCCGTTTTCACTATAATCAGTTACATGTTTTGGCATGCATACTAAATCTTCTATAAGGACATTGAAAGCTTTAAACAGGAACAAATAAAATGAACATCCAGATTTCACTTTTTAGCGCAAAACAAAAAAAAACCCACAGTCAATGGTGTCACTTGACAGGTGCATAGGTAGAGTATCCAGTTCACTTGCGATGAGGTGTGACTAATCCTGTCTAGCCAGTGGTGTCAATAAATTTCAAAGTGAATTGGAAAATCAGCGTGTTTTTTACAAACTAGCAGTCAGATAAATATAAAAAAATAAATAAAAAATAAATGAAATAATTTATTTTTACATCCACTAAGTATGATTCCCTCTATTTCTTACGGAAATTGATTGTAATACATATAGCTCTGTAAAAGCGGATAGGACTAAAATCTACACGCCCCGTTTATCGATTGGTCGAAACGTTGGAAAATGTTGTTTACGAACAATCTCCCCCTTAGTCAAATTGGTAAGGGGGAGATTCTCCAACTTAGTAGGTTCGAAAGGTTAACAGGTATGCTTTAAAATTATATCAGACAAGCAAACTTGAATGCCAAACTATAAATGAAATAATGCATTTACAAGATCTATATTACACTGTATATTTAAAATAAGCTTTAAAGGGACATTGGTTATATCCCTTTTTAAACATACATGTAGTTCGATAAAAAAAAAATAAAAGTTGTGCATGCACTTAAAGATTGAATCTTACTGCAATAATAAGCTCACAATTGTGTATAACGTTTATTTTTCCAGAATTCAAAATCCATATCTTTAAAATTTTATTTACATCACTTGATTTTGAATAACAGCAGTTATCAATGGAATTTGGGGTATATATGAATTGATAAATTTTTTTGAAATAAACAGGCAGTGAAAATAGTTTATGCGCAGAATCATGCAAAAGACGATAAAGCATCATAACTTTAATTGTTAAGAACTTCCTACACTTGGTATGACCTCGGAAAGTTTTGTAAATTAAGGCATCTGACGAAGAAGGACCATGAAAATGCTGGGCGGATCTATATCTTGATGGTAAAAATAATTCAATAACAAAATGATATTTTGATGACACCGGTTGATTAACATTTTTTCTTTCACAAGATATATAGTTCACACCTGTATTTTGCCTTCATCTCTTTTGATCCTTTTTAAGTCTAATCTGTCAAAATTTGTTGTCTTTTCACCCTCTTGCAGAAATCCACGCTGAAATGATTACAATCGATGCGCATGCGCTGTTAATCAAAAGATTGAGCTATTAATTTGTTATGATAAATTGAGAATTTTTAAATTTTACAAAGCTTTTTTTTTTTTGCAAAGTGCAATTTTTAACTGCAAGAAAAATCATTTAAGTTATCGGAAAATTGTCATGTCATAGTATTTGCGCAAAATGAGCTGTAGCGTCTCTTGAATATAAATATTTCATCTACATAGTTTTTGGAAACGCTTGAAAATATATTTGATCACTCCCTACAATCGAATCATACATTCTGCAAGAGAAAAAGAACGATGACTCTACGAGACTGAGATCATTTGACTTAGCATTAGGGGTTTTCAAACAGGGGTGAAGATGAAAAAAAAAGTTCTCTGTTCAAGACTTTGTATTTATTATGTTAGCATAAGTTTTAGTACATATTGTGAATCATTAATTATAATCGTAACTGTTAAATTATGTTTCCGTTGTGTAAAATATTTTATTTTTGTGTATTCCATATTTATAAGAGCACGGATATGTAAGATTATCAAGGTAGTTACAATCCTGTAGTGTTTTATATTTTAAAGTCGTTATACTCCAAACCTTCTTTACATTCAATTTTTTAAAAAAATCATCTATTTTAACAGTTTAATTCTCTCCGAAATTATGCCTATCAATACTTTCAGTACTTTCAGTATTTTGATTATGAATTGCAATATAACTGTTGATCGCCAATGTGCCTTTATCAATCATAGAACGTTATCAAATGACGTGTTGTCGATCATCTCACTTTACATTAGTGACCTTATAAAATGCTTCTATATTTAGCTGGGAGGTACGTCTTCAGTCCTACGGAGTATGCCGCTTTGACAACTGCTGTCCTTTTTCTGACTATTCCCAGACCACAAGCACCCCAGAAAGGTAGTCGATGTAGTGTTACATTAAAAATGCAGTTTATTATACCTCATTATAATAATTCTATAAAACGCGTTATCTGATTGGTTCTAGAAAATCACGTGACAGGTCAATAAAACTTAATATTTCCTTGTCATCGACATATTTTCATCATATCCCATGCCTTCGAAAGCCATGCTAATTTTCGTATGGAAATTTCCGAGTATCAACATACGATGTAATCAAATGGTTAATTCTAAAATTTTACCGTATTAGAGCCCCTACCAACATTTTTATATCAGAAAACTAATTTGTAAAGAAACCGGTTAACATTCAGTATGTTTTTGCTTTACAAGAGTTAAAACAAACGAATAGAACGTGATGTATTCCAAATTATCACCTGTCGTTCGGTATAATAAACAATTTATTGCACGAACGTTCGGGAGATATGAAGATTTATTCCCCAAGAAAAATCATATTTCTCTCGGGCGTTGCCCTCGGGAAATATAATTTTCCGTGGGGAATAAATCTTCATTTATCTCTCACTAGCATGCAATTAATGTATAATATACCCCTTTTAACCATTATTTTGGCATTACAAAGAAAATAAAGAATATAAAAATCAAATTGGTGAAACTGCGTCCAAGAGTTGATATGGTCAACTGTGTTTTGAGAGTGATGATCATATGTACTAAATGCATCCTTTCAGCTGTTACTGTTTTGTATTCAAGAACCTTAAATTTATATGAATTTTGAACTTCAGTGCGAGGCTTATAATAAAAGTATACTTTCAGCACATGGAATAATGCTGAAAATTCTTTGCATTTTAACGAAAAGTTCTTAACTGAATTGTGTTTCATTATTAATAAGCAGTAAAACTTTATGGTACTTTAAAATTAGAGAATTTTTTTTATGGAAGAGTTATTTGTTTGATATTATCAATGGATGCACTATAAATGTTTTGACTTTATTAAGCATTTATATATTAAATGGGTTTTTTTGCAAATATATTTTGCTGTACATTTCAGGAACTTTTAATTTGGGAAATAATTCTTATCTGTCATTTCGTGGTATATAAATATTATCCCAGTATAAATATAGACATTGTGTAGATATTACGTTCTTAATTTTTGCCAATTTAAATATATAAAAATCATTGCGAATCATTATTCAGCTTTGTTAAATGGGGTTTGTGTAAAACAAAAATGAATCGCAATTTTTGGGTCAAATATTAATGTGCATATTTTGCATTTTACTTAACCAAACTCTATGCTTTTAACCTGTTCGTCCTACTTTCAAAGGATACTGCTCATCTCCTGGATATTCGGTTCATCCCCTGTTTGGGTGCTTTAGTCTTGTGCAGAGTGCAAGCTCTGTAACAAATGCCGAAGCAAGACAAGAGTGTGCGAAAGAAGGCGGACGATTGCTGTTGGTAAAGTCAGAAGAAGAGAAAACCGAGCTTACCAAGCTACTTCCTTGTAAGCTTTATTTATATTTTCTCATGCTACAAAGACTCACTGAAACTAGGGTTTTTGATAAGTAGAAACTGAATCAACACTAATGTTGAAATAATTTGTCATTTATTTAAAAAAAACCCCAAAATAATGAAAAATACTATATTAAATGATAGTGGATCAGACTTCAAGCTATTCTCACGTAACAAAAGTGGCATATTATTATCATTATTATTATTATCGTTATTAATATTAATATTATTATATTTTAAGCATTTATATTACGGAGAGAGTTTGTTTCGCGCGAATTTCCTTATAAGATAAGTTGAGTGTACAATATTTGCGTCAACCCGATTCTCCAATCCAGTGAATGAGTCGCAAAGCAAGACGGTCTATTACCTGTTTACGTTTCAATAGACACACGTGGTTTTTGTCTGTTTTATACACAATATTTCATTGGTTGCCGGAAAAAAAATGTACAACTTGATTTTTTCTTAAGAAAGTAAAAAAGGAAAGATTACGTACCACAGACTTTGTTTTATGCTAATATTGAAAAGTACTGTTGTTTTAGTTTATCAATTCCTACTTCAAAAATCAATCAGTATCAAAAGGCTGGCAAACATACGCATACAAGTACAAACAGATTTTGATAAAAAAAAAAAACTGCATTATATAATTGTTTATAGGTGACTTAATAATTGTATACCAGAAATAAATTCAGGTAATTGGTACATTTTTAACATACGTAAATAGCCACGATAATAGAAATGCACAAATATACAAATACAGAAGTACAAGTTATGTAGCATGTAGTATTTTGTACGCTAAGTATTCTGATGAGTGTCCCTGAAGAAACGTCAATGAGAATTCTACTATATAAATGCTGTCCCAAACCTGGGATATCACGTGAAAAACGTACTCACTGCTTCTAATTCAATAGGACGTACCCCTGTTTTGAACTTTGACGATGGGATATTTAAATAGGTTGATATAAGATCTCTTTGGTATTTTTATTTAGTGTAAGCATAGAAATGAAAGATCAGACATACTTTTCAATAGTTATTTAATAAATTCTAAATATTAATTTAAAATGAGTTTTCAGAGGACAATTAAAAATGGTATATATTTTAAATACGCTTTGTATACACTGAAACTTGTAGAAGCCATCAATGCCCTGCAATTCATTCATCGGATTGGTCTGTCGATGAAGTAAAGGGAGAGCTAATTTATTATGCAAATTATGGCGACGTCACAAAATCCAGTGGTCTTGACCTGCTGAAGTAACATCGTAAACAGACACGATTTAAAAAAAAATAATTTATTTCTTTTTCAAAGAACAGACATACAGAACAGACTTTCACACACACACACACACACACACACACACACACACACACACACACACACACACACACACACACACACTTATGAATAAACACCTAAATGTATTATTTAGTGGTTACTTGCCTACATGAAGAAAAAAAGTTTAAGTAACAAAAGAGAAATAGAAAAAAAAATATTGAAAATAAATCAGATGTCAGCATCAAAGATACCTGTCCAACTGTCCCATAATTTTTCAAAATATTGTAATTTACAAGACACTAGTTTGTATTGCAGCATATCTTTCAATATTGTTTTTTAGTTTTAAATGACAATGGAAACCAATCAATCATGGAATCTTATTTGACATAAGACAACAAAATAAATATTGTTTCATATAAAGAATTATAAAATTAATGACTTTGTTATGAAATGACAATGGAAGTTGGCCAAGTATAATATTGGACATATTAAATCCAACTCTTTCAGAGGTCTTTCTGTAAATATATAAACTAAGTATTTTCTCGCAAGAAATAAAAACATGTATTATCGTTTCCACATTATATTTACAGAACCCACATCTGTCAGTAGTTTTGTTATTAAATTTTTTAAGGTAGTATCCAACTGGAAGAATTTTGTGTAGAATTCTAAATGGGACCATTGTATAGAAGAATCTTTGGTAGTTTTAAAACAAATCTTAAAAATGTCATATACAGTAAGATCTTCAACATTATAATCAGTTCGATCTGTTTTCCATTTGGTTTCAGCAATTGGAACAACCACATTTTCATTCAAAACATTGTAAATGATTTTTGTGCACTTTTCATGGGGTATAACTATATGGGTAAAAATGGTATACATAGATTAGGATTTCTATTAGCAGAAGTCCTGTCAATATTATACACTTTGAAAAACTTAAAACTTGCTGTTTTTACACTATTGTATTGCATTATACATAAATCCTTGACATTGTATTTACATTTAGTTCATCATTAACTAAAAATATTACAATCTTCATCATAAAAATCTTGTAAAACCTTTACACCAGTCTTGTATCTGGCTTTTATGAAAACATATTTATTTGCTATGTGTATGTTTGAGTTGTACCACACTGGAGTATTTAAAAAAAAATCTTTTGCCTTTGGGTGATCCTTATAGGTACAGTCCCTGAAACGTTCTACTTTCCCACTTGAACGGTGAGTGAACGGTGTGCGCACTCTGAGCGTACTATGATCGCACTCTGAGCGAACGGTGAGCGCACGATGAACGTAATTTGGCAAACGCTAATGAATGGTGAACGATGAGCGAACGCAGAGCACAAACGGAGCGCAAAGTGAACGATGAACGCACGGTGAACGATATGTGAAAGCTTTGTGAACGCAAGATGAAAGATTTATTCGGAGTGCCTTAGGGGTTATCCTTACATTGTATTTTGTCGGTAATGAGGAAAAAATAGCTAATTTTATCAACGAATAATCGAGTAATGTAATAATAAAATGTCTTATTAATACATAAAACCGAAAAACTTTAGAACGAGGTAACTTAAATACATGTGCACTGGAAATATTAAATCGTATGCGGAGTGTACACAATTACGTAAATAATCAAATTAGCGATTACATTTTTGTTTTCATTAGATATTGTATTGTAACAAATAAAGCAGATTACGAACACTTATTTATTGTTTAAACAAACATTTACATCATTTTTTTCTAATCATATAGTAATTAAATGAGTTTAACGGTAATCGACTGATTCGTTCGGCAAAATATGTAAACACGATTCGGGAAATTATAAGTAATTTATAAATCAGTTTAAAAGCATCGCATTTTTTGATAAATTGTTAGTATTTATTGTTAATCTATAAATTTACACGCATTCATAGTTAGTTTCGATTTCTTTAGTTGACCTGTTCAGTTTATGAGCGGACATCGAAGGAGTTATATGAATCGTGAAAAGTACACAAATACAACACCTGTTTTTTATTATTAATTTTGTCTATTTATATTTGTTTCGAATCGTTCGTTGATTGAATTCTTCTGTTTTTAAACGACTGAAGTCTTTAAATGAATGAATAAATATTATTTGTTTAGTAATTAATCGCTGTATGAAGTCATAAAAAAAACCCCAAAACGGACCTTCTCAAGAATGCGTACTTTAAATTCTACGGACTAAATTCTTATTAAAATGATGTTTTATGAGTAATATAAGTTTCCTTCCACCTTAACGCATGGGTTCTTTTTTCTGTGACTCGCAAAGACAGATCCTTTGATTTTGAAGATCCGAATGAAAATGAATGAAAACGGACTGAACGATAAGTGAACGCTGAACACATGGTGAACGTTTCGGAACGCACAGTGAGCGCACGGTGAGCGCTTTGTGAACGGTGAGCGCGAACGGAACGGAGCGGAGAGCGCAAGTAAACGCACGGTGAACACACGGAGAGCGCACTGTGAGCGCACGGTGAACACACGGAGAGCGCACTGTGAGCGCACGGTGAACACACGAAAAAATGGGAAAGTAGAACCTTTCAGGGACTGTAGTAATAAAACATAACCATGAATTTAACACATCTTTTCAAAAAATCATTGTTTTCCTTAATTGTATAAACATTCGATTACAAAACAAGTATCACCATCAAATCAAACGATTTCTGTAAAAAAATCATTTCCATAAATGGTAAATTAAATCCATCAATGGTTTGTGTGATTTTGTAAGCCTTTCCATCCATGAACACTTAAAGGGTGTTAAAAAATTGTTAATACCAACCATTTTCAACCCTCCTGACGAATAATCCTAAGTAATGACTGACCTCTTAACTTTATCAATCTTAGATTTCCACAAAAATAGTTTTATTAAGGAATGAAATTGTTTCTTTCTTTGAGTTTGGTAGTGATATGAATAAATGATTTAAATTTGGAATGAGCAAACTTTTAATAACAGTAATTCTACCAATGGGAGTAAGAATTCTTCGTTTCCATTGCTCAACCAGAGCTATAGTTTTTGGAATTTGTAAATTATAATTCATATCGACAATAATATGAAGATCTACCGAGAACTGAATTTCTAAAAGGTTAAATGTTGTTGACCCCCAATCCAGTTTCCAACTTGTGTGATGATAAACCTGATCTGAAAATTTTTTTGATCCAATTTTTTAATACGATTTTTTAAATTGTATATTAGTGTCGACTAATCTGTATTGTTTTTTCTATGAATATATATTCATTTTATTTTATTTTCTGTACAAATTAGAATAAAAGAGTTAAATCTGATTATTAACGATAAATAAACATTATATAAATAGTGCCTGTTTTGGAGGGTAACAGTTAAAATGGACACCCCGAGAAAACCATTGTCAACCGACGCGAAGTGAAGGTTGACAATGGTTTTCGAGAGGTGTCAAATTCAACTGTTACCCTCCAAAACAGGCACTATTTATTTTATTATACTGAATGTCTTAATTTTAGAGAAAATTCTACTGCTTTTATATAGAAATGATGTTAATTCTACGGCGTACCGTACGCGCAAAATTTACGCGCAAGTAACAATTCGTTGTGTTATCCGTTGCCAAGTGTGTTGCTAACGCTGTGGATAATAGAACGGATTAGCAACTGCGTCTTAACCAATCAGATTTCAGTATTTAATATGAAAGTATAATAATATAGATATATTTTGTAAAAATGTTTTAACATGTACAATATTCTGAACTTAATGTGATCATTTTGGGTTTTAGCATCAAAGGAAGCTTTCATTCAAGGATCTAAGGCCGGGAACAATTGGGTAACGGACGCTGGAATCCCCCTGCCTTATACACCTACTTCCGGTATTGTCGACGGAACCAATCCTCAGGCAACAGGGATATCCCTTATGAAAGAGGGGATTTTTGCTGCAAAACCGGATCAATACAAAGTCGATTTTTATTTTTGTCAAATCTAAGCTTTTGAGGAAAGAAAGAACGATTTATTGTTATATTCAATATCATTGTGCTAAGTTCATTTGCCCATTTTCCTTTCATAAAACTACCTTTCAAACTTTAAGTGCCCGGAGACCATTGTTCTTAGTAGTTATTCATTACAAACGCTAAAGGATACATAAACAGTGCAATTTTTGGTTTTGTGTGTTTGTTTGTTTGTTTGTTTTTGTTTTTTTGTTTTGTTTTGTTTTGTTTTTGCTTTTTTGAGTGGGGGTATTAATTGTAACTTTAATAAATTTCACAGAAGCTGGCTAGGCAAAGCCAAGCCTTTTATTTACTTTAACAACCCGGGCTATTTCTGTAAACTTTCTAACCTAGCAAGTGTTTTCTTTCTGGATGACCAAAACTTTTTTCTTTTTAATAAAAATGATAAAAAAAATTATAATTTTGAAAACGTGACGGCCGCCATGTTTTTTTTTTATTTTGCTGGATACTGCATATACAAATATAGACGGCAATCAGGGGACGTCGTTTTGTTTCCATTACTTTACGACCTACGACGTTTCAGTCCAAGGAAAAACAAAATAGCATGTACAGGAACAATTATTGACATTGATTTAGCCCTTTAGACGGGGATTGTTGTTTTAGAACACATGTCATTCAATCAAGTTTAAATAACAAATCGAACTGAAAAATCATAAAGATAAAACATATTAACCAGCATTCATAAGATTTTTGTTATGACATCTTTTCGTTATAAATCATTAACAAAAGAAATCTTTTTTTAGGAACAAAATTCCATGTTTTATCCCATAAAAGATTATCTTAAAAAGGAAAGGTTAGATATATATTTTTAAGAGTCATGATAGCACACAAATAACTTATTTACCAAATGACGTTGACTTTCCAATCAATGTCCAGATATATTATGGACCAACACAAAAATATTGATCTTCATGTGAACGCAAGCGGAGAGGAACTTCAGCATGCCATCTAGCTCGAGTATGCAGTCTCTCAGTAAAACCCGATTTCTTCATGGGCTACTATTATATGTACATTTATTAAATGCACTCTACATAAATGCGATTTCTAACAACAGCCATTAAATAATTCCGAATTATAATCTTTAAACTACGAAAGCCCAGAAAGCTCATTCGAGATTTGAGATTCAATATACGAAATTTGAAATACGAGATTGAAGATTCGAAATTCTAGATTCAATATTTGAATCTCGTATTTTAAATCTCGAATCTCAAATGAGCCTTCTGGGCTTTCGTATTAAACCCTGTTTCATATCCGCTGTAACTATTTTCAGACACATGACACGCAAACAAATGACCAAAAGAATCCGTTTTGTTAACACATGTAATCCCAGATAAATTTCTAACGGCTTTTGAGTTGCTATGTGATGACTCATACACTTTTAAACTTCTCACATATCTTCTTATTTCCGTTGTCATAATGAAAAAGGTGATATACCTTTTGTAGCCACTAAGTCACTAAAAAATTCCTTTACAGATGTTTATGAGTGAATTTCGTATTTGTTTGTTCATCAAAGTGTAGGTTAGGGTGTTTGTCGAATAGCTAAACAATCCAAGATAAAGCGACACAGAGTGAATCCAAAAGCTGAATTTTTCTTGGTTAGGGTCTAGCAAAAAGGTAACAATAAATGGCGTATTCATAATCATGAAAATCGATATCATCACCAAAATGGTCCTCATAAGTTGTCTCTGGTTTTTCATTCGATCTGAATTTTCCATTTGCAGAGGATTGATTCGATTGTTACTGGATCTGACTTTGTTAAGAATGGCTAGATAACAAAATGAAATTGGAACAATGGTGATGATAGCTGTTGAAACAAGACTGAAAGTTCGAAAACCTGTATCGGTGTTAAGTGGTGTGCAAAGGCATCGTTTAACATCAAACATATAACTGCCCCACGCTCTTGTTAAAGGAAGCGCACACAAGACAGGGGAATATAGCCATGCAACCGCAAGTATGATTCGAGTGTTTCTGACACTGAAGATGGTGTCGAAATAATTCGGGTGAACTATAAGTACGTAACGGTTTATCGAGATTAACGACAGATTCCATAGCGATATCCCAGATAAACTGAAAATTACGTATCCGGCGAAAGGACACAGAATATCATTTTTATCACAAGAATAAACGACCGAGACAATGCTAAGAGGTGCACAGATAGACCTCATTAAGAAATTGCTGATGAATAAGTTCAAAACAAAAATGAAAGTCTTGTTTTTAGAAAGTCCACCGTGCACTATTGCGATAATGGCAATCATGTCTATGAGAGTACCGACAGAAGCTGAAGATATGTCTGCACCGAGACGAAAAGTAAACTCCATGACTTTTTTTCTTAAGTTTTTGAAATAGCGAAGCTTACATTAGGACCCGCTATTAAACAATGTAAAAAACCTACACGTTTTCGATCTTGACATACGTGTTAATAAATAGACGAATCAAACAAAAACTATTCATAGATTTTTTAAAAGAAAAATGTATCTTCTTCATTAACTACTATTATTATGTTTTAATGAGTCCGCAACATTTCAACCTATTCATTTCAAACTTTCTAGTCTCAGTTTTAATTTATAGTAAGAAAGTCTTAATTCCTGTTCAAAGAACAACTATTGACGTACTACCTTAGCTTTTTGTCATGAACTTTCCCTCATTCCATCAAAATCATATGAAAATTAATAAGACTATTTTCCATTAGACGAGATTTCAAAAAACTGATAGTTTGATTCTTTAATCGATTATCGAATTTTCATTTGTTATAGATCACGTGATGGTTGTAATCTAGTGCGCGATGAAAAAAAAAACATGCTAAAATTTACATCAAGGAAGAGTTATTGCACGCTTGTATGAAATGTGGTGATAACGAACATTGCACAAAATCAAAAGTCCAAAGGGAAAAAATAAAAAACAGAAGGAAAGCAAACACGAACCTCTACAAAAATTTGAAATGGGATCTGGTGCCATGGAGGAGTGAGCATCCTCTAGATCTGCTGACCGGTCACATCCGCCGTGTGCTCCTTGTCATAATAGGAAAAACGGGAAAATCCCTAGACAATTCGGTGATTAATAATGATCTAACAATAAGCTAGTATGGGAAACGTCAGTCAGCTTTCGACCTATAAAACTGAAATATATTTGCAACATATAGCATACTCAGATAGACTCAGTACATCATAATCCCATTATTGGGTTTTTAGTTCATAGCCATACTCTGCTTATAACATAAGTAGGAGTTTTACTAAACAAGTAAACATCCATAGTATAAATACGTTCTATTATTTTTGTCTTAACGTTAGGATTACACTGTTGTATATGTACATTAATTGATCAAATTCATCAAATTCAAGGTGAACTGTTAGAAATCCAATTTGTTTTAGCTGCAAGACTACACTCATTTCAAGCATAGCAATTTAGCCATGACTTTTACTTAAGGAATAAGGAATCTTTTTTTTTTTTTGATATCATGAGGTTATACTTTTGGTCGGGGGGTGATCAAATTCAATAAAGCTCAAAGGGCTTTATGATATATTTGATCACGCCCCGACCGAATTTATCACCTCATAATATTCAAAGAATAATTCCTTATTACTTATATTTATATAATATTCAGCTGAACAAGAAGTGTATAATTGTACGATTACATATTTGAATATTAATAAGGAAACCACGCTTTCATCCCAATTATACGTCATTAAATTATTGAATGAAATCAGTTCCTATAAAGAGATGTTTTCTACAATGTTTTCTGTTAAAAGCAGAAATCACAAAAGTAATGAGAAAGAAAATCAGGAAATCAAAAAATTATTAGTTTTAATATCATGGTTATGCATGTATTGTTGAATCTTGATGCATATAATTTATTTACACGTTCTATACCCTGTCCCGAGTTTTTGCTTCCATCACTTTTTGCTTGATTTTTCGATAATCATAAATACCTTTGGGCTCAAACTACGTTGATCCACTAAAATGAAGAACGTCCAGATTATCTGTTTTGAAACGCCCCCTCTTCCACTTCTTCAGATTTCAATACACATCCCAAAATAGAATGTCTACGGAGATTTTGCATTGCATCAGCGATTAATAAGCCTGGATGATAACGTTGAAAAATTATGGAAGGTATTCCGAGTGAGTTCCGAATGGAGAAAAGATATAAACATTTCCCATTATAAATCTCCGTAAGAAATTTGTTTTTGTTCCTGTGAACTTTTATGAGTGAAAAATGTTAATTTTTCAATAAAGATATCTTTGATATATTTCCTTTTATTTATTTCAACTGTATTTCTTTCACAGGTATGTGTACTTTTATTAAAAATCATCAAAAAGTGATGAAAGCAATAGCTTGAGACATACTATAACAACTACATAACAGCAAACAACCGTGTTCTGTTGTAAAGTGTGTTATCAACGAAGATGGATGACATCAGAAATTAACCATCGGATCTGACTTACATGTAAATTTTTAAGCATGATTTTTTAGCCAGAAACTATCATGATTTTTTAGCCAGAAACTATCATTAATCCAAATCCTTCTGTTTAAATTTTGAACGTTTTCCTTTGACTTTATACAGAGTTTTCGTCTAAAAATAGCCCCAAATGATTACCACCATCGATAACTTGTGGAGACCTCTTGGTGTCCGATTGCTTCATTCTTATAACTTTACATATAACATCAGAACATGTGGACAGTGTGTCTTAATATATCATAATTGCATCATCCAACATCAATACTCTCCGGATAAGCCATCCATACTGTCAAATCCATCATCTTGACAGAAAACAGAAACGAAGGGGGGAAAATGATTTCTTTTTATTTCCTTAACAACGATACACTGAAGATAAAAAAAATAAGGTAACAAGTTAATTTTGGTATTTTTGTTTTCTTACAGTTATAGTACCTCCATATCGCTTTTGAATAAAAAAAACTAACTCTGTTTTATAATCAAATTCATTTCGTCTTGTTTAATTTGGAATGTTCTGAAATGTTCTTAATATTTTTTTTTAAGAAAGTGAATAAGTAGAAAGTGTTTGTAATCACTAAATCACACTTTATGAGTTGCAATGTAAGTAAGGGTTTGGAGGTTTATATCCTTAGTTTAATATTAATTTTAGAATTTTTTTGTTTCTTTGAAATAAGCTTTCTTTACAAGTTTGTAATTGATTAGCCTTCAAATGGCCTTTCCGTTCTGTGGTATTATACATAGATGCTACTGCGTCGTTCTTTTTTAAAAATCTATTGCGATATTGTATACGCGACACACCTTGCAAACATTTGCATGTGAAGTTCTTAAATGCACCAGCAAACTTTACAAGCAATACACCTTGCAAAAATTTGTGAAGTTCTTAAATTTATTTTCAATTAATGAATTTATAATCATTTTGGCAGGTTTGCAGATAATTGCAGCAGGGAATGAAGTTGTTTTATTGGATATCATGAAACATCTAATTGTATTGTGTGTGTTATTTCACACAGTGACGACGTCAGCTGTAGCGACAACAAAGAACCGCATTCTACTGAGTAGTGTGTTAGTTGGAACTGCTTTGGCCGCATCTATTTGTAAGTGTGATTCATTCATGTTGTAGAGTTTAAATATTAAGGGTCCTCCACACACTTGGGAAATGTTCTGCATACAAGCCCATTCTTCCAAATTACTTCAAGATATGGATTTTTAGCATGTGTTCGACTTGAAAATGACCACGAAAACTTTTAATTTTGGTGGAAAATCAACTTTTTAATTTTTGCCGCTCCTCATTAAAAAAATCCCTGCAGTATTCGAACTCTGGACCTGCGCGTTGGTAGACCGAAGCTACGACCATTGCGCCACAGAGATAGTCACCAAAAATTTGGCAATATAAAATGTTTCTCAATGCGTTCAAATCGCCATGTTGTGACGTACTGTCATAAAAAGTAGAAGTCACGGGGTGTCGAGGATCCTTAAGTTTTAGAATACATTTATTAAAGTGGAATTCCACTAAATTTTTTTCAATACGCTGCATATTTGAAACCTCAAACGGTTTTTGCTTAATATTCATGAAGCACATGGTTACTAATTAACCCACGTGACGTCTTTCCAGTATTTAAAAAAAAACCAAACTCATTCTATAAATCGAAAATAAACATTAATAATCCGTTCATAAATCAATCATATTGTATTTTTAAATAGCAGTACTTCTATGGGGATTAAATTGATTGTGCATGTTAGATGCATTGAACCTTAGACGTGTACTGTATATTTCTAATCAAACGCGAGGAATCAATATATGCGTAAAATCGCGAAAAGCACATCTCTCCTATCCAAAAATCTGGCTTTTATTTTCTAAACAGGTGTAAATTTAATAAAACCATGACCAAAAAAAAAAAAAAAATAGGCGTTTGCGATTTTACATTCTCCCGATTTGATGCAAAACGATTCAATCGCGGAATTAAGTACTCGCGCGAAATAATGAATCTACAGTATGTTTATACTTGTTTAAGGTGATGAGTATATCTTCAATGTCACAGAGAAGATCCTCCTGACTACAGCAATTCTAATTTTGATATTTCCCAGACAGCAGCATAGCCAGATAGTTTCAAGTGATTTTTTTTATTTATACGTCGAAATAGTCTTTTTTAATATATTCTAATTTTCTTGTTTACCGGTGTAAGTTAATGTATTTGTTTTAAAATTAATGTTAATGCAATTTGCTGACATTTTGTGTTTTCGACCTAATAGTCCAGTTAATAGTACTGTAAATATATTAACTTATACACTTTACCAGTTTGAAAATTATTAAAACTGCGGAATGGTATGGAGTATTCATTAATACAGTGTATCTTAGTGCATACTGAAATGGGGTCTAATTATACGATATAAAATGGTTTGGGGCAGTTTACGCTTTTTAAACCGCGAAGCAGTTTATAAAAAAGCGTAACTGTTCCAAACCATTTTATATCGTATAAAACTAAAAAATATTGAATTAATTCCTTATAATTTAATTTTTTTGCTATCAATTGTTGATAAAAACAGTCATTTGATCTATAAAATGACATCAAATTGTACAAAATTCAAATGTAACGTCAGGCGGATTGATACGTTTTTGACGCTAGTCTTACTATGACGTAGGCAACATTCTTTATACGATATAAAATAATTTGTATAGCCAATCAGAAAGCGTGTTACAACCAGAATTAAATTATTTCATTATATTAAAAATTAATGTGCATATAATGTGTTGCATGGTTTATTCTGGTAGATCTTTCTCTAGAAAATCCTCAAAAAGAAACCTGTAGAGTCCCAGGATATACAGACCATCCACTGTTCGGATGTTTTCGCTTTGTGACAGATGTTGCTCCTGTGTCACATAGCGGTGCCAAACAACAGTGTGCAAAGGATGGTGGTCGTCTGCTGTTGGTTAATTCGGCTGAAGAGGAGGCTGAGCTAGTGAAATTGCTTCGTACGACCTATATTTTATGTTTAAAAACTCTTTCAATGATATAATAGACTAATCTAATGAGAAGCTGGATTAAGTAAAAATTTGAGCATTAGACATTTTACGGCATAAGAGAAAAGATTCATCTGCATGATCGTTAATTTATTCGTTACAAACACATTTGGATTGGATATGTGTTTCAAAACTCGATTTAAAAAAAAATATACGGAATATTTAAAGAAATATTTGTGCGAAATAATAGAAATTGAAATGTAACAAGTTAGATATGATAATCCTTTACATATAAAAATCACAAAGATTATATTTTATTTATCGATTTTCTCTAGAGACACCAAAGAGGGTAGCGTTCATACAAGGCACAAGAAGTGAAGGTTCTTCTATATGGTTGGCTGACGATGGCACTTATCTTCCTTATCTGCCCTCGATAGTCGCCAATCAAAACATTCCTACATCAACAGTCATGGCTCTGGGCAAGTTCTTTATTGCATTGGATCCAACCAACCTTAAAGGAAATTATTTTTGCGAAATCTAAAAGTGGATGTATAAAGAGGCGAATTCAAATAGGGAAATAATATTTCAAGCTATAGTTGGATTACAGTGCATGCATTTTTAAATATCATTATTTAAAACAGGATTTGAGTAAAGGTAACATCTAAATTATCATTATATCACACGTCCTGCACAAAACAAAAAAAATTAGGAAGTCCAACGATTGCATTTTGTTTATTACAATTTTCGTCAATATGAAAATGAAATAATTATCAAATTCTAATGATTCTGCACCTGTTTTTGCTGCTGTGAGAGAACCTTTTCTGTACTTAAATACTATCGAAAGGGAATTAATCTCAGTTATAAATTTTATTATCGTTGCAACATGACTGTTTTTGCAAACATTGATCCTGCAATATACTGTAAACAAACTTTTATTCGCGATGACAATTTTTCGCGATTTACTGGACACAAACTGGTTCGCGAAGACTAATTTTCGCCTTATAAAGACATATGTTGTATTTTATACCATACAGCAAGGGCTAGTTCGCGGCGAGAAATATTCGCGACGACGATGCTCTCGAGAACCTCGCGAAAAATTCTCGCTCGCGAATAAAAGTTGGTTTACAGTATTTTGATGGCAATGTTATATAACCTGTACATTCAACGATTTTATGTCTTTTTTTTTCTTTTTTTTTTTTTTTTTTTTTGTTTAATTTCAATTAGTTCTGTAATATATGTCAGTGAAAATGATTTGGGAATTGCAGTTTTGAAATTAAATGTATGGACTATTTTTTTTTTTTCATTTGCGTTATTATATTTTGCGTCAAGATTAGTAATAAATTAAATGTAATAGAAGAAAATTGTTATATGGTTTTACAAGTGATAATATGGTTATTAATAAAAACGAAAATTAGGTTTGTCAAATAATACGATGGTTGTATTATTCTACCTCGGATTTAAAGAGGTTCACTCCTAAGGTTTTGGGTAGCCATTTTGGATCACCTCTATTCTAAAAATTCTGCATCACACATTAATTCTAGTAGTATATTTATATTTTACAATACCAAATAAACTTTATTGAATAAAATATAATCAATGACGAAAATAAGATGCTTTTAGGACGCACGCAGTAGACGCATAGTTACAGAAAATAAAAATAACGTTAAATTCAATAATTCAATATTACATTGTAAAATTGCTAAAAAGTACATAAAAATAAGTAAAAAGGAATCATAATTTGAACAGCATTAGGTGACAATCATGGTTGAGTGAGATCAAATTTATTACAAAGCCATTCGGACTGTATAAGATTCGATCACACCAGATCCACATTTTACCTCATTCAAAAAACAAATAAAATCATGTCTGCCTTATGTCAACGACCGCCACTTACGTCCCAACAGTACGTCGTTTGAGTCATTGATAAACTGTATTGAACTTTACATACATTGTAACAAATTTGATAGGATGTGTTTTTACAACTACAAAAAAAAACTGTAAATATTCCACTGTAACCACTGGCTTTATTAACAGTTCAAAAATCGACAGTGTGTAAAGGATTTGTTAGAATGTTTCACATCTTAACAAAGAATTTATATTATTTTGTGAGCATCATAACGTGTTTATCATATACTTGCAAAACGGTTATTATATCTGTGCTGTGTCCTAAATAGTAAAACGCCCAGGTACATGCAGTGGAATCTCCTGCAGCTCCGCAACAACGCAGCGGCTATTTTATTTGTTGCGATGGGATCGCTTAGATTCTATTACATTGTAATGCGGCGGTGCGCACTTTGAGCATGCACAAAGAACGCGCCGTGGCTCTGCATTCTATATTATTTTAAAAAAATGAATCCCCAAAAATTTCTTTCATTTTTCCATTCGCTTGGCATCAAACCCATCAAAAATGCCCTGTCATCTCCTTATCGTACTTGGACTGTCTAGCTTGGGGTTAGTCCTGTACATAATACGAGTTCGGAAGGATAAAAGAAAAACGAAAATTTCAGTGTTAAAAGAGTTAGATTATATATTCTGTGTATAAGTAACGATCATGCAAAACAAACGTAAAAAATATGAAACCATATTACATATAAAATCTAAGAATGTGATTATTCCCACTATTGTAGAAATGTATACACAAATCTCCGTAATACGTCAAATCGATAATTGAAAAAATAACATCACTGACTGCTACTGATTAAGAAAATATACATATTATATAATAGTACTACATATAAATCCCGGCCAGGTACTATAGACCACTACTCTGTAGACCCGGGTGCGTCTAACATATATGGATACATATAGGCATAATAGATAAACAGATACACATAAGATATATGGATAAATAAATGAATACACACAATCAATAATACACAAAACCATCACATCATTTTTAGCATTACTGATATTATTCTTTTAATTCTTTAATTATAATGCAATCAATAATGCAGTCAAAACTATTATACCTTTTACGATTTCACTTACACTTTATAGATTTATTAACTGCAGATCTGTTGAACTGCCCAGGCGACGCTTGTTCGTGTGTAAACACAATTATCGTAGGCAGGTAGCGGGGGAGGGGGAGGAGGGCTTGGGGGGGGGATTGCCCCTCCCACTTTTTCTCGCAGCAAACATTTTTTCTTAAATTTACATATGAAAACCCAAATTATCAAGGAGTTGGCCCCAACTTTTTCCGCAGCATGTAGAAACTGAAAGCGAAAAAAATACATTAACAGGGAACATGAAAATGAAGTTATAGGTAACTGCGCATACTCCTGTCTATCCCCCTCCCAACGGATGAGGATTTTTATGATTTGCGAATTAATCTTCCCTTTGTTTTGCTTTTTGCTTGTCAGGGTATTTTGGGATGCATCGCATCCTTTCAAAAACGATGATACGTGTCTGTATTGTGTAATTATTTAATGTACATGTACGTGATTATGTAAACAATGATACCAGCAAAAATGATATAACTGTTCATTGAATAAGTTATTTGTTGCATTAGAACAGTTTTATAAGTAAACTAATTTTTGTTACGATTTCTCCAAGGTACGTTTTCTCTCGGAGAAAATGTACTCTAATTTGTGGGTACGTATTATTCCGAGTCACGTTTTCTCCAGGATACGATTTCTCCTGATACCTCTTTGCACGCCATCTGGCGCTTATTCGGTGCATGACTGTTGGTTTGGCATTGGTGCTCGTTTGTTTTGCATCGGTGTCTGTTGTGTATTTTTGGATGCCGTCTGTCCTATAACACACCAAGGCGACGCAGACAAATTATCATACCGCGCTGACGTCACAATAATTACCGCATGCGCTTATCTTTTGACGGTTGCATTACTGCAAACATAAAAAGACAGTTAAGTTAAAAAATATGAAGGATTTCCCTTTCTAAATAGTAAATGTAAGTTAAAACAACAAATGCACATCAGTGCGTTAGATACAAAAAACCCAAGTCGTCTTATATTGGAAATTAAGTCTGAAATCATCATGATTATAATTTCGTGGGTTCAGTGATTTTTCTTAGGTTGCTGAAACTGGTTAAAACTGGATCGTGATTTCAGCACAGTCAGTTTCTATTCCGCTATGAATTACAATTAATCTACATAAGAAATAGAGGGAATCATACTAAGTTAGTGGATGTAATGTGTCGCGGTGATTTTCTTTTACACGCTGTTTATTTCTTAATAATCTAGCTACATAAAGTCATTCATTTCTATTATCAATAGGAAAAATTATCGGATTGCTGCACAACATAATATGTAAATGAAAAAAAAATACAATTTACATCAAACTTCAAACGATAACAAATTACAGCAACTTAATGACATGAATTTTTTCAACACAAAACACAGGTGTTTGAGGTTCTCTTATTAACACAGCAACCCCCCACACACAAACACTGCAACGACTACTTTATAACACCATATTCAGTAACAAAGACCAACAAATAAAATACTAAATACAGTGCATTAATTTGTTAATTTATATCATCGATTTATCGTTGTTATCTTATAATTATATAAATGCAAATATTTAAGTAGCTATCGTATTTTTTAGAATGATGATAACTATCCATTCAATGTATACACGTACATTGTTTGCATCAACATACAGGTCCACTGTTGTTGCACAACTACACGGATACTTTGTTGACAGATTAACATAACTTGTACATACACAAGTACAAGGACATGTACATATTGTGTACAAAATACGGATTTCGACTGTTTGTGAGAAATCTATGGACATTTCAATGTATGTGTAATGCGACTGTCTGCCGTCGAATCGCTACTGCCTTCCCCCGGGATAAAGTGTCCCTCTCTCAGACGATTGTACACCATGGACATGGATTTGGACGAAGAAAAGCCATTCTTTTTGCCATCGTATGAGAAGGATACCAAATCAGTTTCTAGATCTGTGTTACTCTCGGAGTCTTTTACTAGAACGTTCAATGGTTACAAGAAGATATTCTGTAAACACTGGTACTCTAGTGCAAAGCCAAGGTACTTTAACAAGATGTAAAAATAAGCTT
Source organism: Magallana ariakensis (assembly GCA_020458035.1). Taxonomy (NCBI): domain Eukaryota; kingdom Metazoa; phylum Mollusca; class Bivalvia; order Ostreida; family Ostreidae; genus Magallana; species Magallana ariakensis. The sequence continues at coordinate 58,851,176 of CM035813.1, forward strand.
TGCTTTTGCAGGAAACTGTTTTGGTTTTTGTTTCAATATTGTGGTTTTCTTGACAACGCAGGCTAATTGAATTTTGAAAATAGATTTTTTTAATCATTTTACAGCTATCTTTTGACGCACATCGTTGTATCTTCATTCTTCTGCAAATAAAGAATTGTTACGCCTAAAATATAAAAAAGTTACACATGATTTTTAATGCATTTTTAGAGGGGTTTTGTTTATCTGCCATGGAATCGGAGACCACAGCCTTTGGTACGAGGGCTTTGCCGATATTTTAGTCAAAATTGGATTTTACGTTTTTACACATGACCATGGTAAGCCTGTTGCACATCATCTATGTTCGCTATGGGCTATAAATGTCCTGAAATGTGGATTTAATATCAACGTTATACATTTAACACGTTATTTACACTGTAATTATTTGTATTAAAGATGTTAACTAATATCAACTAATACAAACTGTTATAACATTTACAAATTTCATGAAATACAATATTATTTGGTTTTAATGTTTTGGTTATTTGAAAGATTTAATTAATTATTGACTACTCATTTAAATTTGATAAAACTCAATATAATAATTAAAGTTGCACAATGTAATGATTTTAATTAATTAACATTCAGTCATTTTTTTTTACAGTCGGACAAGGTCAAAGCGAGGGGTCCCATAACCACGTGGACAGCTTTAATGAATACACGTCTGTCATATTTCAACACTGCAACGAAGTCAAAGAAAAGTACCCTGACCTACCTATCTTTGTGTTCGGAAATTCCGTGGTAAAAACATTTAATGCTATTTTAATGGAATTAGATAATTACAGTTTCATTTTAAAGAAAATATATATATATTTTGGAAAAAAAACCCCACCAAAATATATATTAAGATGTGATATTGAGTAAGAGCTTTGAGAAAGGGCCGTAATTAAAGGAAGTCATTCTATACTCTGTCCCGAGTTTTTGCTTCCACCACTATTTGCTTGATATTTCGATAATAATAAATATCTTTGTGCTAAAACTATGTTCATCCACTAATATGAAAAATGTCCAGATTATCTGTTTTGAAACGCCCCCTCTACCGCTTCAGGTTTCAATACACATCCAAAAATAGAAAGTCTACGGAGATTTAGCATTGCATCAGCCATTATTAAGCCCGGATGATAACGTTGAAAAAATGTGCGAGGTGTCCCGAGAACTTCCCAATGGAGAAAAGATGTAAACATTTCCCATTATAAATCTCCGTAAGAAATTTGTTTTCGTTCCTGTGAACTTTTATGAGTGAAAAATGATAATTTGTCAATGAAGATATCTTGGATATTTTCCCTTTTATCAACTTCAACAGCATTTCTTTCACAGGTATGTGTATTTTTATTAAAAATCACCAAAAAGTGATGGAAGCAATAACTTGGGACAGACTATAGTCATATTTATTCTTTATGAGAGGAATTATGTATGTAAGAAAACTTCATCAGTTAGCAAATTTGTTTACTTTAAAGGGAGCTACGGTCGCGCTGCTAGCAGCTGTACAAAAACCTGGTTTGTTCCAGGGACTGGTATTATCTGGAACTTTACTCCTGCCCACTGGCGGACCACCTTCATTTCTCCGAGTAAGATTGCAATTTTTAAAAATAGTTACATCCTTTAAAAATCTATGCAAATATTGAATGAAAATTAAGTTGCTACAGAATATAGCCGTTCTCAGCTTTATATTACATTACACTGTATTATTATAACAAACTTTACTTGATGTTTGCATTACTTTTACTGCTATAGCACAATACAGATCGATGCAATGAATCTGTATTTTATTCGTTATGTCATCATAAATACATTCAGAGAGTGAATATTTTCAACGTTGGTTCTACCTGTCGCAGTTTGAAAACATTATCTGCCTTATTACAGACCTCTACTTTCATCGTTAAAAATTATATAAATAAAATTGTGATAGCATTGCAATCAGCTCTAATCCTAGGATGATTATAAAAAAAACCCCACATAGTCTTAAAGGTAGCAAGGGACAGTTTCGGATAAAGTACCCGGCAATATTTTTGTAAAATTGAGAGTTACTATACTTGAAGGCTTATGAGTGTTGATAAAATTCATGAAATTATCTTTAATGATTATCATTAGTTAGAGGGATGTCTCTTGTTGAAATTGGCATGCAATTTGTAGGTCCCATATGTTAGGTACATGAGAATCAGAAGTAAAATGCGAAACCGCGGCTATTACTGTTGTGTTGACTTTACACAGTGAAATTGCAAGTGACAGACGGGAGGTAAAATAGCACGAAAAGTAGGTGGATGGGACATTATATAAATAGTGCCTGATTGGGAGGGTACCAGTTGAAATTGACACCCTGAGAAAACAATTGTCAACCGACGCGAAGCGGTTTTCGAGGGGTGTCAATTTCAACTGGTACCCTCCCAAACATGCACTATTTATTTTATTATACTGAATGTCTTAATTTAATAGCAAAATTGAATGCTTTTATAGAGAATAGACGTAAGTTCTACGGCGAACCGTACGCGCATAATTTACGCGCATGTGACAATTCGTTCTATCGGCCCATTGCCAAGCGTGTTGCTAACGCTGATGGTATTAGAACGGATTGTCAACTGCGTCTAAACCAATCAGATTTCAGTATTTAACAAGAAAGTATAATAATATATAAATAGTGCCTGCTTGGGAGGGTACCAGTTGAAATTGACACCCCGAGAAAACCATTGTCAACCGACGCGAAGCGGACGTTGACAATGGTTTTCGAGGGGTGTCAATTTCAACTGGTACCCTCCCAAACAGGCCCTATTTATTTTATTATACTGAATGTCTTAATTTTATAGCAAATGTTACTGCTTTTATATAGAAAAGACGTGAGTTCTACGGCGAACCGTACGTGCATAATTAACGCGCATATAACAATTCGTTCTATCGGCCCGTTGCAAAGTGTGTTGCTAACGTCGAGGGTATGACAACGGATTGTCAACTGCGTCTTAACCAATCAGATTTCAGTATTTAACATGAAATTATAATAATGGCATATAGGGCTTAAAGCTATATGTTGAGTATTAGATCATCAAAACTTACAAGTTATAATATGGGTTATACATTGTTTTCTATTAGTAGTTTTCTATATGCTTCAGGAGGTCTGCACAAGACTCTTTTTGGGGACATTCTTTCCCCAGATGAAGCTTTTCGACATTGAACCTTGGAAAGTAACTAAGGATTTGAATGTGGTATGTGATTTGGTAGCACATTTTAAAAATCAAGTTGATTGAATTGAAAAAACTTATTTCAAGATATCGAATTTACTTTAATTAATATAAATGTTTATGGGACCGGTTATATGAATATTACAAAACAGTTGATGAGATACAATAAATAGAATACGAATTTTTCTTTTCGATTTATGAATAGATTCGAAGATATGCAGAAGACCCACTTATACATCGTTTTGTAAAGGCACAGTAAGGTCTTTTGTACTTGCCTAATACCTTGTGTAACCAAAATATTTTCAATGTAAATGTATGTACGTTTATGTTTATTCTACTTAAAGCTGAACACCGCTCGTAAATAGGCACTGTCCGCCATATTTCTCTTTCATCACTGATATCCCTACAACCCTTATATAAGGGGCAGACCTCTAAACAGTTCAAGTAAGAGAATAACAACATCAAATAAATTGGTCAATGCATTATTTACAAACAGAATATGCACATACTTTAAGAAATAAATGCATAAAATCCAAAGACGACAAAAGGAAGACTACATGTCGGCCACGAGTTTCAGGTGTGCAATCAGGTGTAACGAAATCGAAAGGTTTATATACCAGGTACCTGTGTGACGGTGCCTATTTACGAGCGGTGTTCAGCTTTAAGAGGGCTGGATGGTCGTGGCAATTACAGTTGAACTTCGATATCTCGAACACTGATATCTCGAATACAATGGATATGTCGAAATGATTTGTAAGTCCCAACTCCCAATTTTTTAAGAATTTTACCGTCCCCTCGATATCTCGAATATTCGGATATCTCGAAGTTTTTAAACAGTTCCATCTAGTTAAGATAACGAAGTTTGATTGTATGTGATTTTACTTTTACAGATATTAGTTTATAGCTTAACAAATCATGCCTTAAAATTTAAGGTAAATCTGATGGGTTTTTTAGAAACCCAGCCTTCTTTACAAAGAAAACAAAGTAACTTTTAATTACTTATCATAATAGTTTAGTTAAAATATTTTTTGATTTTAACTTTTTTATGAATTTGATTGTTGTGATTCTTTCTATCGACGTTACAATCTGTCTGCATGAAATTATACTAAAAAATAAAGATAAAGGAAACAAAAATTTGCCATAATATGTGTTAATTGCAATTTGTTTAGATGGTGCGTGGCCTTCATGAATGCCATCATGAGACTTGAAGATACAATAAAGTTCATTGACTGTCCGCTGTTGATTTTACATGGCGATGCAGACCCTATAAGTGACATCAAATCGTCCGAGGACTTATTTGATACAGTCAAGAGTTTAGATAAGGAAATAAAGGTCGTTCATTATTTTTTCATTTCATCAAATTTTTTATCAAATGAATATTTAAAAAAAAAAACGTCAATATAATATAATATTTAGAGGAATATTTAGCATTTTTCAGTTTATGTTCTTTAAATACATAATTTGATTTACTTGTAGAGCAACACCATGAAGCAAAAAAGAAATAACCGATATTTTCTACAATCAAAGAAAAAAGTGTAACACATTTATAATGATATTTTTGTTATTATTGTTTTAGATATATCCTAGACTTTATCATTGTCTGCTTCTTGAGTCGGAAGAAGAGAGATCTAAAGTTTATGATGACGTCATTAACTGGTTTCATAAGCAAATGCAAACTATTAAGGAGTTGTAAATACATGTAATTATCAATAAACAGAAGAAGGGAGATGACTTAAGTTTGACTTGTTGATATTCAAATACATGTATCTTTCAATTGATATAAAATAACAGTTGTGCTATCTCTTTAATCAAATTAATAAATATAGCTTATTAGTAATTCTGGTTCTATCTGTTTTGCTGTTTTAAACAAACATACATGTATTGTGTTGTTTATTTGTTGTTTTCACTCGTGTACGAGGGTAAAGTCAAAACTAACAGATTAATTTATGCAACAATACTTATTTTAGTGATATACGAAGTTACATTCCATTTGATGAAAAGGTATTTTTGTTACCAAATATTAAAATCAACATGTTTTGTCACCATGGCGCAGGGTAACGTTGAGAACATAACGTCAGGATAACGCAAGCACAGTTAATAGAAATATCCAATCTTTATATCACCCTGAGTCTTTTGTGCTTTTCACCATACAATTTAAATCGGCACTATTTCAGTTGTCATCTGATTTGTTCACAATTGTTCGATGTTTTTTCCGCGAAGTTTCCTTTTCTTTTTTACCGCATGTCTCTTCGTTTACAGTAAGACAATCCCTGAATGTCAGATGACGTTGTTTTTATTTTTTGATTAAATATTTACAGATATTCTATTCCTTTTCGTACTAATTGATGTTCAAAATACATTTACTACAACCCCCACAAAATGTGTTAGAGTTAAACACAAATGTGAAAATAATTTCTGACCTATTTTTTCCACCACTGAGCATTTTAGCAGTTTTTATCGGCTTTTTCCCGAGTTAGATCCATACTGTTTATACTTTTCGTTACGCCGTGACGTCCGGCGACGTCAGTGTTTTCAGTCAATTTTAAAGAGGACTATATGTCTCTGTTAAACAAATATATATATACACCTCGCCCCCAAGACAACTCGCCACCAGTTCGAGACAACTCGCCCCCAAATTAGGACAACTCGCCCTCAGTCAAGACAACTCGCCCCCGACAAAAAAAAAATTTATACGCATTTAATCAACAAATATTATTACTTTTCACTGATCTTCGAATATAACAAGAAGTCAAGTATTAAGTTTCAAAATATTATTGTTAAATACATGGGTACGCCAATTAATCATCAACTTTATTTCACGTAAGCTTCAAAGCTTGCATACAGTAATTAGTCGTCACTTTGAAGTATCAAAATTATACGTGAAGATGCCATTCCAATTATAATTATTTACAGCTTGGGTTTCAACATATTTTAAACTAATCATTATTACGTGAAAATTATAACGCGATCGTTTGATCGCTGATTTTATAATTACGATGGTCATAATTAAGATATTTTAAAACTTTAAACAAGGTGCTCTATTTAAATTTCTCTGGTTTCTAAAATCTTTTAAATTTTTGAAGTACGTTTATTTGCCTGAGTTTAAATCAGGAAAGAGATTTTATAAAGATGTTTAATCATAATACATACAACTTTCGCTAATTATAGATGAATTTAAATAAAACTGTCTAAGTAAAACTGTGGTTGAAAGTTTGTTGATCTGTTAAATTTCAAATTAAAAAACTATCAAAATTTGAAATATAACCTGGAGAATATAAATTGCAATGTGATATATGGCATAAAAAATAATTTTTGTTAAACATTTTGTCGTAATACAAACAAAAATACTGGGAGTGAGTTGTCTTTTTGTTGGGGGCGAGCTGTCTTGAGTGGTGGCGAGTTGTCCTAAATTGGGGGCGAGTTGTCTTCGGTTGTACTGGGGGCGACTTGTCTTGGGGGCGAGTTGTCCTGATTCCTATATCCCGTATTCAGTTGGTACATAGAATAACATTACAATTTTTAATTTTAGGTTTCAGTTTTAGTTGGTTTTAAGCCCAATTTATGGAGATATTACTTTCAACATAATATGGTTTATTGTTTACGGAATAAGTTTGACCTTGCGCCGTGACCTCATTTTTGCAGGATAAGATTCTAAATAATTCTTAGAAATGAAGGAATATATGAAACAGGTGCTAAATTACGTCTACTAAATTTAGTTATAATATGACGTTAAAAAAACATAGCTATGGCAAAAGTCTTCGTATATTTTGATTGACCCTCGTACTCACAAGATCGTACATAAAACCGAACAAATAAAAACAAAAATCGTTTAAAATTAGCTTCGTGTTTATTATCCTTTAAGTATATAAGCACATATTTAGATGCATGCTGTGAAACAAAAAGAATATAAAAAGTTTACATATTTTTCTTTAAAGAATGAAATAAATGGGCAACAGATAATTACTGGTCAATTGCGTTGGTTTTCAAAATTGCTGCACAGATCGATCTTTTTCGTAAAAATGTGTGTTCCTTTGTGTATTTTTCAAAACTTTGACACGAACATGTATTGACAAAAAAAAAAACCCAACAACAATGACAACAACGAGCACCAATTCTTAATTTTGTGATACCAATCTTCTGGCTAAAGTCCTTTTTCATATAGCGGTCGTTTGTTATCATTAATCATGTATTCATTTCTTAATTTTCTTTTTTTTTATGTTTGTTTATACGTGTGTGTGTGATTTTTTTAATGTCTTGTTTGTGTTTGTTTTACCTCGTTTGTTTGTTTGTTTTTGTTTTGTTTTGTTCGTTAAATGTCGATAATTATATCAGTTAAAGGTAGGTTAAGTAAAAATGAAATGATGTATCCAACATTTTCAACGGGTATATAAATTATTTAAAAAATGTTTCATATTTTACGTGAATTTATTTTAAATATTTGAAGCTGACTATTTCATCTCGTCGAAGTGTTAAAGAGAGTAAATTTGAACATATCACTTAGTTTAGAAAAATTGAAACAAAAGAGGATATGGGTACCGGAAGCAAGGGGTCTCGCTGTACAACAGGATACGCGTCCTAATTGTACATGAACTAATCCCCTGTTTCACATTAAGCTTATGTTAAATCGGTAAGCAAGTATCATAAACGTTCTTACTACTGTCTCATGGCTCTTGGTTATTCGAACAGTCATTTTGAAAAGTTTAGGGAAGATGGGCCACTATTATGGGCCCGGAAATGGACGGAAGAAGATGAAAATTCAAAGGAGATAGAGAGGTACCTGTAACTGTAACGATAAATTACATATATAACACCCAAGGGAAATTCGAATTTTAATATTTATAGAGATAATGTTAATTGAATAAAAATACATGTAATTTATTTTTCTTTGTTTCAGAAAAGCCCTGCTCTTTCTCTCTCATGGTCTTGGAGAACACAGTGGGTGTTATAGTGAAATGGGAACATTCCTGTCAAAATTAGGCATCTTAGTGTTTTCCCATGATCACAGTAAGACGTTTTGTTCAAATCTAAACTTTTGGAATGAAACTCATATTACATTGTTAATTAAGAGTGATGTGCGCCATCTTGTACATTTAAGAATAATAAGGTAAACAACTGTTGTCAAAATATAAAAAAAAATAACTATGAGGTTCTACATGTTGTTTTGTATGCATACGTATGCAAAAACTAAACGATGCCTTTTTAATCACTTTAATCACTAGAACATCTGTAGAACTGAGCAGCTGCAGACTAATTTTGAAGTTTTAAAAATCTGTCAAAGTAAGAACGGTTCAGTGGTGTCTTCTCTACAACCATTTGTTGAGAAAACGGTTTAATCTTGCACATTGTTGTAGTAACTTTTCCTCAAAATAGGGTACCCTATTTTTATCAGTCGGCATGGGATCTCTTTTAAGAACAAGAAAAGTCCAGTCTATACTTAGAACTCCTGTGTCTATAGAGTCACATTGACGTTATAATTTTATAGAAAAAAATATATATTATATATATTAAAATATTTCAATATTGTGGTTTTCTTGACAACGCAGGCTAATTGAATTTTGAAAATAGATTTTTTTAATCATTTTACAGCTATCTTTTGACGCACATCGTTGTATCTTCATTCTTCTGCAAATAAAGAATTGTTACGCCTAAAATATAAAAAAGTTACACATGATTTTTAATGCATTTTTAGAGGGGTTTTGTTTATCTGCCATGGAATCGGAGACCACAGCCTTTGGTACGAGGGCTTTGCCGATATTTTAGTCAAAATTGGATTTTACGTTTTTACACATGACCATGGTAAGCCTGTTGCACATCATCTATGTTCGCTATGGGCTATAAATGTCCTGAAATGTGGATTTAATATCAACGTTATACATTTAACACGTTATTTACACTGTAATTATTTGTATTAAAGATGTTAACTAATATCAACTAATACAAACTGTTATAACATTTACAAATTTCATGAAATACAATATTATTTGGTTTTAATGTTTTGGTTATTTGAAAGATTTAATTAATTATTGACTACTCATTTAAATTTGATAAAACTCAATATAATAATTAAAGTTGCACAATGTAATGATTTTAATTAATTAACATTCAGTCATTTTTTTTTACAGTCGGACAAGGTCAAAGCGAGGGGTCCCATAACCACGTGGACAGCTTTAATGAATACACGTCTGTCATATTTCAACACTGCAACGAAGTCAAAGAAAAGTACCCTGACCTACCTATCTTTGTGTTCGGAAATTCCGTGGTAAAAACATTTAATGCTATTTTAATGGAATTAGATAATTACAGTTTCATTTTAAAGAAAATATATATATATTTTGGAAAAAAAAACCCACCAAAATATATATTAAGATGTGATATTGAGTAAGAGCTTTGAGAAAGGGCCGTAATTAAAGGAAGTCATTCTATACTCTGTCCCGAGTTTTTGCTTCCACCACTATTTGCTTGATATTTCGATAATAATAAATATCTTTGTGCTAAAACTATGTTCATCCACTAATATGAAAAATGTCCAGATTATCTGTTTTGAAACGCCCCCTCTACCGCTTCAGGTTTCAATACACATCCAAAAATAGAAAGTCTACGGAGATTTAGCATTGCATCAGCCATTATTAAGCCCGGATGATAACGTTGAAAAAATGTGCGAGGTGTCCCGAGAACTTCCCAATGGAGAAAAGATGTAAACATTTCCCATTATAAATCTCCGTAAGAAATTTGTTTTCGTTCCTGTGAACTTTTATGAGTGAAAAATGATAATTTGTCAATGAAGATATCTTGGATATTTTCCCTTTTATCAACTTCAACAGCATTTCTTTCACAGGTATGTGTATTTTTATTAAAAATCACCAAAAAGTGATGGAAGCAATAACTTGGGACAGACTATAGTCATATTTATTCTTTATGAGAGGAATTATGTATGTAAGAAAACTTCATCAGTTAGCAAATTTGTTTACTTTAAAGGGAGCTACGGTCGCGCTGCTAGCAGCTGTACAAAAACCTGGTTTGTTCCAGGGACTGGTATTATCTGGAACTTTACTCCTGCCCACTGGCGGACCACCTTCATTTCTCCGAGTAAGATTGCAATTTTTAAAAATAGTTACATCCTTTAAAAATCTATGCAAATATTGAATGAAAATTAAGTTGCTACAGAATATAGCCGTTCTCAGCTTTATATTACATTACACTGTATTATTATAACAAACTTTACTTGATGTTTGCATTACTTTTACTGCTATAGCACAATACAGATCGATGCAATGAATCTGTATTTTATTCGTTATGTCATCATAAATACATTCAGAGAGTGAATATTTTCAACGTTGGTTCTACCTGTCGCAGTTTGAAAACATTATCTGCCTTATTACAGACCTCTACTTTCATCGTTAAAAATTATATAAATAAAATTGTGATAGCATTGCAATCAGCTCTAATCCTAGGATGATTATAAAAAAAACCCCACATAGTCTTAAAGGTAGCAAGGGACAGTTTCGGATAAAGTACCCGGCAATATTTTTGTAAAATTGAGAGTTACTATACTTGAAGGCTTATGAGTGTTGATAAAATTCATGAAATTATCTTTAATGATTATCATTAGTTAGAGGGATGTCTCTTGTTGAAATTGGCATGCAATTTGTAGGTCCCATATGTTAGGTACATGAGAATCAGAAGTAAAATGCGAAACCGCGGCTATTACTGTTGTGTTGACTTTACACAGTGAAATTGCAAGTGACAGACGGGAGGTAAAATAGCACGAAAAGTAGGTGGATGGGACATTATATAAATAGTGCCTGATTGGGAGGGTACCAGTTGAAATTGACACCCTGAGAAAACAATTGTCAACCGACGCGAAGCGGTTTTCGAGGGGTGTCAATTTCAACTGGTACCCTCCCAAACATGCACTATTTATTTTATTATACTGGATGTCTTAATTTAATAGCAAAATTGAATGCTTTTATAGAGAATAGACGTAAGTTCTACGGCGAACCGTACGCGCATAATTTACGCGCATGTGACAATTCGTTCTATCGGCCCATTGCCAAGCGTGTTGCTAACGCTGATGGTATTAGAACGGATTGTCAACTGCGTCTAAACCAATCAGATTTCAGTATTTAACAAGAAAGTATAATAATATATAAATAGTGCCTGCTTGGGAGGGTACCAGTTGAAATTGACACCCCGAGAAAACCATTGTCAACCGACGCGAAGCGGACGTTGACAATGGTTTTCGAGGGGTGTCAATTTCAACTGGTACCCTCCCAAACAGGCCCTATTTATTTTATTATACTGAATGTCTTAATTTTATAGCAAATGTTACTGCTTTTATATAGAAAAGACGTGAGTTCTACGGCGAACCGTACGTGCATAATTAACGCGCATATAACAATTCGTTCTATCGGCCCGTTGCAAAGTGTGTTGCTAACGTCGAGGGTATGACAACGGATTGTCAACTGCGTCTTAACCAATCAGATTTCAGTATTTAACATGAAATTATAATAATGGCATATAGGGCTTAAAGCTATATGTTGAGTATTAGATCATCAAAACTTACAAGTTATAATATGGGTTATACATTGTTTTCTATTAGTAGTTTTCTATATGCTTCAGGAGGTCTGCACAAGACTCTTTTTGGGGACATTCTTTCCCCAGATGAAGCTTTTCGACATTGAACCTTGGAAAGTAACTAAGGATTTGAATGTGGTATGTGATTTGGTAGCACATTTTAAAAATCAAGTTGATTGAATTGAAAAAACTTATTTCAAGATATCGAATTTACTTTAATTAATATAAATGTTTATGGGACCGGTTATATGAATATTACAAAACAGTTGATGAGATACAATAAATAGAATACGAATTTTTCTTTTCGATTTATGAATAGATTCGAAGATATGCAGAAGACCCACTTATACATCGTTTTGTAAAGGCACAGTAAGGTCTTTTGTACTTGCCTAATACCTTGTGTAACCAAAATATTTTCAATGTAAATGTATGTACGTTTATGTTTATTCTACTTAAAGCTGAACACCGCTCGTAAATAGGCACTGTCCGCCATATTTCTCTTTCATCACTGATATCCCTACAACCCTTATATAAGGGGCAGACCTCTAAACAGTTCAAGTAAGAGAATAACAACATCAAATAAATTGGTCAATGCATTATTTACAAACAGAATATGCACATACTTTAAGAAATAAATGCATAAAATCCAAAGACGACAAAAGGAAGACTACATGTCGGCCACGAGTTTCAGGTGTGCAATCAGGTGTAACGAAATCGAAAGGTTTATATACCAGGTACCTGTGTGACGGTGCCTATTTACGAGCGGTGTTCAGCTTTAAGAGGGCTGGATGGTCGTGGCAATTACAGTTGAACTTCGATATCTCGAACACTGATATCTCGAATACAATGGATATGTCGAAATGATTTGTAAGTCCCAACTCCCAATTTTTTAAGAATTTTACCGTCCCCTCGATATCTCGAATATTCGGATATCTCGAAGTTTTTAAACAGTTCCATCTAGTTAAGATAACGAAGTTTGATTGTATGTGATTTTACTTTTACAGATATTAGTTTATAGCTTAACAAATCATGCCTTAAAATTTAAGGTAAATCTGATGGGTTTTTTAGAAACCCAGCCTTCTTTACAAAGAAAACAAAGTAACTTTTAATTACTTATCATAATAGTTTAGTTAAAATATTTTTTGATTTTAACTTTTTTATGAATTTGATTGTTGTGATTCTTTCTATCGACGTTACAATCTGTCTGCATGAAATTATACTAAAAAATAAAGATAAAGGAAACAAAAATTTGCCATAATATGTGTTAATTGCAATTTGTTTAGATGGTGCGTGGCCTTCATGAATGCCATCATGAGACTTGAAGATACAATAAAGTTCATTGACTGTCCGCTGTTGATTTTACATGGCGATGCAGACCCTATAAGTGACATCAAATCGTCCGAGGACTTATTTGATACAGTCAAGAGTTTAGATAAGGAAATAAAGGTCGTTCATTATTTTTTCATTTCATCAAATTTTTTATCAAATGAATATTTAAAAAAAAAAACGTCAATATAATATAATATTTAGAGGAATATTTAGCATTTTTCAGTTTATGTTCTTTAAATACATAATTTGATTTACTTGTAGAGCAACACCATGAAGCAAAAAAGAAATAACCGATATTTTCTACAATCAAAGAAAAAAGTGTAACACATTTATAATGATATTTTTGTTATTATTGTTTTAGATATATCCTAGACTTTATCATTGTCTGCTTCTTGAGTCGGAAGAAGAGAGATCTAAAGTTTATGATGACGTCATTAACTGGTTTCATAAGCAAATGCAAACTATTAAGGAGTTGTAAATACATGTAATTATCAATAAACAGAAGAAGGGAGATGACTTAAGTTTGACTTGTTGATATTCAAATACATGTATCTTTCAATTGATATAAAATAACAGTTGTGCTATCTCTTTAATCAAATTAATAAATATAGCTTATTAGTAATTCTGGTTCTATCTGTTTTGCTGTTTTAAACAAACATACATGTATTGTGTTGTTTATTTGTTGTTTTCACTCGTGTACGAGGGTAAAGTCAAAACTAACAGATTAATTTATGCAACAATACTTATTTTAGTGATATACGAAGTTACATTCCATTTGATGAAAAGGTATTTTTGTTACCAAATATTAAAATCAACATGTTTTGTCACCATGGCGCAGGGTAACGTTGAGAACATAACGTCAGGATAACGCAAGCACAGTTAATAGAAATATCCAATCTTTATATCACCCTGAGTCTTTTGTGCTTTTCACCATACAATTTAAATCGGCACTATTTCAGTTGTCATCTGATTTGTTCACAATTGTTCGATGTTTTTTCCGCGAAGTTTCCTTTTCTTTTTTACCGCATGTCTCTTCGTTTACAGTAAGACAATCCCTGAATGTCAGATGACGTTGTTTTTATTTTTTGATTAAATATTTACAGATATTCTATTCCTTTTCGTACTAATTGATGTTCAAAATACATTTACTACAACCCCCACAAAATGTGTTAGAGTTAAACACAAATGTGAAAATAATTTCTGACCTATTTTTTCCACCACTGAGCATTTTAGCAGTTTTTATCGGCTTTTTCCCGAGTTAGATCCATACTGTTTATACTTTTCGTTACGCCGTGACGTCCGGCGACGTCAGTGTTTTCAGTCAATTTTAAAGAGGACTATATGTCTCTGTTAAACAAATATATATATACACCTCGCCCCCAAGACAACTCGCCACCAGTTCGAGACAACTCGCCCCCAAATTAGGACAACTCGCCCTCAGTCAAGACAACTCGCCCCCGACAAAAAAAAAATTTATACGCATTTAATCAACAAATATTATTACTTTTCACTGATCTTCGAATATAACAAGAAGTCAAGTATTAAGTTTCAAAATATTATTGTTAAATACATGGGTACGCCAATTAATCATCAACTTTATTTCACGTAAGCTTCAAAGCTTGCATACAGTAATTAGTCGTCACTTTGAAGTATCAAAATTATACGTGAAGATGCCATTCCAATTATAATTATTTACAGCTTGGGTTTCAACATATTTTAAACTAATCATTATTACGTGAAAATTATAACGCGATCGTTTGATCGCTGATTTTATAATTACGATGGTCATAATTAAGATATTTTAAAACTTTAAACAAGGTGCTCTATTTAAATTTCTCTGGTTTCTAAAATCTTTTAAATTTTTGAAGTACGTTTATTTGCCTGAGTTTAAATCAGGAAAGAGATTTTATAAAGATGTTTAATCATAATACATACAACTTTCGCTAATTATAGATGAATTTAAATAAAACTGTCTAAGTAAAACTGTGGTTGAAAGTTTGTTGATCTGTTAAATTTCAAATTAAAAAACTATCAAAATTTGAAATATAACCTGGAGAATATAAATTGCAATGTGATATATGGCATAAAAAATAATTTTTGTTAAACATTTTGTCGTAATACAAACAAAAATACTGGGAGTGAGTTGTCTTTTTGTTGGGGGCGAGCTGTCTTGAGTGGTGGCGAGTTGTCCTAAATTGGGGGCGAGTTGTCTTCGGTTGTACTGGGGGCGACTTGTCTTGGGGGCGAGTTGTCCTGATTCCTATATCCCGTATTCAGTTGGTACATAGAATAACATTACAATTTTTAATTTTAGGTTTCAGTTTTAGTTGGTTTTAAGCCCAATTTATGGAGATATTACTTTCAACATAATATGGTTTATTGTTTACGGAATAAGTTTGACCTTGCGCCGTGACCTCATTTTTGCAGGATAAGATTCTAAATAATTCTTAGAAATGAAGGAATATATGAAACAGGTGCTAAATTACGTCTACTAAATTTAGTTATAATATGACGTTAAAAAAACATAGCTATGGCAAAAGTCTTCGTATATTTTGATTGACCCTCGTACTCACAAGATCGTACATAAAACCGAACAAATAAAAACAAAAATCGTTTAAAATTAGCTTCGTGTTTATTATCCTTTAAGTATATAAGCACATATTTAGATGCATGCTGTGAAACAAAAAGAATATAAAAAGTTTACATATTTTTCTTTAAAGAATGAAATAAATGGGCAACAGATAATTACTGGTCAATTGCGTTGGTTTTCAAAATTGCTGCACAGATCGATCTTTTTCGTAAAAATGTGTGTTCCTTTGTGTATTTTTCAAAACTTTGACACGAACATGTATTGACAAAAAAAAAAACCCAACAACAATGACAACAACGAGCACCAATTCTTAATTTTGTGATACCAATCTTCTGGCTAAAGTCCTTTTTCATATAGCGGTCGTTTGTTATCATTAATCATGTATTCATTTCTTAATTTTCTTTTTTTTTATGTTTGTTTATACGTGTGTGTGTGATTTTTTTAATGTCTTGTTTGTGTTTGTTTTACCTCGTTTGTTTGTTTGTTTTTGTTTTGTTTTGTTCGTTAAATGTCGATAATTATATCAGTTAAAGGTAGGTTAAGTAAAAATGAAATGATGTATCCAACATTTTCAACGGGTATATAAATTATTTAAAAAATGTTTCATATTTTACGTGAATTTATTTTAAATATTTGAAGCTGACTATTTCATCTCGTCGAAGTGTTAAAGAGAGTAAATTTGAACATATCACTTAGTTTAGAAAAATTGAAACAAAAGAGGATATGGGTACCGGAAGCAAGGGGTCTCGCTGTACAACAGGATACGCGTCCTAATTGTACATGAACTAATCCCCTGTTTCACATTAAGCTTATGTTAAATCGGTAAGCAAGTATCATAAACGTTCTTACTACTGTCTCATGGCTCTTGGTTATTCGAACAGTCATTTTGAAAAGTTTAGGGAAGATGGGCCACTATTATGGGCCCGGAAATGGACGGAAGAAGATGAAAATTCAAAGGAGATAGAGAGGTACCTGTAACTGTAACGATAAATTACATATATAACACCCAAGGGAAATTCGAATTTTAATATTTATAGAGATAATGTTAATTGAATAAAAATACATGTAATTTATTTTTCTTTGTTTCAGAAAAGCCCTGCTCTTTCTCTCTCATGGTCTTGGAGAACACAGTGGGTGTTATAGTGAACTGGGAACATTCCTGTCAAAATTAGGCATCTTAGTGTTTTCCCATGATCACAGTAAGACGTTTTGTTCAAATCTAAACTTTTGGAATGAAACTCATATTACATTGTTAATTAAGAGTGATGTGCGCCATCTTGTACATTTAAGAATAATAAGGTAAACAACTGTTGTCAAAATATAAAAAAAAATAACTATGAGGTTCTACATGTTGTTTTGTATGCATACGTATGCAAAAACTAAACGATGCCTTTTTAATCACTTTAATCACTAGAACATCTGTAGAACTGAGCAGCTGCAGACTAATTTTGAAGTTTTAAAAATCTGTCAAAGTAAGAACGGTTCAGTGGTGTCTTCTCTACAACCATTTGTTGAGAAAACGGTTTAATCTTGCACATTGTTGTAGTAACTTTTCCTCAAAATAGGGTACCCTATTTTTATCAGTCGGCATGGGATCTCTTTTAAGAACAAGAAAAGTCCAGTCTATACTTAGAACTCCTGTGTCTATAGAGTCACATTGACGTTATAATTTTATAGAAAAAAATATATGTCAATTCAAAACAATCTGTTTTGAATGTTACAGGCATTTCTAAAATAAAACCAGTTCCAAAGATTGCTATAAATATAAGTTAAATTTCTTTCTTTTTAGAAATAGGATAAGGGTCCAAAACTTAATTGTGTTAATTTAAAAATAAACATATATTTTTAATGAAAATTTAACTTCAATGTACTCCCAAAGACACAAACAAAAATATCTCGTGCGAATAATGGTTTTTGAGACCCATTTTAAGAAAAGTGCACCCTTGTTTGAGACAAAGTTCCAACACAAATAAGCAAGTTTAGACGTTTTTCTCAACAAATGGTTGTAGAGTGGACACTAATGACCTCCTTTCATATTTTTTCAGATTTTTTAATCTTGAATTTAAGTCTGTAAATGCGCTGTTCGAAGTTATTTAAAAGGTATCGTTCTGCCCTTGTACGTGTAATTTGCATACAAAACAACATGCAGAACCTCATTTGTATTGCTTTTTTATCTTTAACAATAGTTTTAGTCAGTTTTGGGCAGAAACAAGCCAGTTCAAAAGACGTTTACATTTTTATTTTCGGATGTACAAGATGGTCGCATATCCCCCTTAATTCTACCTTTGATTAAAAAAATTATCTAATTTAAGTTTATATAAATGCATCGAAAATGATTGAACAGCAGCTAGACATTATGCCCGAAAAATTATTTTCTATCATCATATATGTAATATCTATACACATGTATTTTCTCCATTCCTTCTTTACCTTCCAACAAACAGGTGACTTTTGATAAAGAGAGCTAAATTTGTAGTCCAACAATTTTAAACAGTAATGTATTTCTATTTCACGAATAATTTTTGAACGCTTATGTAAGATGGAGTCTTAATTATTTGCAACCGAATTAACTTTTTTATTTAAAACTTTCTCTGAAAAAAAAAATGTTTTGTGATTCAATCAATTAATTTTTATTTCAATACACATATTACAGTCTAACACATCTCTATAAATTATATGATCGTATAAAATACGCCTGTAACCCGTTCATTTGCCTTAGTTTTGGTTTTCAGTTGGTCATGGAAAAAGTTCTGGGATTCACAATCATGTTGGAGACTTTAAGGAATATACCATACCGATTTTTGACCACTGCGATCAAATGAAGAAAAACTATCCCGATTTACCATTATTTATTTTTGGACATTCAATGGTATCTATCTATCTATCTATCTATCTATCTATCTATCTATCTATCTATCTATCTATCTATCTAATCTGTCTGTCTGTATGTGTCAGTGACTTCTTCATTAATGCTTGGTTTCAGGGAGGCGCCATGGCCCTTTTAGCAGGCTTGGAAAAAACAGATTATTTTACAGGCATCATAACATCAGGGCCATTTGTCATTCCGTCCAGAGGTTTTCCCTCTAAATGTGAAGTAAATGTTACAAGTTTATATACTATTAGTTTTAATAATGTTACTTAAAAGTCAGGAAATATGTCTGAATAACAGAGATATGCCATTCAGTTACCCTTAAGTAACCTTTCAGTCATATTTCAGTTGACTGAATTGCACATTCATCCTGCGCTATATTTCTGTCAAAATAACTGCTTAAAATTGTAAATACATGTATTTACATTTTCAACTGTCTGTGATAACATTTCGAATCAATTTTGAATCCTATAACAAAATAATTTCATAAAAAGCTGAGCGACACAAAATAGCTTGTCCTATAGCATAATCGAAACATGGTATTGGCTAATACATAACATGTGCACGTGCTACATGTATAAAATAGTGATTTTAAAATGTTGTTTTAAACTGTAGAAATTGGAAATAATATATTAAGTAATAAAAAATCATTCTTTGAATATTATGAGGTGATAATTTCGGTCGGAGCTTGGTCAAATCTATCATAAAGCCCCTCGGGCTTTATTGGATTTGACCACGCCCCGACCAAAATTATCACCTCGAAATACTAAAAGAATGACTCCATATTCCTTAAATAATTGCTAACCACCAGAATGATTGCATTGTGAATAGAAAATGTAAAACTCAAAATGTTATAAATTATCAATTCATTTTCAGCGTTATAAGTAAGCGTGAAGTAAAAGTGCTTTTTATCATTTTTTTTGTAGATGTTTATCTTGAAATATATCGTAGCAAAAGTATTCCCTCAACGGGTACTTTTTCAAATTGACCCGAACGACGTGTCTCGTGATCCTAAAATAGTGAGTTTAAAAAATGAATACCTTTTTGCAAGGACTGATTAAAAAAAACCTATCACTGCTTGATAACTGTATTTCCTTTTTCATTCTTTACAGGTTGAGAACATTAAGAAAGATCCCCTGTTCCATTCAGCATTTAAAGCAGGGTAGTATAACATACCATAAAATCTAAGATAAACCTTTCCTTCACTTCATACATGTATGAATTTTTTTTAGACTGTATTGATCTTCTTTAGAAGGAGAGCTCTATATAAAAATATGGGAAAATACCCAAATTCATAAGGTTAAATATATGAATTTTTTCTTTACTAAATAATAGTTTATAACTTAACAAATCATGTGATTAAATTTTGGGTAGACCTGGTGGTTACTTTGCTGAACATCCTGCCTCCTTAAACAAACATCCCTATGATAACATTCCCACCCGACAGGATCAAACAAAATAGCAAATTAAACCATACAAAACAAGCCAAAATGCAGAAGACCTTTTGAATTCTATTATCTATTTCTAATAACTATAATGATTACTAGTATTCAGGTGCGTCGGAAGCAAATTGAAAGTGGGGGGGGGGGGGGCTAAATTTATCAAAACTCTTGACAAGCAAAAAAAAGGTCTTTGGTACGACGTATAAATTTGCAAAAATTTGGCCCCCCGGTTCCGACGCCTATGGTATTTAGATATACATGTTCAAACTGTTCATTATTGAAATTAAATGAAAAAAAAGTTATGATTATATTAATTGATAATACATAAAATAATATTTTGTAAATGCAAAAAAGGGTAAAAGCTGGGATTTGTTATTATCAGTTGGAAAAATTCATACATTTTTTTCTGTATTATCCTATTGCAGACTTGGAAAAGCCTGGCTTGATTGTTCGGCAAAAATCCAAGAAAACATAAAATTAGTGAGTTGGCCATTCCTCGCCCTCCATGGTGACGCCGACCCAATAAGTGACGTCGAGTTCTCCCAGACTCTGTATGACGAGGCGCCAAGTCAAGATAAAGAACTGAAGGTAAGTACATGTAATGCACAAAGTCAACGTCATTACATAGTGAACCTATTGCATGTATAGTTATTCATATATTATGCTCTTTAGAGTCTATCTCCGTACTGGACTCAGTAAAGCAAGAAGTTTATGAAGAAAATAAGCACCGATTATTGTTGACCTCAGAAGAATATCCGATATGACGGGTGACGATGAAGAACCGTTGATTAATCTTCCTGACCAACCCCCCCCCCCCCCCTCTTATTTATCTTGACGATTAGATACATGTAACAGAGAGAGAGAGAGAGAGAGAGAGAGAGAGAGAGAGAGAGAGAGAGAGAGAGGGGCTGACTTTGATCAGTCTCCTTCGTCTGATGAATAGATGTATCACCGTGTGAAATGTACCCCTTGGACATGACACCTTTTCCCTTGTCACTCACGTTAAGTGACTTTGATCTGGACACTCTAAATTGACACTCAGTTTATCTAAATAATCCGTTAATTGAAGTAACTCTTTATATTTACTTTTCTATTATTCTCTATTGTTAAAACTGTGTTTCGTTATCTATAAGCAATTGTTGGTCATGTTCCATTATTCGGCAGTTGGAGAGCGACGGTCAAGGCGCTCGTACCACCGACTCCCGACCTCGCGGAATATTGTCATTAGTTTGCGGAGTTTTTATAAATTATAAAACGGATACCGACTTCTGCATTTTCCGTGGTTCACAATTGGTGTTAGAATCCGGCGTATCAAGTTTTTAGCTTGATACACGATCCCATGAAGTACCTCTTAGCTAAATTCCCCCAAATGGATTCGTACCAGTACTCGTATGGACCAGCGTGGACCACGCCTGTTAGTTACCCGACGCAGTATTTCGTACATAAAAAGAATCCTGCTTGTAGAAGATGTGGACTTATTCATCATGTATGGTATTGTGTTGCAAGATCTTCTTTGTGCTTTAACTGCGGAAAGAATGGTCATTTTGCGCGGATGTGCAAGACACAGAAAATTAACCGCCGAAGTGTCGTTCACGCCATTAAAGTCGAAGGGACTCAGAGAAGAGATTGCGCGACACAGACAGAGAAAAGAAACTCAAAGAAAAAAATTCAACGCGACAGGGACCGGATCAGAGTGTTCAACGAAAAACGTTTACTCCTTGCGGAACTTCCCTTTTCCAGGATTAAAGACTCCAGTTCGATGAAGAGCTTACTAAGAATAAACTGGATGATGCGAAGCAGAAAATAAACGTTTTGCGTGAAGATAATGACCACCAAACTGCAAAAGCAAAGTTCTTCGAAAACCGCCATTTTGTAGTGCTGGCTGAGTTGCAGAAGCGAGACAAAGAAATGCAGCAGCTGGAAGAACAAATTAAACACCTAAACAGTACACTACGTGAGAGAGAAGATGAGCTAAAGGAAAAGGCAAAGACAAGTGATTCAAGGGGACACTTTCGTAAGGCTGCGGTGAATTCGACCCCTGCTCACAGGCGGTTTGAGTCTAGCAGTAATTGGAAGTGTGATATACCAAGTTCCAGAATGGGCCAAGGAGGAACAAGTACCAAGTTCCACAGCAGTACGTTTCTTCGGAACACGGGGACGTGTTCATCGGGAGGAAGAGGCAAATATCACCGTGTGAAATGTACCCCTTGGACATGACACCTTTTCCCTTGTCACTCACGTTAAGTGACTTTGATCTGGACACTCTAAATTAACACTCAGTTTATCTAAATAATCCGTTAATTGAAGTAACTCTTTATATTTACTTTTCTATTATTCTCTATTGTTAAAACTGTGTTTCGTTATCTATAAGCAATTGTTGGTCATGTTCAATTATTCGGCAGTTGGAGAGCGACGGTCAAGGCGCTCGTACCACCGACTCCCGACCTCGCGGAATAGTGTAATAAGTTTGCGGAGTTTTAATAAATCTTGTAAAACGAATACCGATCGACTTGTACATTTTCCGTGGGTCACAGATGGATGATAAATATAGAGATTTTTTCACACAAATTCTGACATCGATCAGCAGAATGATGCTTAGCAATAGGAATTAAATAAGTATAAAACATTTTCCAATATTGATACTGAAAACGTTTGCTTTCTTTGTAGATATATCCTGGTTTTCTTCACCATCCAGTGTTTGAACTAGAGGAAGATAGGAAACAAGTTTTTAACGATATCAAACAATGGTTAGAAAAAAGGATGTGATTAGAATTCTTTGTAATAGTTTGACATAATGTGGTCCATGTATCAAGACAATATATTTACATTTTCAGTGTCTTTGTCTGTGATAACACTACGTAGTGATTTTGTACTATACAGTCCAATAAATTCAAATGACGTTTAATTGGGGCGCAAGCGGGGTTTGCTTATTTATATTCAAATATTTCATCGTACAATTGCTGAAAAATATGTAAATATAAGTAATAAGGAATTATTCTTTGAATATTATGAGGTGATAATTTCGGTCGAGGCGTGATCAAATTTATCAAATTATTAAGCTTTTCGGGAATTATTGGATTTGATCATGCCTCGACCAAAATTATTCCTTAAATTATACAGTGGCCATGTGCCAGGGGTATCAATCGGTCTACATGTACGTGTAGCTGGGAGACACCTAAAACGATTTCTTTAAAAGTATATAGAAATCAATGCCGTGTGAAATTAATTTGTTCTTATTAATATACGATTTGCTATAATTGTATTTGACAATTTAATAGTAAAGCTGCCCTGAAAACAGATCGAGTTGTGATAATTATGCGTGTAATTTAAATAATTATGATATATATATATATATATATATATATATATATATATATATATATATATATATATATGAATACCTGTAAAACCCTAGTATTTTTTTTTCACTCGAGCTCGTTCAATCTGTAATTTACAATAATGATTTTTTCAAAGTAACTTAAGTTTCAATCACAAAAAAAGCAGCTCTAGAAACTTTAAAGTTAACGTAAACAACTGTATTTATTTCAAATATCCAGAAAACTATACCAGCTTCATTTTTTTAATTGCGTGTATCTTTAGTAGGAAAATTGTTTCAATATCTAATTTTTGTTCAACATATAAAGGAGAAGTCAGCGTAAATGAAGTGCAAATTATTATTTATTCATCAATATACACGCAAGTTATATATATAAAGTAAAATGAAATAAAAACAAGCAATAAAAATTTCTAAAATATTTAAATATAAATACCATTATTGTTGAGCTTCATCATGTTTGTATGTGCATTGATATGCATGGAATAACATCTTCAATATATTATCGAATTTGCAAACTAAACAATAAACATTGAAAGGATAACAACAAATAAGTAGTTTTTTTCCCTGCTGGTGTAACTGTTCAAGTTTCGATTTTAAAATAAACATATTGAATTTTAACTTTTCATTACTCTTCTTTTTTTTTTTTAATTAAGAACATTTCTTTTTCAAATTACAAACGATTTTTTCCTACGAGTGATAATTATTCCAAACCTGGCAAACAAAGCAGCCTGTAGAGAATACTAACTACATGTAATATATGAAATCTACGTGAAACATATGAAGTAAAAGGAAACATAAGCATGGAAAATGAATAACTTACATGTAGAACCAAACAATTAAAAATTACAATGTACGTATTAAAACCACCTTACAGTACCAGTATCATAAAACATAACATCTAAATAAATTATAAGACCACACATATAACACTGCTGATATTATTAAATTCAGGTGTTTCATAAACGTTAATTCAGCATTTAGTTTTGTTGGTTAGAAGAAATGGTTGTCATCGCACCTGATAAATTTTTCTTTCTTTTAGTTAATACAATATTGTTTGATCAAATGCATAGAGTAAAAAAAACAGCATATTCAAAATAACTGACACACAGCAGCAATAAAAAATTAAACCTTCTAAAAACAAATTGGTTGCAGTGCCATTTCCTGTATGTACCGGTACGTCCTCTACATAATAGAAAAATCAAGCAAAAATTAAAAGAAGCATGTTCTGCATAAAATTAAATATTACCAAAACCACTTTTCTTAATACACAACCGTACAACAAAAAAATTAAAAATAAAAGGAAATTAAAAAAGTCAACGGATGATAAAATTTGATATGAATAATGATAAAAGCAGTTACAAAATTAATCATCCCTGTAGTTTATGCCTGTGTGAATCGATCATTGTACAACATATAACATTACATTTTGATATAGACTGAGGTATGTTTGTTAAGCATATACACATATATGCAAGGCATACACGTACAATGTACCCACACCGTGCGATTACTACACTAATTAGTACTCATATTAGTTAATTAACCATTCGCGAGGTATATATCAATATATGGTCAAAGAATGAGAAAGAACATACTTGTACTTGATAAAAACTTTATAAAAAATTTACAATTTTTTTTTTTTTTAATATTAGAAATGCTTATCTACATGTATAAAATATCAGAAAACAGCAAAACAACATGATTTTGCCAAATTGTGTATATAACAATGATAAAAAATTGATATGCATAATGATAATTCCAGAAAAAACATGATAATCATATCACCTGTAACTATATGTATAGTACATTATGAAACATCAAGAAAATGATATTTTGCAATTGGTTGTTTGGCAATATAACTGAATCATGTATTAATTTTCTTTTAGCCGTAAATGCCCAATATTTCTCTCAAGAAACAATATGATCATAAAAAAAATTAACAAAATTTAAAAAAAAGTCATGTAGAGTTCTCCTGCATCTTACAATTGAAAATAAATTTGACCAGTATGTATATAATATGGCACCGATTCATGATGGGCAAAAACTTCGAACATCAGCAGAAATAGATCGACGAACAGAACATACGTAGGGCCAATTTACATACAGACTTCATTATATAAAAAAATGAGACTTCTTTGTTTGTATTAGAAATAAATACCAGAATAAATCAGATCTATATTTAATAATATACAATCAATATAAAATCACATAAAAACAATCATTTCATTCTTCAAAAAATATTCAAATTAAAAAAGAAAAATAAAACTTTTAAAAAATGTTTAGAAATTACTTGTAAAGAAAAAGAGGGGCTTTAATTTCATGTTATGTGTTTTTAAGATGGGTACATGTCCTAGCTAATTCCTAAAAAAAAAAAAATTTTTATCTTAAAACAGTTTTGACAGTTGTTATTAGATACACACAGAGTTGCATGACAAAATAACAGAATATTATGCCTATAACATGTTCACTACATAAATGAAGATGAAAAATTTGATTTATAGTAGAGGCCATTTTCCTTTACTTTGAGTATTATAATCACTGTGAACAATTAAGAGCACCTTTTATTTCATAATTTGTACAGCCTACTAGTATTTTGCTGTTTTTTTTTTCTTTTTCCTGTCTTCCAAATCTTCTTTCTAAATCCTCTTTTTCAGCCAGTTAAGTATGTCATCCTGTACTCTTTGCCTGTCTTCCTTTGGTTCCAAAAGAAGCGAATGGTAAAACCCATTGTAAATCTTTAAAAAAGAAAAATGGTAAACTTCTACAATTAACGTCAAATAAAAATCTGCATTCCATTTATCATTTATTCCATTTATCTGCATAAAACTACTCATATTTTGTCCAGGAGTAAATTATCAATAAGTCAGATTATTCCGGATTAGACCCCCGTTTTTATTCGGCTTTTATATTTTCTGAATTTCAAACCCGATCAAATAAAAAATACAAACAAGATGGACCAAAGTCAAGCTACTCAGCAATAAGCTGCTCAGCAATAACGAAATTTGTTTACATTTATCGACTATGTAAACGGTATTTTCCGATCCCGATTGAAACAAAATAATCGAAACAGGGCGCCTAGCGCCCAAACTAGGACTTGTGCCACTCAGGTGACACCGGATTCTTGGGGGCACGGGTGTCCCCTTGGGATCCCCGGCCCCAAAAGGGACAATATAAGCACCGATTTCCGGCGCCAGGGCGCTGAGTAGACCCTATGATAGTGTTAAATAGGGAGTCTAAACAGGGCGCCTAGCGCCAAAACTAGGACTTGTGCCACTCAGGTGACACCGGATTCTTGGGGGACGGGGTGTTCCCTCGGGATCCCCGGCCCCAAAAGGGGCAATATTAGCACCGATATCCGGCGCCAGTGCGCTTAGTAGACCCTATGATAGTGTTAAATAGGGAGTCTAAACAGGGCGCCTAGCGCCAAAACTAGGACTTGTGCCACTCAGGTGATACCGGATTCTTGGGGGACGGGGTGTCCCCTCGGGATCCCCGGCCCCAAAAGGGACAATATTAGCACCGATTTCCGGCGCCAGGGCACTGAGTAGACCCTATGATAGTGTTAAATAGGGAGTCTAATCAGGGCGCCTAGCGCCAAAACTAGGACTTGTGCCACTCAGGTGACACCGGATTCTTGGGGTACGGGGTGTCCCCTCGGGATACCCGGCCCCAAAAGGGCCAATATTAGCACCGATATCCGGCGCCAGAGCTCTGAGTTGACCCTATGATAGTGTTAAATAGGGAGTCTAAACAGGGCGCCTAGCGCCAAAACTAGGACTTGTGCCACTCAGGTGACACCGGATTCCTGGGGGACGGGGTGTCCCCTCGGGATCTCCGGCCCCAAAAGGGGCAATATTAGCACCGATATCCGGCGCCAGAGCTCTGAGTTGACCCTATGATAGTGTTAAATAGGGAGTCTAAACAGGGCGCCTAGCGCCAAAACTTGGACTTGTGCCACTCAGGTGACACCAGATTCTTGGGGGCACAGGTGTCCCCTCGGGATCCTTGGCCCCAAAAGGGACAATATTAGCACCGATTTCCGGCACTAGGGCGCTGAGTAGACCCTATGATAGTGTTAAATAGGGAGTCTAAACAGGGCGCCTAGCGCCAAAACTAGGACTTGTGCCACTCAGGTGACACCGGATTCTTGGGGGACGGGGTGTCCCCTCGGGATCCCCGGCCCCAAAAGGGCCAATATTAGCACCGATATCCGGCGCCAGGGCGCTTAGTAGACCCTATGATAGTGTTAAATAGGGAGTCTAAACAGGGCGCCTAGCGCCAAAACTAGGACTTGTGCCACTCAGGTGACACCGGATTCTTGGGGGACGGGGTGTCCCCTCGGGATCCCCGGCCCCAAAAGGGACAATATTAGCACCCATTTTCGGCGCCAGGGCGCTGAGTAGACCCTATGATAGTGTTAAATAGGGAGTCTAATCAGGGCGCCTAGCGCCAAAACTAGGACTTGTGCCACTCAGGTGACACCGGATTCTTGGGGGACGGGGTGTCCCCTCGGGATCCCCGGCCCCAAAAGGGGCAATATTAGCACCGATATCCGGCCCCAGAGCTCTGAGTTGACCCTATGATAGTGTTAAATAGGGAGTCTAAACAGGGCGCCTAGCGCCAAAACTAGGACTTGTGCCACTCAGGTGACACCGGATTCTTGGGGGACAGGGTTTCCCCTCGGGATTTCCGGCCCCAAAAGGGGCAATATTAGCACTGATTTCCGGCGCCAGAGCTCTGAGTTGACCCTATGATAGTGTTAAATAGGGAGTCTAATCAGGGCGCCTAGCGCCAAAACTAGGACTTGTGCCACTCAGGTGACAACGGATTCTTGGGGGACGGGGTGTCCCCTCGGGATCCCCGGCCCAAAAAGGGGCAATATAAGCACCGTTTTCGGCGCCAGAGCTCTGAGTTGACCCTATTAGAGAGTTAAATAGGGAGTCTAAACAGGGCGCCTAGCGCCAAAACTAGGACTTGTGCCACTCAGGTGACACCGGATTCTTGGGGAACGGGGGTCCCCTCGGGATCCCCGGCCCCAAAAGGGGCAATATTAGCACCGATTTTCGGCGCCAGAGCTCTGAGTTGACCCTATGATAGTGTTAAATAGGTAGTCTAAACAGGGCGCCTAGCGCCAAAACTGGGACTTGTGCCACTCAGGTGATACCGGATTCTTGGGGGACGGGGTGTCCTCTCTGGATCCCCGGCCCCAAAAGGGGCAATATTAGCACCGATTTCCGGCACCAGAGCTCTGAGTTGACCCTATCAGAGAGTTAAATAGGTAGTCTAAACAGGGCGCCTAGCGCCAAAACTAGGACTTGTGCCACTCAGGTGACACCGGATTCTTGGGGGACAGGGTGTCCCCTCGGGATTTCCGGCCCCAAAAGGGGCAATATTAGCACCGATTTCCGGCGCCAGAGCTCTGAGTTGACCCTATGATAGTGTTAAATAGGTAGTCTAAACAGTGCGCCTAGCGCCAAAACTGGTACTTGTGCCACTCAGGTGACACCGGATTTTTTGGGGCACGGGTGTCCCCTCGGGATCCCTGGCTCCAAAAAGGGCAATATTTAAGATTTTAGGCACCAGGGCTCTGAGTTGACCCTATTAGAGTGTTAAATAAGGACTCTTTACAGGGCGCCTATATAGCGCTTAAACTAGGTCTTGTGCCAGTCGTGTGTCACCGGATTCTTTGGTGCATGAGGTCCTTTTGGATCTCTGTGTTCTTACTGTTACTCCAACACTATTTACTGTAATCATTATGATAGAGTTTTTAAGATGTGTTCGTTTATATCATGAAGTCTATTAAATACAGAAAGAAGTTTTTCCCTTACTGCGTTTGGAATAATTAAAAGGTGTATGTCATTCATAAAATACTACCTAATAATCCTTCTCAGAAACGTAGCTTTTCTGTTTTTGAAACTGTTGATGAGCAAAAGAAAAAATGAACAAATCCTCCGTTCATCGCCTTTTATCTGTGATCAGGAAGGGGCTATTGCAATCACTATTGAAATACAACTATTGCATGAAATAATTATTTCAAAAGTGGATGGGAATGTTTTTCATTATAAGAGTCATTTTGTAACCACTATTGAAATACAACCACTATTGAAATTTGGATAGCAGTTGGGAGTAAATTTCATTATAAATATCACTTTGCAATCACTTTTGAAATAAGTATCTCTCTCTTTTGCTTCAAGTGTGGAATATAGATTTGGGCTCATCCGTCCGTCTGACTGTTTGTCCGTCTACCATTTTGTCTGTTGTCTTATTATTTTATGAACTGAGATTTTAAAACTATATGTATAGTCTGTACCCATTTTACCCTCTTCCTTGTATTCATATTGATAAGACCAGTCTTGGAATATGGAGACATTGTATGGGATAATTGTTCCAATCAAAGTTGTAAATTATTAGAAGATGTACATATTGATGCTGGAAGAATTATTACAGACATTAGATGTAAGTCTTCAAGATCAAAATTGTTTAAAGGACTGGGTTGGGAACTACTGAGTGAAAATCGTAAAAAACATAAATTAGTCTAAATTTCTTACACCTCAGTATCTTAGAGGTATGGTTGAACCTTGTACGTTCTTTCAGAATACTTATAATTTGAGAACAAGTAATATGGCATATAGAATTCCTATTTTAAGAGGGCTTGATGGTAGTGTCCATGTTTAGACTGTATTGATCTCCTTTAAAAGAAGAGCTATATATAATATATAGTAGAATGCCTAATTTAAAAGTTAAAATATATAGAAATTTTCTTTACTAAATAATTGTTTATAGCAAAACCAATCAAACAAAATTTTAAGTAAATTTGATGGTTTAATTTGTTGATCATCTAGCCTCTTTAAGAACAGCATTACACTATAACAACTTTTTACCATCTATTATCAAAGCTTGGAATATATTGCGACAAAACACTAAAGATTGTCCTTCAGTTGCCTCATTTTAATCAAAGCTCAACAATGAAAAGCACACTGTTTGACTATGGACCCTGAAGAGAACATTTTATACATTGTCAATTGAGAAACAGAGCAAGTAACTTAAATGCACATTTATATGAAGATTTCTTAAATAAAGACCAATCTTGCAGTATTTTAGTACTAGTAGTTCATATGAAGATACTGAACACTTTTTTTTCATTTGTCAAAAATACAGTAAAACACGATTATAACGAAGTGCCGGGGACAGTCTATTTAGCTTCGATATAAGCGTAATTCGTTATATCCGTCAAGCTAACAATATGTAGTAAAGTTTCGGGGAACAAAAATCACTTCACTGTAAGCGTCAATTCATTGAAAGCGTAATCGCTGTAACCGTGTTTTACTGTATGCTTTTCAAAGGGAAATAATGTTACACATTCCATACACAATTTTATCATACTAGTATCTGTGGAAATTTTATTACATGGTAGTTATCAATGTAACTTTGTTGTTAATAAACAAATACAACGTGATGATGTACACAACTTGATAAAAATTCAAAACGATTATAACAAAAGTATAATATTAATATCTAGCTTATGGTGGCATAGATCTGCCACCACTTGTCAGATAATTATGTCGACTTGTCAGATAATTATGTCGACTTGTCAGATATTTATTTCAACTTGTCAGATCTTTATGTTGACTTGTCAGAAAATAATCATATTGACTATAAACTCAATATTTTGTTGTCAAAGCGTGTTAGTGCCACTAACTGCCATTTGCATTTCATCATAATATCTGACAAGTCGACATAAAGATCTAACAAGTTAACATAATTATCTGACAAGTCGACATCAAGATCTGACAAGTCGACATAATTATCTGACAAGTCGACACTAAGCTCTGACAAGTTAACATAATTATCTGAAAGAAAAAACAAAATGGCCACCAGTTTGAAGAAAATTATCATTCATATTATAAGTCGACTTGTCAGATCATGATGTTGACTTTTCAGATGTTATGTTGTCTTATCAAATAATTATGTCGCGTTGTCAGATAATTCTGTCAACTTGTCAGATAATGAAGTCGACATAAAAGATGATCATGTCGACTTGTCAGATCCTTATGTCGACTTGCCAGAAAATATTATGTAAACTAAATGACACAAATTGGGCGTCGAAACTTTTTAGTGTAAAGTTTTATAACACGTGAATAAGTGATAAGTCGACATAAATATCTGACAAGTCGACATAATTATCTGACAAGTGGGGGCAGAACTATGCCACCATACTAGCTGTATTTAATTCGAGCATAACAAAAGACAGTAGACTGTGTTGCGGATTTATTGATTTTATTTTTTATTTTTTTTTGGGGGGGGGTCTATTTTTTTCTTTTTTTTTTTCCTTTTTCATTCATTAATTCTTGTTGTTCATGCATCTTTTCTTTGTACATCATTTATTTTCATGCACTATACTTGTATTATTAAGCCAATTAACCAATGTTATATTGATCTTGTTTGTAAGGAGAGAAATTATTTTGTGCTTTTATTCATTTCAAAAAAGCGTTCGATACTGTATGGAGGACCGGCCTGTGGAGCTGAATGGAATTACAAAATGTAATGGGAAATGTGTACTTGGATATCAAATCACAAGTAAAACTGAATGGTATTTTCTCGAGTTTTTTTTGGAATGCAACGTAGGTGTAATGCAAGGAGAAAACTTTTCCCCTTATTCATTAGCGACCTAGAAAACTTTCTATTGGAAAATTACATTGTTGGTTTGCAAAGCATAAGTAGTGAAATTGAAAACAATTTATCAATAAATTTTAAACTTTAATTTCACGCCGACGATACCGTCATAAAGGCAGAATCTGCGGATGACATACAGAATGCCCTCAACGAATTTTATACATATTGTACTTGGTGGAAACTTAATGTTGATGTCAATAAAACAAAAATAATGGTTTTCTCCAAATGTGCAACATAGAGAACGATTTTTTATTATTATAAACAAGATTTTATTGAAAATGTTAAAGAATTCAAATACCTGGAAGAGGCTAAAAAAAACCAGGTATGGTGTTAAAAGAAAAATTATAAATTTTAATTTACCAGTAAATTGTCAAGTGGATTTGTTTGATAAGGTTGTTTTACCAGATTTACTGTACGGCTGTGAAATTTGTGTTTCAAATTTATCTTAAAATGTGTCTTGTGAATAAATGGGGCAATTATAAATAATTTATCTTTCCAAATTTTATTAAAACTTAATTTTCGGTCAAATATTGCAAAATTAAAAAAAAAAATATTAAAAAATATTTGGTTACGTATAATGTACTTTGATTCATATGAGTATCGCCTTAAGATATCTAACTGAAACGAAAGTGTTATACACAGAATGATAGACGGACAGACAGACCAACCTATACCCCCCACATTCAGTGAAAGCAAAGGACAATATTTATTTCAATAGTGATTGTGTTTTAATAGTGGTTACAATTTGATGTTTATAACAAAGTTCATCCATATCCATTATTTAGATAATTTATAACAATAGTGGTTGTAATGAAATACACCCCAACCACTATTGAAATAATTTATTTCAATTTAGTCGCTAAGTGATAATTATCATGAAATACACCACTAACCACAGATGAAAAAATTTATTTCTTTTAATAGAAGTAAATGAAAGTGTTTTTCACAGACAGAATGGTAGAAGAACAGACAGCCAGAAGGGCAGACCATATCGGACAGACCCAATTCAATATCCCCCACTTTGATTAAAAGCGGAGGACTATAACTATTTCAATAGTAGTTGTGTTTATACGGTTTGAACTTTAATGCACGTGTCCCACCCTAATTTATCGAACATGTATAAGTTTTGTCTTGAGGAAGTGCGCCTTAATTTTTGTAGTCCTGAAATAAAAAAGAAAATTAACATGTCTAGAATGAATACTCACGTTTTGCAAAATAATTTATATGGCGGCCGCCAGATAAATGATGTGGCGGCCGCCAGATATATAAGTAGCGGCCGCCAGAAAATTATGTGGCGGCCGCCTGATAATAAGCGGCGACCGCCAGATAAATATTTTTTCTACGTGGTACCAACGGGCTTCCGTATATATCTTTGATTTATTCAATCCATTAATTACAGTGTACTCATTTACTCTTTGGATTAATATGTTTAAATATGAGCATAAACAGTCTCCTAAAAACATGAAACTTTTTCATAACTAGGTCTTAAATTATCAGATTAACCCTTAATGTATGTATACGTTAACTATTTTAAATATACAATGACATTTACACTTATCCAGTAAATTAAATTGCATTCTACTACAGTTTTTGCCGAGATCAAAGAGATGCCGCGGACATTATTCTCCTATATACTACCAACGTCATCAGTAAATTATCAGATCAGAAATATCGATTTGTCTCGCACTGATCATGAAAGTACAACTTCAATCTGTAAAAAGTTTTAAAAATATATTAACTTCACGTGTTAGTTCCAGTCAAAACGATGTGTATTGCCTCAAATGATCAATGCGGCTGTTCCTAGGACCTCCCTAGCACATTTTCACTGCGTGTTTTTACATAAAATATATAACGTGTAGTAGTAACAATCGTATTAAATTGCCCTTAAAATATTAAAGAAATGAACTCAATGTCTACCCAAGTTATACGAGTATAACCTGGGTTGGGGCAGTTTACGCTTTATAATCCGCGAAGCGGATTATAAAAAAGCGCAAATTACATAACAGACATTGAGTTAATTTCTTATAATTTAATTTTCTGTGATTTACTGTAAAAATTGAGTGCGTTTTACTTTAAAAAATGATATTAATCTGTTCAAAATTCAAATGTAACATCAAGCGGATCAATACGTTTTTGATGTTGGTGCATTGTGACGTGTCTGTTGATGTGCTTACCAAGTTATACAAATGTAACTAAATTTTTCTATCCAATCAAATGCCGCATTACACCCATAATTAAATTATTAGGAATATGATTCAAAGATATTTTATAAAAAAGTGAAGAGTATTAAAAATCCAAAGAAAATTTTTGTCGTCTGCATACGTGTATTTCGGCATGTGTATTCCTTTGATCGATACACATGTAAACATTACTAACAAAACCGTTGGGGTTACACGGAACAGCCGTCAAAATGACCTAGATCGTCTCTCTATTGGAGAAACGATCTGTAGAAATACTGGGCTGTTAGTAGAATAGAAATAAAGTTCTTGTTATCGTGAATGTTGCAGGATAACCCCCTCGGTCTCGAAATGTTGTTTGAAATATAAAAGCATCGGCTTTTATATTTCAAAACAACATTTCTCGACCTCGGAGGTTATTCTGCAACATTCACGAAAACGCGTACTTTATCTATCTATACTACTATATTAAAATAATAGACTCGAATTTTTGGGCTTTAATACCGAGAAATCGGAAGAGTACTGTCTTTTGTTTTATATATTTTAAACATCATTGGTACTTGAAGATTACCAATTTGTTTTTATTTTTTCTCAATCAAGCTTTGCTAATTAATAATCAACAAAAATTCCTTTAAAAAATCCGGAAATCATCTGGATTTTTTGGATTTTACAATCTTGCGCATGCGCATTACATTCACGCTAAATCAAGAGAGGCTCTTTAGTTTATGTTTCCACAATATCACATTTGCATGGATAAACTCAGAAACGATAATACAAATACGTGTAAATTTTCATTGAAAGTTTGCTACATGTATTATTCTGTTCATCAAAGAAAATACGGGAGATAACTCTAACTCAGTGCATTTGATATGAAAAATCCCGAGAGTTCCGAATGTCTACATGGTGCGAGTAAAAAACGTTGGTGAAAAAGTGTTGAATTCTTCATTAATATGAATTAAATTTTTAGATGAAATGTATTTACAGCCTCAAAATGGTTTGTTATGAATAATTTGACTGTTATTTTCAATGAAGCTTCATTAATTTTCTCAAAATCGGAGCGATTCTGCAGTTTTTTGCTACATTACGGGTATATGGGAGGCATTTTAACTGTGGTGAAGGCCTGTCCCGAGACACAGTTAGATTATTCTATTAGAATAATATTAGATTATTCCGATATCATATGCAATGTCAACCCGTGCACGCACGGGTCAAAGTCTAGTTTCTTAAATAATTACTGTAAATTTTATTTGAATATTTTTCGTTACACTGGCCCTTTGGGTGTCTGGAGCAAGGGG
This sequence comes from Magallana ariakensis, assembly GCA_020458035.1. Taxonomy (NCBI): domain Eukaryota; kingdom Metazoa; phylum Mollusca; class Bivalvia; order Ostreida; family Ostreidae; genus Magallana; species Magallana ariakensis. The sequence continues at coordinate 58,886,668 of CM035813.1, forward strand.
ACAGGAGCTCTAGAGGCCCCTGCAGCTGCAGGTTTTAGTATTCATCGCCGAGGATACTTTCATGAACTGTTCAGCCTAACTTTACAAATTATTAAATCTAGAAATAAAAATATAAATTGATATGAAATTGGTATATTTTGTTATACATTGGTAATATTGCCAAATTTAAAAAAAGGGGTAAAATTTTTATACATTTCTTTTACTTATTAAAACTGTACAATAATTCATACATGTAGCTTCAATACATTAGTTTTTTTTTTATTCATTATTGTATCCATTTTTTTTTAATTTTAAAGCTTTCCCAACGATCACACTACATTTGAAAAAAAAAATCAATGTATTACTGTAAGAATCAGGAAAACCCCAATCTAAAAAAAGAATCGGTAGGACAACAAAATAGTCCGTAAAAATCTAAAACGGCAGATTAAAACATTCAAATCACATGATTTAGAAAAAGTAATTAAATATAAACCAAACAAAAACATACAATTAATAAAAGATTAAAAATTAATGAACCTTTAAAAAAAAATCAGATGGACTATATTCTTGTAAAAAAAAATCCTCCCGCCCTGTTTAGACTCCCTATTTAACTCTCTGATAGGGTCAACTCAGAGCTCTGGCGCCGGAAATCGGTGCTAATATTGCCCCTTTTGGGGCCGGGGATCCCGAGGGGACACCCCGTCCCCCAAGAATCCGGTGTCATCTGAGTGGCACAAGTCCTAGTTTTGGCGCTAGGCGCCCTGTTTAGACTCCCTATTTAACTCTCTGATAGGGTCAACTCAGAGCTCTGGCGCCGGAAATCGGTGTTAATATTGGCCCTTTTGGGGCCGGGGATCCCGAGGGGACACCCCGTCCCCCAAGAATCCGGTGTCACCTGAGTGGCACAAGTCCTAGTTTTGGCGCTAGGCGCCCTGATTAGACTCCCTATTTAACACTATCATAGGGTCTACTCAGTGCCCTGGCGCCGGAAATCGGTGCTAATATTGGCCCTTTTGGGGCCGGGGATCCCGAGGAGACACCCCGTCCCCCAAGAATCCGGTGTCACCTGAGTGGCACAAGTCCTAGTTTTGGCGCTAGGCGCCCTGTTTAGACTCCCTATTTAACTCTCTGATAGGGTCAACTCAGAGCTCTGGCGCCGGAAATCGGTGCTAATATTGCCCCTTTTGGGGCCGGGGATCCCGAGGGGACACCCCGTCCCCGAAGAATCCGGTGTCACCTGAGTGGCACAAGTCCTAGTTTTGGCGCTAGGCGCCCTGATTAGACTCCCTATTTAACACTATCATAGGGTCTACTCAGTGCCCTGGCGCCGGAAATCGGTGCTAATATTGGCCCTTTTGGGGCCGGGGATCCCGAGGAGACACCCCGTCCCCCAAGAATCCGGTGTCACCTGAGTGGCACAAGTCCTAGTTTTGGCGCAAGGCGCCCTGTTTAGACTCCCTATTTAACACTATCATAGGGTCAACCCAGAGCTCTGGCGCCGGAAATCGGTGCTAATATTGGCCCTTTTGGGGCCGGGGATCCCGAGGGGACACCCCGTCCCCCAAGAATCCGGTGTCACCTGAGTGGCACAAGTCCTAGTTTTGGCGCTAGATGCCCTGTTTAGACTCCTTATTTAACACTATCATAGGGTCAACTCAGAGGTCTGGCGCCGGAAATAGGTGCTAATATTGGCCCTTTTGGGGCCGGGGATCCCGAGGGAACACCCCGTCCCCCAAGAATCCGGTGTCACCTGAGTGGCACAAGTCCTAGTTTTGGCGCTAGGCGCCCTGTTTAGACTCCCTATTTAACACTATCATAGGGTCAACTCAGAGCTCTGGCGCCGGAAATCGGTGCTAATATTGGCCCTTTTGGGGCCGGGGATCCCGAGGAGACACCCCGTCCACCAAGAATCCGGTGTCACCTGAGTGGCACAAGTCCTAGTTTTGGCGCTAGGCGCCCTGTTTAGACTCCCTATTTAACACTAATATAGGGTCAACTCAGAGCTCTGGCGCCGGAAATCGGTGTTAATATTGGCCCTTTTGGGGCCGGGGATCCCGAGGGGACACCCCGTCCCCCAAGAATCCGGTGTCACCTGAGTGGCACAAGTCCTAGTTTTGGCGCTAGGCGCCCTGATTAGACTCCCTATTTAACACTATCATAGGGTCTACTCAGTGCCCTGGCGCCGGAAATCGGTGCTAATATTGGCCCTTTTGGGGCCGGGGATCCCGAGGAGACACCCCGTCCCCCAAGAATCCGGTGTCACCTGAGTGGCACAAGTCCTAGTTTTGGCGCTAGGCGCCCTGTTTAGACTCCCTATTTAACTCTCTGATAGGGTCAACTCATAGCTCTGGCGCCGGAAATCGGTGCTAATATTGCCCCTTTTGGGGCCGGGGATCCCGAGGGGACACCCCGTCCCCGAAGAATCCGGTGTCACCTGAGTGGCACAAGTCCTAGTTTTGGCGCTAGGCGCCCTGATTAGACTCCCTATTTAACACTATCATAGGGTCTACTCAGTGCCCTGGCGCCGGAAATCGGTGCTAATATTGGCCCTTTTGGGGCCGGGGATCCCGAGGAGACACCCCGTCCCCCAAGAATCCGGTGTCACCTGAGTGGCACAAGTCCTAGTTTTGGCGCTAGGCGCCCTGTTTAGACTCCCTATTTAACACTAATATAGGGTCAACTCAGAGCTCTGGCGCCGGAAATCGGTGCTAATATTGGCCCTTTTGGGGCCGGGGATCCCGAGGGGACACCCCGTCCCCCAAGAATCCGGTGTCACCTGAGTGGCACAAGTCCTAGTTTTGGCGCTAGGCGCCCTGTTTAGACTCCCTATTTAACTCTCTGATAGGGTCAACTCAGAGCTCTGGCGCCGGAAATCGGTGCTAATATTGCCCCTTTTGGGGCCGGGGATCCCGAGGGGACACCCCGTCCCCCAAGAATCCGGTGTCATCTGAGTGGCACAAGTCCTAGTTTTGGCGCTAGGCGCCCTGTTTAGACTCCCTATTTAACTCTCTGATAGGGTCAACTCAGAGCTCTGGCGCCGGAAATCGGTGCTAATATTGCCCCTTTTGGGGCCGGGGATCCCGAGGGGACACCCCGTCCCCGAAGAATCCGGTGTCACCTGAGTGGCACAAGTCCTAGTTTTGGCGCTAGGCGCCCTGATTAGACTCCCTATTTAACACTATCATAGGGTCTACTCAGTGCCCTGGCGCCGGAAATCGGTGCTAATATTGGCCCTTTTGGGGCCGGGGATCCCGAGGAGACACCCCGTCCCCCAAGAATCCGGTGTCACCTGAGTGGCACAAGTCCTAGTTTTGGCGCTAGGCGCCCTGTTTAGACTCCCTATTTAACTCTCTGATAGGGTCAACTCAGAGCTCTGGCGCCGGAAATCGGTGCTAATATTGGCCCTTTTGGGGCCGGGGATCCCGAGGGGACACCCCGTCCCCCAAGAATCCGGTGTCACCTGAGTGGCACAAGTCCTAGTTTTGGCGCTAGGCGCCCTGTTTAGACTCCCTATTTAACACTATCATAGGGTCAACTCAGAGCTCTGGCGCCGGAAATCGGTGCTAATATTGCCCCTTTTGGGGCCGGGGATCCCGAGGGGACACCCAGTCCCCCAAGAATCCGGTGTCATCTGAGTGGCACAAGTCCTAGTTTTGGCGCTAGGCGCCCTGTTTAGACTCCCTATTTAACTCTCTGATAGGGTCAACTCAGAGCTCTGGCGCCGGAAATCGGTGCTAATATTGCCCCTTTTGGGGCCGGGGATCCCGAGGGGACACCCCGTCCCCCAAGAATCCGGTGTCATCTGAGTGGCACAAGTCCTAGTTTTGGCGCTAGGCGCCCTGTTTAGACTCCCTATTTAACTCTCTGATAGGGTCAACTCAGAGCTCTGGCGCCGGAAATCGGTGCTAATATTGCCCCTTTTGGGGCCGGGGATCCCGAGGGGACACCCCGTCCCCGAAGAATCCGGTGTCACCTGAGTGGCACAAGTCCTAGTTTTGGCGCTAGGCGCCCTGATTAGACTCCCTATTTAACACTATCATAGGGTCTACTCAGTGCCCTGGCGCCGGAAATCGGTGCTAATATTGGCCCTTTTGGGGCCGGGGATCCCGAGGAGACACCCCGTCCCCCAAGAATCCGGTGTCACCTGAGTGGCACAAGTCCTAGTTTTGGCGCAAGGCGCCCTGTTTAGACTCCCTATTTAACACTATCATAGGGTCAACCCAGAGCTCTGGCGCCGGAAATCGGTGCTAATATTGGCCCTTTTGGGGCCGGGGATCCCGAGGGGACACCCCGTCCCCCAAGAATCCGGTGTCACCTGAGTGGCACAAGTCCTAGTTTTGGCGCTAGATACCCTGTTTAGACTCCTTATTTAACACTATCATAGGGTCAACTCAGAGGTCTGGCGCCGGAAATAGGTGCTAATATTGGCCCTTTTGGGGCCGGGGATCCCGAGGGAACACCCCGTCCCCCAAGAATCCGGTGTCACCTGAGTGGCACAAGTCCTAGTTTTGGCGCTAGGCGCCCTGTTTAGACTCCCTATTTAACACTATCATAGGGTCAACTCAGAGCTCTGGCGCCGGAAATCGGTGCTAATATTGGCCCTTTTGGGGCCGGGGATCCCGAGGAGACACCCCGTCCACCAAGAATCCGGTGTCACCTGAGTGGCACAAGTCCTAGTTTTGGCGCTAGGCGCCCTGTTTAGACTCCCTATTTAACACTAATATAGGGTCAACTCAGAGCTCTGGCGCCGGAAATCGGTGTTAATATTGGCCCTTTTGGGGCCGGGGATCCCGAGGGGACACCCCGTCCCCCAAGAATCCGGTGTCACCTGAGTGGCACAAGTCCTAGTTTTGGCGCTAGGCGCCCTGATTAGACTCCCTATTTAACACTATCATAGGGTCTACTCAGTGCCCTGGCGCCGGAAATCGGTGCTAATATTGGCCCTTTTGGGGCCGGGGATCCCGAGGAGACACCCCGTCCCCCAAGAATCCGGTGTCACCTGAGTGGCACAAGTCCTAGTTTTGGCGCTAGGCGCCCTGTTTAGACTCCCTATTTAACACTATCATAGGGTCAACCCAGAGCTCTGGCGCCGGAAATCGGTGCTAATATTGGCCCTTTTGGGGCCGGGGATCCCGAGGGGACACCCCGTCCCCCAAGAATCCGGTGTCACCTGAGTGGCACAAGTCCTAGTTTTGGCGCTAGATGCCCTGTTTAGACTCCTTATTTAACACTATCATAGGGTCAACTCAGAGGTCTGGCGCCGGAAATAGGTGCTAATATTGGCCCTTTTGGGGCCGGGGATCCCGAGGGAACACCCCGTCCCCCAAGAATCCGGTGTCACCTGAGTGGCACAAGTCCTAGTTTTGGCGCTAGGCGCCCTGTTTAGACTCCCTATTTAACACTATCATAGGGTCAACTCAGAGCTCTGGCGCCGGAAATCGGTGCTAATATTGGCCCTTTTGGGGCCGGGGATCCCGAGGAGACACCCCGTCCACCAAGAATCCGGTGTCACCTGAGTGGCACAAGTCCTAGTTTTGGCGCTAGGCGCCCTGTTTAGACTCCCTATTTAACACTAATATAGGGTCAACTCAGAGCTCTGGCGCCGGAAATCGGTGTTAATATTGGCCCTTTTGGGGCCGGGGATCCCGAGGGGACACCCCGTCCCCCAAGAATCCGGTGTCACCTGAGTGGCACAAGTCCTAGTTTTGGCGCTAGGCGCCCTGTTTAGACTCCCTATTTAACACTATCATAGGGTCAACTCAGAGCTCTGGCGCCGGAAATCGGTGCTAATATTGCCCCTTTTGGGGCGGGGATCCCGAGGGGACACCCCGTCCCCCAAGAATCTGGTGTCACCTGAGTGGCACAAGTCCTAGTTTGGACGCTAGGCGCCCTGTTTAGATTATTTTGTTTCAATCGGGATCGGAAAATACCGTTTATATAGTCGATAAATGTAAACAAATTTCGTTATTGCTGAGCAGCTTATTGCTGAGTAGCTTGACTTTGGTACAAGATGGCAGAAGATAGAATGTCAGAAGAGGACATCAGCATCAACAACAATGGAATTCAACGATCAGAATCATCAGATGGAGGGAATATGGAGATTTATCCTTTTCCAGCAATTACAAAATCCAAGGTCTGGGATTTCTACGGTTTTTACAAAGTTAAAGAAGGACCCCCACTGAGAGAGAATTTAGACATGACTAAAGCGGTGTGCAGACTGTGTCTAAAAAAGTACGTAAACAAAGGTTAGATCAATATTGATTAAATAGCAATCAAAATAAAATTCCTGTTTTTTTTCTCAAAATATCTAAAGCAAAACTACATTTATCACAGATGTTACGTATTTTATATATTATATCACATATCATTTCCCCACCATTTTCAGTAATAGCTAGATGCTCTTAATTGTGTTATTGTGTACTTAATAAACCAAGCATTCTCAAAAGCTTTGTAGTGAAGCACGTTTTGCACTTTCCATCAAATTTTGGTTAATTTCTTAAATACAATTTAAAACTTTCAATATTTAAACACTTCAAGTCTTGCTCTGAAAAAAAAAAAAAAAGATGGGGACTGTCCATTTTCCAACAGTTGGCTTGAAATTCAATTTATCTATTTGCATACACTCATACAGGTCCAGCACAATCACTGACTTTGTAGCTATATATGCATGTAACTTGAACTACTTGAATTGATTTTTCTACCTACAGCTATTTATTTAAGCACGATGACGAAAATTAATTATTCAGTAAATGAATTGTACAGTGTATCTGATAAATCAAATAATTAATTTCAGGCAATACATCCCACTTAATGGGCCACATTAAGAAAGTGCATGGTGAAATGTGCAGCACAGGATCTGTACCGGGTGCTAAAACAACAGCAAAGTCACAAGATACAAGGAAATTTCAAAACAGTGACACTTCAACAAATGGAAGGCTATCACAAGACAAGCAGGAACTAATTGACAATACACTGTGTAAATTAATAGCTGGTAAAACAATTCCTGCAAGTGTGGTGGAAGATGAATTATTTCAGACATTTGTCGAGTTGTTGAATCCAAGGTTAGAAAAAATAATTACTTTTCAGAATTTTATCATTAACTGTTCTGAGTTTTTTTTTTTCATGCAACAATTACATGCTGTAAAAATGAAAATGTTTAACATGTCAAATTTGACCAGTTTAATTGAAAGGATTAATTTCTTCTTGAATTAATTTAATTGTCAACTTCTGTACCAGTTTTTAAAGAAAAATTTACATTGGATGTATCATAACTCATTGTAGGTACAAAATTCCCTCTCGGGATGCTATAATGAAAAGAATGGAAGATCTGTCCACAACTGTATCCATCGCTCAATCATGATGCCTGAACAAGTTTTCAACACTCCGTCCTGCTTTCCAACAACTGTGCATAATTTTAAACTCAACTCTCGAGTGCATTCTTCTTTAAACAATGCAACTTAAGAGGAAGCGGCTGTATGCGACTTCCAAGAGTATTTCTGAGCAATTCAAAGCAACCCATCCCTATGGAATTTTTCACCTTGCAAGACAATGCATACAACTGACAGAAAGCATTTACACCCCTTTAACTGTCCCGCTGTAAACTACGATAGATTGAAGATTATGGCAACTGGATAAATTCAAATGATAAACTTTCTCTGAACATTCGGAAATAAGACCAATAAGAAAAAGAAAAAATGTTTATATTTTCTTATTGCTTTTATTAGTAACATTGACTTTTTCAATGTGAAACAGAAGTTGCTCCCGAGAGAATATTAAGCTATTCAGAGCCAGAAACATTTGTTCAAAGACATTTATGAATACAATGTACAATGTAGTCACTACATGAAAATTAATCATATTAAATAAATGGTTTATTTAATTAATGTATCAGGCTTTTCTGCATTGCCAATCACAAATCAAGAATCCAAATAATTTATATAAATTGTAACCTTATGTAATGAAGTCATAATGCACGTTAAAATTGAATTTCAATACAAACCGGTACCTCTTTCCACAGTGTTTAAACTCGCACATTCATTTTTTATTTTATACTTGATAATCATCTGGAGTCTTTGATAAAAGATTAGATACATTTACAATGTGTATATATACATTAAACAACATTTTTACCTTGATTTCTTTGTCCTCACTCTTGGCCTTGTCGTACAACATTTTGGATCCCTGGACGTCACAAATGGCATCAGCATCTCCGTGGAGCGCCAAGAACGGAAACTCAATGGACTCCATCCTCTCCTCTAATTTCTTCACACACTCGATCCAAGCTGATCCCCATCTAAAAGTTTAAAAGTATTTTCTCCCCATATAAAAAAAAAAAACCTGCACTCGTAAATAGTTGCTTTGAACCTACAGACACAGGTTCCTTTAATAAAAGTTTACTCCAATATTCTAATGATAGGGTTATTTTATTATTATGTGATGGGGAAATCTTATATTGCAGAAACAAGTGCCTGTGTTTGAATCTTGAACACTAGAATGTTTACTAAACGTCGGTCACTGTATAAGATCATAGTAAGGTACTTCAATCAGATTTGTTGTTTTCAAAGTATTAGAAGCATTATTTGCAAACAAAATTGTTGCTTACAGTGTATTAAGCAATGCAAAATCTAACAAAGCAATAAAGCCGACATTGCATGCATGATAATTACAGAGATGGTCACCGTTGTCTATTCTTTTTGGCTTGGCTTACTTGTAAAATGATTATTCAGATTTCAAACATTAACCATATATAAAAGTACATGTCTTTTTTGTTTAAACAATTAAGATTGAATATACCGGTATATCATATATATCTTATCTTATAGAACAATAGGTTTTACTTATTTTGTTGTTTAATAACCTACTTCACTCTGACATATGGATGCACCATTGGGTCCTCTTCATATCTTTTGACCTGTGTTGAAGATTAATATGAAAACAGAATATATATTACATGCATATACAAACAGAAAATATATTGCATGCATACTGTTTCATCACTGTTCATGTACATTCTTATTAATATTCTGACTATAATCTTGTATAATTCAAACCTAAATGCTTTATACATTTAACAAAAGGTTCAATAATACTGGAATAAAATTCAGCTATCAGTAATTAAAATACAAGTAAGGTGCATGATGATATTGGATACAAGTAGAAAACTTTTTGTTGCTAGCAGTAAAAGTGCTTTGGCCCAGATGAGATAACAAACTATAATGTATAGTGCTGACCTAATGGAAAAAAATACCCCATGTAGAGAATTTGATGAAATGGACATTGTTTCTTCAACACAATTTTATATTGATAATGCCCATTTTTTGTTTATTATTAGTTCATCTGACCATCTTCACACTCATCCTCATGTCAGGGGTCACAAGTTTACTTGTGGCCACTAAGGACCCATCTTCGCTACCCAAGGGTTTCTGATGCATTATATATGCTTCTCATGATGAGAAGCGTAGTGTTTAGGAAAAGCGTAGTGTATCGGAAACCCTTGGCTAGCGAAGATGCTAAGGACCCCTTTTATTAAGAGGATGATGAAACACCTAGCTTGCAGGCAATTTTAGATACAGATTATGTTATTTAAGACAGGATGAACAAAGTTTATAAAGAAAACATAAGAGGAAACACCTTGTTGATTATAATGGTAAAAGGTCATGGTCCTCATAGATTTACAAGTACATTTGAACTTTGATATCTCGAACACTGATATCTCAAATACAATGGATGTGTCTAAGTGGATTGTAAGTCCCAACTACTTACTTTTAAAGTATTTTACACTTGATATCTCGAATACTCGGATATCTCAAATTTTTTAAACAGTCCCATCTAGTTAGAGATAACGAAGTTTGACTGTAGTTGAAATGATCATTGATTTACTAAAACGGGTAGATGACATGCTGCGTATGACAGAAGAATGTTGTATATTTCTTATGTTTAACTTCAAAGGTCAAGGTCAATTGGACATATTGATAAAAGAGAAAAATTATTTTAACCATGGCATACACGTACATTGTATATGCTATACTAACTTTTCTTTTACAGAAACTGAACCGCAGATATTTCACATTTTATTTATCAAAACAATAATTTTCTCGTAGCTAACATATTGTATATAATACAGTGGTATAATATGTACATTGTATATCATTCAAGTAGTCAATAGTATACTTAATAGTAAATGCATGTACAAAGGTTGCAACATAACTATAAATATACATTGCCCATACATTTTTTTCCTACCATGCCTTTCAGCAACAACCTTCTACAAGGATCATATCTGCCAAAAAAGGATGAATAAATGTTTGTGATTTCTCAGTACTTTGGACCTTCTTTGGGCAAAACAGAGTATTCAGCTATATATGGACATACAGATACACATCATCAAATACAATGACTCCTATATGGACTTCATGTGCTGGGAAGAGGGAGTGTGTGAAAAACCTCTGTATACGTAGGTGAAGTACACACTAGTGCAAATACATGTGTGTACTATAGCTATTCTGTGCATGTAAATGTTGAGAAAATTTAAAAACAACAAAGGTTAAGTCACTGAACAAAAAAGCAGAAAAAAAGAAGAAAGAAAAAAGGGCAACTAGGAATGTAAAAGCTAGACCCTGTGTACACTAATGAATAGGATTTTTAAACTATTAGATCAGATCACATAGAGATGTATATTTCAGTTTATCTGTTTCATTTGCAACAATCAAATATTAGTTCAACTTCTTATGCAGATCTGACAGGTACAATTAATTTGTTGACCAAGAATCTTAGCTAACTGTAACAGTGATTTGATCCATCAAACATTCCTTGTGTAAAAAAGAATGCTGCAGAAAATATGGAATAAAAAGGATTATAAAGAATGCATAATGTTATACCAATGGTTGAAACACGTGATTTTGAGGTGCTTGTAGAGCTATAATCTTATTCTGTGTCTACAATAAAAATTGTTAGTAAAACAGCACAGTCAACTGAATCAATGGCATGCAAGCATTAAAAACAAAACTATATATAAAACAGAACTACAGTGCATGGTTAGTTAAAACAAACACACGGGAATTCAAAAGTTAATGACTAAAACAAACATTGCATTTGTACAGGCCTTTACCTTCCCAAAAACAAGCAATTGCACTGATAGAAAAGTGTAACATTTTTATGTAATTTTTCTTTTTTAATTTAATTTTTTTGAAAGAACATAATTAAGCCGATGGTTCTATTTATCTCATCAATGGCATTGTTTCCAAATGAGTACATACTAGTATACATATACCGTATATCAGGTTTTTTCCGCGTCATGTTTTTTCCGCGAATCAGAACCTAGAACGGTATATAAAATTTACGCGAATCAAATTTTCACTATTTCAAAGTCATAGTGAAAATATAATTCTAGATTGTTTAAACCTGTGAAGTAAAAGGGGGTAAAGTATCTAAGTTGTCACTCTAAATAATGAACAATTCGGATATTGAAACCATTTACACGATTTTCTTAATGTGAAGTAATTACCGATAATTATTTTCAGAGACGCAAACAGTCATAGATCAATAGATCATGTACCGTTACATATATCAGTAGCTCAGGTATAATTAGACATCGGTTTACGCAAGGAAAGTGACCGTTTTAATTTGCTTGTCAATGGATTATTAAATAAACAACGAGGCTTACATATCTCCGATCCCGCAATATCTATCTCTTACTAAACTAACTGAACACAGTTCACGGGTACTGTAACTTACTTGTTTACTTTATATTAGGGAAAGAGAAAACAAGAACAAAACTGTTTCAAATTTACGCTGATATATTTTCCGCGATTCGGAAATCGTCGCGAACAAAGCGGAAATTGGATACACGCGGAAAAAACCTGATATACGGTACATTATACATCAATGTTTCTGCTTTAGTTCATATTCTAAAGCAAAAATATGTTCCATACATTAAAAATCAATCTCTTCTTACTTGTGACAACTTTATATATGAATTGACTTAGGGTGTACTGGTATGCATGCTTCATCTTTTTGTCGTTTTACCAATAATTGTTGAACACTAATGTTTTACAAACTTGAGCGGATTTTCATAATCAAATGCTATTTGAAAGAAGATCCAACTATGACAACAAATGATATTGTTAGGACCAAGGTCTACATTTATACAGGGTGTCCCAGAATATCTGTACCTTCTTTAAACCATGATTTTTAATTATTAAGAGAGCTGGGTGGTTGTGGCCATTTCTTAGCTATTTATATGTAACTCCTTTAAATGAAGAGCTCTGTGTAAAGGTATAAGAACAGATTCAAATTTTAAACCCAAAATATTTTCATACTATTTAATGGCCAAAAATATTATAATTCTTAAAGTTTAACGCAGATTGTTGGCCACCCAGCGCTTTTCACTAAGAAAAAAGGATGATTATGAATATTGAAGAGACCGCTGTCAAAGTTTGTTTACAATTTTAGTTCTACAACAGTTAAATGTGGCGGTGAAATGATTTAGCTACCTGCTCTTCATCTCGTGAAATCATCCAGGAAGCAATGCCGCTTATTTTGAACAATGGAAAGAAACGTGCCAAAATTTTTCCAACAAATATCTGAAAATTAAGAGAATATCAATGGTTTTTATTTAGATCATCAAACCACAAGTACATTTAGTTATTATTTAAAGGTTCATCAAAAGATCTGCCTCTCCAAACTCAAGACATCAATACAGATATATAACTTTTTATGCTATTGCGAAATGAAAAGTTTGCATCATGTGCATGTTTGGGGTGTGATTTTATGCATTTTTTGATACACTCTGTTGATTTCGATTAGTTATTTGAAAGTTTTGATCCATTTCTGCTTAAAAGCCATTGAAAAATACAGTTGAACTACACTATTATGAACACCAATATCTTGAAAACAATAGATATGTTGAATGATTTGGGAGTCCAAACCAATAATTTTTAAAGTATTTTCTCAATCCCATGGAGTGAAGTTTTTTCATGGAGTTCATGATACCTGGGTTAAGTGTTTTATTACCCTTGCAAGCTCTGATAACTTACTTTAATTGAGACCAATGGCCCTGGGGTGGCGTGTATGGCTGGCCCTGAGGTGATCACTCCATCAAAGAAGTTTGGTTGTCCAGTGGCGGCCAGTAAAGTAACGGCTCCCCCCTTGAGAAAAAAAACATCATAAATACAGTATTCATTTTCTTTATAAATGAATAATTATATAAATTTTCAAGCAAAATGTTTCTTATGCTCTTATTCTGGCGCAGATGTCTAATGATTACAAAGAAGAATATATTCATACATCTATCATTATGATATATTAGTTTACACACTCAGATACATGTACACTTTTGTGTTATTTTTTTTCTTTCTTTTTAGGACGGATATTAAGTGTAACACTATAAAATTGATTAAACATCTTTGATGTCATGGAAATTGCTTTCTATACTAACTTTATTCCATTATTTTGACTTTGAGAGTTCATAAATTTACAATAACCTTTTTAATAAACCTATTATAATGATAAACTTGTATATGTACCATAGAATGTCCAAATATAAAGAGGCGAAGTTCTGGGTGTTTGTCCTTGACCTCATTACAGTGCTGGTAGATGACCGAGGTGTACTCAGAGAAATCGTCCACATGGTTGTGTGTGCCATCACTCTGACCGTGGCCAACTGCAAAAGTATCCGCCCAAAATTTAGTAATTAAATCATGACAAATAACTTAGAAATACTTCCTACCCATGTTTGAAGTATAGTCTCTCTCTGTCTCTGTCTCTCTGTCTCTCATTTTGTTTCTCTCTCCTATAGTAGCTAGCTCTCTTCCTCTCAGTTCGTGAACTATGGTATGGAGATTAAGCTTATACCTAGGAGAATTCAACTCAAACTAGAAAACTTGTACTCTTGTTCAATTAGGAATTAAACAACAAAAAATGTTTACAAATATTCTTTCTTCCCTCTTACCAAAGTCCAATGGAACAGACTACCAGGCAGTGTTGTCTCACTTACAGATGTTGATTACTGACATTTCAAATTGGAAGTGGTCAAACTGAACCACCCAACGCCTTAATTATGTAAAAGTGCTTTCAATTGTAAATACTATTTTTCTAATTTTTTTATCTTCTCTAAAATGTAAAAAAAAAATAATTAAAATTTCCTTTTCACTCCATTAAAATTTTACTCTCCTCCATTTTCGTTTACCTGTATCTTTTTAACCAGCAGCGCACCCTACTCAGAGTACTCAGAATTAAGGGCATTTTTTTTTCTCTTTCTATCAATTTTAAATATACAACCTCAGGTCCTTTTACTTTTGTTTTTGAATGAGTGTATGAATGAAAGTGGTATGAAAAGAAAGTGATTTAAAATATTAAAAAAATTGACATTATTTTCAATACATAAAAAAATTTGTATGTTTGAATTTTGAAAAATGTAAATAAAAAAAAAAAAAAACAAAAAAAAAAACAGAATTAAGGGCAAGTAGTAGCAAGAGATAGAATGCGTTGTCCCAGGGTATAATTTTCTGTGTATACATTAATTGAGTTCTAGCTGTTAACATGGTTAAATTTCAAAATTTTGATTTAGGATACTCTGTCTCATATGAACAAAAAAAGTATAATTACCATGATCATGTGCAAAGACATAAAATCCAGTCTTGACAAGAGCTTCTGCTATATCATCATACCATAGGCAATGCTCCCCCAAGCCGTGGCACAAAAATATCAAAGCCCTGTAAAAATAGAATCCAGCTTACTCTTTACGGGTGTTGCTAAAACGCGGAACGGAAAACGGAACGGAAAGCGGAAAATATGATTTCAAATTTATCACTTAAAAAGGGTAAAGATTGGACAAAATCAATCTACTTTGTATCATTTGTTCATATTTAATGAATAATTATTATCATATTGATGTTTTATTGATATTCGTCTTATGTATGTTTATCAACTATATATATAGCATTGCATTCAATTTAGTTTAGTTAAGTACAAAACGGAAAATGAAATTTGCACACATCGTGATGAAATGTTAAGAGAAAATTAGCCATAACTTTTCAAAAAAATATTTTCCTTCTATTGTATTGCTGGTCTAACAGTGCAGCGCAGTTGGTTAAAGCGTTTGGTAGTGTTAATTATAACTTTGAAACTGGCTGGGAATTTTACACTTATTTTAAATATTTCGAATATGATGTACTCTCATTCACATTGAACATTTAGTGTTCCATACTATCTTAAATTATAATAAAAGCGATAAAAACTGTGTTCGATTAAATGATATTTAAAATAGCAGGATATTAGTAAGCAAACGGATGATGCATTAAACCTCGTAAAGATGGACGTTGTTCATCGATCAGTCGTATTTTTGATCTCATTAATGCTATATCATTTTAATTATTTAAGATAGTATTGAACACTGCAAGGTTTTTTTTACGTTTGCCTAAGCGGTTGTTCATTCATACAACTTGTACATATAATTCGAAAAGAGAGCAGTAGACGGGACTAATGGTCAATGCATATACTGTTAATTCTAACGAAATCATCCATTTTCTGAAAACATGTAAATGAAATCATATTGATAATCTGTTTTTAAATATTTAAAATTGCATAAAGTATATCTTTCTTGCATGATAAACACATTTATCAAATAAATAACATTACATAAAATTTTCCGTTTTCCTTTCCGTTCCGCGTTCTAGCAACACCCTACTCTTTTACATATCTAGTGTGCATGGATGATCATGAATGCACAATATAGCTTACCATGCTTATTTAAATTATATGAATAATTGAATTTTATTTAAGAACTACAAACGGGAACCATTTAAGTAAACGCCTATGTCTTTTATGTAATAAGAATTACAGGACATAAGAGAATTATTCAATCGGATCCTATGGTTATATACAGAAAATCTCTGTATAGAATAAATACAGAAAAAGTAGTGTTGCGTACCTGGGCTTTTCATCGGAAAACCAATGCTTGCAAAATATACTTTTATCCTCCTTAGACTTGATAAATTTTGTTTCGCTTCGAACTTCTGACATGATGACGCTAAAAATGAGGTACGATCAGATTTATAATGCAAGATTGCGTATACGGTATAGTTATGATTTACAGATTGAATATCGAACCCGATGTTAAATATCGCTTAATGTAGATAGAGTGACTTCCCTTGTAAATATTGTATGTAAACAAACACGTTGCACCAAATAAACAGGATCATGTTCTAGGACGCAGTTCGTGGCGGTTATATTCTGGTGTGATCCTGGTTTTCCAGAGACATTTTCCAAAGAATTAAGCTGTACTATTGTCTCTTCTTCACCTTTGATAATAAGAAGGTATGCTATTAAATATAGGTAGATCTTTAGATTGATACATGTATGCCTTTATATTTTAATGCTGATTAATTTATATAATTAAGTTCCATTTCAAGTAAAGACATTCGTAGAAACCTAGATAACTAGATACGTTGATAGTAAGACAGAGATCAGGTATACTTTAAAACGATTTTTTTTAAAAAATACAACAGACGAGTTTTATTTTCATCTGAGGTTAATGACCTCAGGGTTATAAGTGATTATGAACCATTTTTTTTTACCTCATCTGAAGCAGATTGATTTGAGGACAGATCGTGCCCAAAAATATCATAGAACTTATCAATATAAAATGTATATCATGATAATAACACTTGTACATGATAAAATTTAGGAGGTACGTTCGTTGTACATGTACTCGACCCCCCCCCCCTTCCTTGATCTTCCTCAGTTGCATTGAAGCCTCCATATGCAATCTCGTGTCAAAAGAATTACAGGTACATGTATATGTACAGTATATGTACACTAGAAACAGTACCTATTTATACATAATTATGAACAATGTAGATCCTTATAATGGACCTATTAATATTTCTGACCTAAGGAATCGGCTGTGACATATATTTATATAAATAATATGCATGGTGGTTGAAAAAGAAAGCTGTTGCAACTGTCGAAACCAAAAATTACTGAAAGTTAACAGTTTTTCAAGTAAAACTGTTCTTGGTGTACATGTACATGTATTATGTGCTATGTCTCTCTTGAATGATAATTTCCAATGTGATAATTATATGAAATCAACAACGGTTTGTTTCTGTAAACTGTTGCTGTAAATATGGTTCGCAGGACTGAATAGAGTATATTTCAATGTATAAATTAAAGATTTTATTTAACAAACCATCATGTATACCATACATCATGAACCTGAAATCAAATACATTCCCGCATGCAGTTAATGCTAGAATTAACCAAGTACATGCATTTATGTACAATTGAAACAAAATCATGAAAATATCATACACTTTCAAGTTTATGGCCATTGAGTTTTAGCCTTATTTAAATGTTTTAAAATGGTGAACATACGCACGTACATGTATACATGTACGTATTTAAATGTTTTAAAATGGTGAACATACGCACGTACATGTATACATACGTATGTTCACCATTTTAAAACATTAAAACGTATGTTCTCCATTTTAAAACATTAAATAAGGCTAAAACTCAATGGCCATAACAATGTATGATATTTTCATGATTTTGTTTCAATTGTAAATAAATGCATGTAAATGCATAAATGTTCAGAAGGCACATCAGACAGATGAATTCAGACAGAATCCATGGACTACGGTATTATAAAGATAACTTGAGTGGTATTTTTAACATGAAAAAAAATGTAAAGTCTGTAATATGTTAATATGATTTTTATTTTTGAATATAAAGTAGTTGTTATACGTTGATTTGAGATGACTGTATATCAGTGGTTGTTTTTACCATACTGACAAAAATTAATGCACGCACATGCTTTTTTTTTTCTTTTTTTTAATACTTGTTTACGGTATCAATAAACTAAGTTCAGGGAACAGACAGATTTTTCTTAACCGTTATTTATGTAAAACCATCATTTGTTTGAAATACGTTCATATATTTTTTTTTTAATAGGTAATACAAACAGCTTCGAAAATGACGTCAGATGATGATGTAGTGACGCTTGAGGACATTGAAAAGGCAAGAGAAGTAATCATGAAATCACCACTAAACGTTCGAAAAACGCCCCTTCTGAAAAATATGACGTCATATTTCCCAGAACTGGACCCAAGCATGAACCTACACCTGAAACTTGAAAGTCTACAGACCACAGGTGAGAACTTTGAGATAGGTATGTGCAATTTATTAGCGTTTATTTATAAACGTGCTCGGTTTTGTTGGGGTTTTTTTCAGTTAGGGGTGTAGGGTTACATGTACAAAGTATGCATCTTTGAGATGCATTTATAAGATATTTAGATTTTTTGTTCGATATATAGGTTCTTTCAAAATACGTGGAGTTGCAAACCAGATGGCAAATCTTCCCCAGGAGGTGAAAAGTGGCAAAAGGAAGCTGATTACGATGTCAGCGGGGAACTATGGGAAGGCATTTGCATACACATTGGATAAACTGAATCTGTCTGGTCTTTGCTTGATGCCCTTAACGGCACCATCAAGTAGGGTAGCCTTAATAAAGGTATGATGTTATAATTATTTATAACAGTGCCGCGTGTTGTTATAGATCCTGCATGTTTGTTGAAATTATTAATCTACTAGAATTATGAAAAAATGCAAGTTAGCATAGTTTTTATTTATGGAAATATATATACTTCGCAAGGAAACAATTCTCTTTTGATTTTTTTTTTTATAATTGAATGATAATACATTGTAAGCATGCTATCGTCCGTCAATGATCAACTATTTGAAAGGGGTTTTCCACTTCAGCAACTCAAAAATTGAAAACAAATTTAAAATCAGCTGCAGTCACATCATCAAAACCTCATGTGATATATAATACATTGTAAATCAAATTGTAGGAAATATATAATTCCCACTACATGTATATGTAAATGTACATGGGGACAGTAAGAATTCATTACAGATTTGTAATTCTGTCCAAAAGCTATAGTTAGATTACACAGACTGAGGAGTTTATTCATTAGGAAATATTAATAATCTTTTCAGTCTACTTCCTATTTGGTTTTTATTTGGTGCACTTGACCTTTCAACCCAAACTGAATTTAAACCGTGTTATCACGTTTTTTTATCTTCACATTCGTGTCAGTTACCGATAATAAAAACGTGAAATAGGTAAGGTTTTCGTAAAAGTTCAAGGTTTAATTTTACTTCTCTCTTGAATACGACCATTACCATAAAAAGGTGACGTATCAATCGCAAAACTGAATTTCTGTTATAGCTGCAATAAAGAAGCTCTCTCTCTGATTTTTTTTTTATCCGACACCCCCCCCCCCTCGCAAAAAAATCAGGAGAAGGCTGTTATATAGCAGCTACATTATTGTAAGTTTATTAATTTACCACGTTGGCACAAATTAAATGCAATTTTACTTTTAGTTCATTTAGTTTGTAAGGTCTTGGATAGTCCATGCACCCGTATCTGCTTCTTCTCTAATGCGTCTGCCCCATTCTTATACTATAACCAGCTTCTACTATTTCACTTTGTTATACAAACTCGTGGTACACATGTAGTAGGGACTGGCTTTAGTCAGACTGAAGTCTGTCCTAATTTATATAATGATAATAGTGTTATTTGGGGAAAAGTGTGTCTCAGAAACAAGTGCCCGTGCATATACACAAGGAAACCCGAAGCCGCCATTAATCAGTTGGCATGGGCTCAGTATAAAACAAAACTCTGCTACATGTAGATATGATAAGCTAGTTATATATAAATGACATTCGTTTAACAGGTCGGGGAAACTATTTTCTGTGACGTCGGAATAAATTTACACACAAAATGAGGCACCGACAAAATCGACAAACTGACCAATCAGCTAAATGTCATTCCTGAGTTGAAATGCATCATGGGTTATACAAAAAATACAACGTTTAGAAAATGCTAGTTTTTCTAATAATTTTATTGCTTTTGGAAAGGCATAATTAATTGTTTTGATACATTTTGCACACTTGAAACAATGTTTACATCATCATCTACTAAATCCATGCTCACATTTACAAACACTCATGTTACAATGGTAAACAAAAATGGTTTCATCAACTGCATTGTATAAGTCCATTCGTTGACATACGCCTTACTGCCAGCGCTGATTTCTCGGTGAATACAGATTTTACGTGAATTTCATGGTCCTAAGCATTCGAATCGTCGGTGTTCGTACGTTGTCAGGCATTAAAAAGACATTATGTGGCCATTTAAAGCCTAAGTGTAAATGGTTACGAGATGCGTGTTTGGTGCGTACTTTTGATATTAATCCATGTGAATCTTGTGAGAAGTATTTCAACGTACAATTTAACATGGAAAATCGGCAATGTTTGTTAATGTGAGCATTGACAATCTTAATTAGTACCTAAACTTTGCATTTTTTACAAAAAAGTTGAAAAGTTTTATGAATTAACGTTCCCGCAGTCATTTGAAATTAAGTCGTAAATTAGTCAAAACCACGTGTTTATTGTAAAAACGTAAACATGTAGTAAATCACGTGTTGCTTTTTATTCACTGAATGAACATATGCGGTATGCATCGCTCTGCGCAATGACAACAATATCCATATAAGGTAGTTTCCCCGACCTGTTTAAACATGCATGGATGGGATCCTTATATCTTGTCTCCATCAGTACTTATGTGCTATTTCGAAGGTGTAGTACAAGTTAAATGTTATTGAAACAACTCTCAATTCTTCCATCAACGGTCATCAAATTACCATTATGATATCTGATTTAGTTTTAAAATTGTTGAGGACATTCCCTTTTCATTGAATTGTACCTTTAATAGATAATATGCTACATGTATTGAAAAAAAAAAACCCAGCCGTAACAATTGGTCAAAATCGTTTTGGTTGGCAATACAGACCGTATGGATGCGACAAGTTTGGAACATGAAGAAAGTGTTAGACTGATGCACCTTTAAAGCATATTGGCCATCCTCTTTTCAATTTTTTGATCATTATAGATCCTATAACTGTATAGACTTAGCATCGTAAAACGACTTTATTATTTTTTGTTTCATTTTTTTTTTGGTCAGATTACCAAATAATTTTACCTTGTTTTTTTTTTAAATCATAAATAACCACTGACCACAACTTGTACATTATTTGTCAATAAGAAAATATAAAATATATTGAAATCTTCTAATTTTAAAATAATTTTGCCAAGCATTTACGACGCCATTATTTTCAAGCTAATTTTATTCTATCACTAACGATATCTAGTTATTAACATTAAGTTGAGGTGGAAAACTCCTTTTAACTTATATACTTGAAAAAAAAAACCGTTTACTTCTCATGGAATTGTCTTTTACTAATTAAGTTAATTAGCAAAAGACAGAAGTTTGGACTCTTGATGTGGACATTTTCTTCATGTGCTTGAAAATTGTGCCATTTCTCCTTTTAGAGTTTAGGGGTTTCAGTGGAGCAGTGCCCCTCCTCTGAATTAACTAGCGAAGTAAACAGATATGTCCAGAAAGAGAACTATATATTTTACCACTCCTTTGATGATGCTAGATTGATTGCTGGTTACGGAAGGTACCCACGGAGCTCGACTCCTGAACTCTAACCTTTCACCTTACTGAACCTTTAACCTTATTGCGAACTCGCTCTGTCTGTGTCTATTGCAAGAAGAATTACCGTAGAAAATTAAACTTTTTTTGTTCGTTTCAGGGACGAGAGAAAATAACTACATCGGTTTCAAAACTAATTTTCCTTTCTATGCAAAAAAAAAAAAGTTTGTGAATAGAGCCAAAACGACGAATAATAAGTGAAGTACATGTATATTCTACAGTAATTCTTTGTGCAATGTTTGTGTGTACTAGTTTTATACCTATATATGTACCAGTATCAATGTTTGGTAGAATAGGGCAAGTTTTGTTTTTTAACTACCTAACTCAAAATTAATTTGGTTACTAACATCGTTACATGTAGCATTTGTTGCACAAATCTGTTTTTTCAACAACAACAACAACAACAACAACAACAAAACCAAAAACCCACAACAACCCCGTCCAAAGGCAAAGGTGCAATGAAACAAGGCCAGCGCAGTAATATGTTAGTGAAAAAATAAGCTTAACTTCCGTATTTTTCTATTAACCTGTAGAGCTATGGTTGTGAGGTGGCCATTTATCCGAGCCATGAAATTCAAGCAGCCTTTTCTCAGTATGCCGCTCATAACTTCTCTGTCCTTGATCCAAATGACGACGTGTCATATATAACGGGCTGCGCCAGGTAAAAGAAAGCAACCCCAAGCAAAACTATTGAAGTTTTACACAGGAATCACCCCCGAAGCTTGCTTACACATTTATGTGCGTTTGAATGATAAATTATATATCGTGTTATTTGTTATTTTTGAGAACATTTAAGTTGATACTTAACAATTATATAATTTGTCAGTATAACGCAATTTGAATATATAGATTTACATAGTGGTTTAGACGATATTTAAATGCAGTTATTGGAAATTATTTATATTCTACATCGTTAACGACAGCTGTTGCAAAATTTTAATTTTTCTAACGAGTTCATGCTAGCTGCTCTTTGCTTATTTTTGTGTCACGCAGACGTGCTCAGATTTTACAGATTTGATTTAGAAAAATATAACATTTGAATCACGTAAAAAAAGAATGTTGTAAATTTGATTATAAAAATAATCATCATGGATGTGTAGTGAGTTTCAATGAATATCGCAATGAAGGAGTCCAGTATATATTTAAGGTAAACCATCTTCTTGTTGCCCACACTTATCCGAGGTTCAATCAAAAGTGCATATAGCTTTACCTAGACATTTTCACGTTTTTGAATGTGTAGGTTTACTTTATTCCAAGGGACTAAAGTTGTTGATTCTTACTCCTAGTTATTGCTAATCTAGATGATGGAGTTTAGGCCCTTTGAATGTAATGTCAGACTTCATCATATAATAAGTTTTCAAAATTACACTGATTGAACTTGGCTCAGGGTTTGTGAAACAAGGGTACTGTATTTCGGGATCAGTTGCGCTACGTCTCTTTTTTCTAAGAAAGGCAGATTACGGAGCAATTCAAAGCCACAGATGGTTGCTTTTGGTAATGGCAACCCGAGCAAAGAAACCAATTTTGTCATACTGAGACAATTATTTTCTGTTTATTGTGTAAAACATAGTTATTATTTGCCATTACTGATTGACCCTTTTCAATGTTGTCTTTAAATACCACTTCTTCTGAAATATTGAACCCGCCCCCCAGGAGATATCGTTCTATACCACCGTATGCTGTATACTTGAACTTCTTTACTGAACAATGGTATATGTTAACAATAAACCAAGCAACGAACATTTATAAATTTAATAACGTCTCTTCACAAAGCAATTCGCAAGTGAAAAGAATTACCGTGGAATCATTTTTGTTCGTGGGGGTCATTGTTCGTGGGTATCAACATTTTTTGTGGTTCGTGGGGACGTTATTTCGTTGGTAGAAAGTTCGGGATAAATTTAATAAATATTAAACAAATGCTTGTATATATACGTTCGTGGGGATGGAAGTTCGTGGGCAAGGGTAACCACGAAAGCCACGGACATTGATTCTCCACCAACAATGGTGATTCCACAGTATGAGGGTTTTTCAGAAACTAGTATTAAGTGTTTAGAAAGAGTTATTGACTATTTTAGGATTCTACCCTAGCGGATGCCAAGTTTCTTGAGACCCACCTTGCCGATAGCTTTGTCATCCCTAAAATATCTAAGTTAAAATGCTATTGGATGAATATGTAATACCTAATAGGCATAGGCATTGATGGGGAAAAAATAATGTTCAGATATAAACGTGTCATCCAAAATCATATTGTTGTATAATACTTTTATACATGTATACTTGTTTATCAGTTGTTAACATTTTGGATACCCTGCCTTACTAGGAATATCTACTGTGTTTGTTGATTTCTCCAATTGCTGAAGCATTGAAAATATGAGTTCTTGTCAAGAGCTTCAACCACGTTTTAATAGATTATGTTGGGTGTCATGTCTTTTTTTTGTAGGTTATATATTCTGATAATTAGGGCTTCTTTTCCCCCGTTTTTTTAAAGCATCTTGATTCCCGTATTATAATGAAGGTGCCTAGGAGTTTTGAATTATTCCTAACTAGCTAGATAAGAAGTGATAGTGTCACTGTTGCAAAAAGGATATTAATAACAGTCACTGTGGTTCTTTCACCTAGGCGGGGCTACTACATGTATTATACCCTCGTAGACGCAGCAAAAATTCGTCAAGAGTTTAATAGCTAATTAAACGGAAGATATAACTTAATTTCACAAAATGAAACATTAAGGTTTCTTATTTTATCTCCTCTTAAAACCTCATTCGCCCAATTTGTCTTTGTCCTAACTCATTTTGATAGCACATTCTCTTTAGAAATAACTAATAGTTATTAAATCAATATAAATAC
The DNA here is from genome assembly GCA_020458035.1 of Magallana ariakensis. Taxonomy (NCBI): domain Eukaryota; kingdom Metazoa; phylum Mollusca; class Bivalvia; order Ostreida; family Ostreidae; genus Magallana; species Magallana ariakensis. The sequence continues at coordinate 58,911,056 of CM035813.1, forward strand.
TAATATGCTTATTGTTGCACTTTTTATTTCTCTCTCAGTCTCTGCTTGATTTTGGTTTGTAACCGTTCATTTTGGTTTCTGTTTTCATTGCGTGAGTTTCTTTTTTCACGTGCCTAATTCAGTAACTGATTGTATGCTTGAATTTACAAGATAATATCATGTTTTTACATTTGAAATTTTATCATTTTATATCTTAATTTCAAATTTACACTTTAACTTTAATATCAAGTTAACTTTCTATTTTAATATAAAAAATTAAAAGTTCCGATAAGGATACTTTTCATATTCCTATGACTTATTAGAAATTTCTTTGCCTAGTGTTGCAATGGAAATTTTGGAAGATGACGTCAGACCTGACGTAGTTGTCGTCTGTTGTGGCGGCGGAGGACTAGTTTCTGGAATAGCGGCAGCCATCAAACAGTCCGGGCTGAACGACTGTAGAATCTATGCAGTAGAACCCGAGGGATGTAAGTCAGAGAAATAGTACCGTGTTAAGACCGGTTTTCATTGTAACGATTTATATAAAAGTGAAGCATTTTCTCTCTATCTTTGTAGCCCGGACAATGTACGAAAGCTTTAGAAAAGGGCAACCTGTTACAATGGCCGTTAATTCAGTAGCGACGGGACTATCTCCTCCATATGCAGGTAAAAATCATCACAGTATTCATTAAAAAAATAATCATTTTTGTTGTAAAGTTGTTTTTAAAATATGCGTTATATTCTTTAAACTGCATAACAAGGATGTTTAACAAGAAAAGATATCGCAATTTTTAGGTCACCTTAGTAAACTCAGGTGACCTATCTGTTTTCGTTCGTCGTCGTGCGTCGTGCGTTAACAATTTTACATATTTAACTTCTTCTTGTAAACTACAAGGCCAATTGTTACCATTTTGGTGTGAGACATCTCTATGGTAAGAGGAATCCAAATTATGAAATTCGTGGCTCTACCACCCCTGGCGCACCACAGGCGGGTCCAAATATGCTAAAAATAGCCAAATTTTTCAAAAATCTTCTTCTCTTCTCCCACACATGTGAGGAAAACACTGAATGCATGGTTATAATGTCCATGAAGCCCTCTACCAAAATTGTGAAATTCATGGCCCCTGGGTCAGGGGTTTAGGCCCTAGGGCGGGGTCAATATACATGTAGCCATATAGTGAAAATGTACTAAATCTTAGAAAATCTTCTTCTTTACTCCAACACATGTGGGCAAAAAACTGAATGCATGGTTATGATGCCCTCTAACTCCTCTACCTTATTTGTGAAATTCATGGCCCCTGTGTCAGGGGTTCAGGACGGGGGGGGGGGGGGCAATATGACCATATAGTGTTAATGCATATAATGTTTAAAAAAAATTCTTCTCTTCTATTAAACATCTGTTAGAAAAAACTGACTTCATAATTATTTTTACCAGAAAGTCTTCTACTAAAACTTTAAATTTCATGTCCCCTGGAGTATGGGTTTTGACTCTAGGACAGGGTCACATGGATGTATAGTGTTAAATGCATATAATGTTTAAAAAAAATTCTCTACTCCCACACACCTGTAAAGAAAACTGAATTCATGATTTTGTAGACCAGGAAACCCTCTACCAAAATTTTGAATTTCATGTCCCCCGAGTTAGGGGTTCTGACTCTAGGAGCCAAAACACTCATGGGGTGTATAGGGTAGGGGTTCTTAATGCAGGGTGTGGCCAAAATTATAATTTTGTGTTAATATATATTTATAATGTTTAAAAAACGTCTACTGACACAGAATAAATACTGACTGCATATTTAGAAAAAAACATTGAGCTGTCATCTTTAGTAATATTTCATGTCACCTACAAGTAAGGCAAGGGTTATAGCTGGGAGGCGAGTGTATATTTGTCTTATTATTTTATTCTGCTAAGGAATTTCATGAAAGAAATGAGTAAATTCACAAATATAGAAAAGAGTAAGAATGGAGATGTCTTTGAAATTTAAGAGATTGTGAAAGCATTTGGAAAAGGTTAAAGAGGGAGGGGGTGGTAACAGTTAATGGAGTTATCTTCCCTTGCTTCTTCATAAAGGAGTTATCTTCCTTTGCTTGTTCATATTAATCGTAATTATAAGGAAGTTATATGATAAAAAGGGTTATGCAAGTACTTTTATCATTGGAAACAAAAACAGTTTTTGAACTTTCTAAATAAACAAATAGACTTGTTAATAGTAAAGTGATAATTGGCTAACTAAAATCACTAATACATGTAAAATGGTTTTGGTATAAGTGCCCGATGGTGATTAATTGTTTATTCAAAAGCTGGAACAGGAGAAGTGAGTATAACTCATGATGGCTTTTGAAGTTGTTTTTGTTTGTTTGTTTGTTTAAATGCCCTCAGGGAGAGTTTCTGTTTGCCCCATTGGAGGTTGTTTTAGATAATACATGTATACTAATTAATAATTTTTTTTTACTCCAGAATGAAACTTAATTAAATGCATAGAGACTCCTCGACAAGATTGTGTATGGGTTCTATGCTACTCAGGTGACCGTTAAGGCCTATTGGCCTCTTTTTTTATACATGTAGATTCTGTGGGTATTATTTCATTTCATTTTTGTTTGTTTTAGGAAAGTTAACTTATCAGTGTTGTCGGAGATATGTAGAAGATGTCATTTTGGTGTCCGATAACGAAATCTTAAAGTGTATGTCAAGACTTTTTGATATCGGGTTAGTGGCCGAACCTTCTGGCTGTGCTGCTTTAGCGGCCATTTTAAGTGATAAGATCCCGGATATTGCGGGGAAGCGAGTTGTTGCCGTCGTCACCGGAAGTAATGTCACGCTGCCAGAAATGAGTTCATATATTCAATAAAGAGTTAAGAGATATGTTAACGGATGGATTTTTCTGTCAGCCTCCTTCGTTCATTTAGTTTTGTGAACATGGTTGGTTGTAACTTTTGATAAAATACAATCTGGTATTGTATCATATGATATGAAACAGTATCATTTTTCATTATATGATACAATACTATTGTATGGTGTGATTATATTATATGTTATATAAATACAATTTGATATCGTATTTGACATGATACAATATTGTATCATATGATACGATATTTGTATTATAACACTGTGCCGGATAATTATGCCAGTGCCAAAGTGGCATTTTAGCACCCGCTTAAGATGTATTTTCGGAAAAAAATCCATAGATACCAAATGATAGACCATTGTATAGAGAGTATAATCTTATAGGAATTATATTTCCTATAGGAGAAAGCAATTTCATGTAGGGATTTGACTCAGACAGGTAGTTTTCCTACAGGAAATAAAAATTTCCAATCGGATTTTATAAAATCCTATCGGAATTTAAATTCCTATAGGAAGTTCTTGTATTCCGATAGGACATTTCTAATTCCCTATATAGGAATACTGTTTTTCCTATGTGAAAAATTATTTTCCTGTAGGAATTTAGTTTTGAAAGGTAAATATCTCATCTGACAGGTGAGATACAATGAAAACAAAGGTGGTTGTAAACTCTTTAAGCAATGGTCTATCATATGGCATAGTTGAATTTTTCGATATACATGTATGTAGCTTAGACGGGTGCAAAAATGACACCTTGGCACTGGCATAATTATCCGGCACAGTGTTTTATGCTAAATCATAGGATATTGTTGTAGAGATCATTAACTAAGATAAAATTCATAGAATTTAATAATGGCGGTCTCATGACGACGAAGCATCGTCTCTGTAGGCTCTATAATATATGATTATCTGTGTTTTGATATTATTATTATTAAATTTTCCAAGGGTTTCGTCCATACTATTTTTAATATTTACAAACATGTCTGTGAAGTGAAATCAACGTAAGGAAAAAAAAGAAACCAGAATGAATTTCATCATTGAATTATTATCACTATACTGGAAAATTGACAGACACTAAATGAAATCGTCTCAAATAGCGGTATCTTGAGATAATTACATTTTAAAGAATAAATATTAAAATTTAATGTATAAATGATACTTTTGTCGTTAATGATAACCTAATAAATTGTAGTATTTTTGCCGTATGCAAGTGGCGCTGTTTTAGGGTTTACACAGAATTTCTTTTTATGCACATGAAGCAGTAACCAAAACCTTAACTCCATATTTTATATTTAAATTTTGTACATTCTTTTTTAGCTTGTTTCATTATTCGTAAGAGAAAAAATAATTACTTATAATTGACTGCTCTAAGACATTGGGGTAAGAAAAACCAAAATTCAATAAATGTTCGCCCAATGGTAATTCATGGTTGTTTCCTGTAATTTTCAAACGGAATTACTTATTATCTTCAAATATCTAGTCCAAACATACATTGTTACTTGCCTTTATCAAATAGAGTTACAGTATTCCTAAATTTCCAGAGATTTTGTTGGAGCCTTTCTTAAAATACTTTTAACATGGACATTATACTTCAAGTTGATTGTATATTTCAAATGCAGATATCCAAGTAAGTAAGCTTATTTTTGTTTCCCAAGCGTTTTTTTTTAATTTTTAAAACAAGCTATTTTTATGTGTATTTTACGATGTTTCATGAGCTAAATTATGTAATATTTTATTTTGCTGCAAATTTTAAAGCTTCATCTCATATCATTAAACTAAAGAATAACGTGATTACCTACTTAATTGAGGCACTAAAACCTTAAAATATTTATTTCTTTATAAACTCCATTTTTCCGCGTAGGAGTTAGAATAGGCTTGCTTTTGTAATATGATGCCATCATCTCTATGGCGTTTTACCATTAACTACCAGTTTGAATTAAAGAACACTATAGATAAAACTGAGAAACCTTAAGCTGCGAACTTTTATATAAATATGAAATCTCCAAGTATAGGGGCATGGTCACGATTTTGGTCAAAAATTATTTTTCCGATTCAAATGTTTACAATGTTTTAGTAAGGCATTTTTAATACACAACTAAAATTTGAGTGTCATTCGTTGAGTTATAAGCAAGTTACAGAGCTTAAAATTCTTTGCTATGTAAACAAAGCTTTTGTTTACATTCTGAATGCTGAAGTGAAAATTTCAGTTTTGGACCTAAAATGAATGTGTTAAACATTAGGAACTGTCTATTTATACTTTAAATGAATAAGAAGAGAGACAAAACAGCTTGAAAAAGATTTTTTACTGGTATATTTAACCTATGTAAACAAAAACAGGGCACGAGCCTTATTTACATGACAAAGAATTGTAAACCCTGTATCTTGCTTATAACTTAACGACTGACTTTCAAATTTCATTTAATCATTAGAAATGCATTCCTAAAGCATTGTAAATAATAAAATCAGAAAAACAGAATTTGACCAAAATCGTGACCATGCCCCTTCAAATACTTATTGTTATAACTTCCTGTTTTCACTTTCTGCATTATATCAGACATCCGAAACAAATTGACTTTCAGCGTTTAGTACACTACTTATCGGAAGGAAATCGCATGCATACAGTTTGCTATCTTGACTAATTAACGGATCATTTCACTAAGTTTTCTTAGTTGAATGGTCAATATATCCTAAAATGGGCGGAGGTTGGAGCAGACCCAAACAACCACATGGTAGTATATAAATAATTGTAATGAAGAACCTAATTATAATAATATCACTGTAAATAAGATAAGGTTAACGTGTATTTTTTAATTGTTGAATTTTATCAAAATAGTGATTGTCATTATAAAAACTCAATGATACAGCATCGAACTATGCATATTCTGAACAATATCTATTCGACATTTATCTCAATAGAAATTGTTACTGAATCTGTTTTGGGCCTAACTACAAATGTGACCTCAACATCTGGATTTACAGAAAATTTTGGTGTTCCATTGGCAGGTATTTTCTAATGAGGGTTTTGGGGGGAACATTTTCAGAACGATATGTTTATTGGTGATTTTTTTTTATAAATATGCGATCTTAAGAATTCTTTTATTACACGTATAATCAGAAATCAGCTACAATAATCAGTTCTTATAGGCATTTATCGTGAATACGAATTAAAACTTGGCATGCTTTTATTAAAGACTTTGAAATTACAATTATGTCATATGATTTTGAACATTAAAATTTATAAAATGTTTGGTAATTAGCATTCTCGTAATAATTTTTTATGTTATTAACTAAGTGCTTAGGTTTTAAACTGGTAGGCAAACATGTTCCTGATACCAACAAACATAAATTCATTACTATTGTTAAGATCTCTAATGAAAAATGAAAAGACCAGTCAATGATCTGCAAGTATATGTTCAGCGTTATGAAAATTTATTTATGCATTTTTTTTAAAAATCATTCTACGAAAGTTAGTAAACTGTACTACCAGAATCAAAAGTATTGTTTTGCCAATTTTAGTATATTATTGTCTATTATTCATCTAATGAAAAGCGCGAGGCATTTTTTTGTTGTTGACATTCTTTATGATTCAAACTTTGAACATGTATAGTAGTTTACCTTTATGATCTTCATTTAAATGTATGTAATTATTACCAATTCAATCATATGGCGTAACAAGTGAAAGCATTTATCAATAATTGATTTCCGTATGAAGGGGCTATAACTTATGTAGTTTACTTGACGTATGACCACCACCTCCATCTTTCGATACATAATATATAAACAAAACAAGACATGGTATATGTTGCTCTTTGCCACCAGCGTGACTTACATAACATTGTAACACATTGCGTAAAATTATATAAAATAATTTTACGTAATACTACAATTGAAATTTAAATGAATTATGTCACAATTCTGCATTTGATCTTAATATGTTGTAATTATAATTAATTTCCGAATAGTAATTAATAATCATAATTATACAAATATGAATTTTATTAATTGGGTGTATTGAGAAACTGAAATCGAAAATTGGTTACGTAGTATCGTAAAACAAATTCCTTGTGGTCTGAAAAATAAAATACATGCATGAAAAAAGAAGAAAAAAAATGAAAAATAAAAAAAATAATTTTAAAAAATTAACACTGGAAAGGTGGAGGGGAGGTGGTGGATTTTAAAGAAATGGTCCGAAGGAACAGAATTAGTATTCAAAGGTGTTACCCGTGTGGCGTCCTAAAAGAAAGTGAATTAGCGCGTCTTTCTAAACAAAGAGAGTCGCTAAAATTCCCGCGTTTAATGTCATTGGTCAAATGATGACACCAACATTACGTGACCAAATAGAGCACTCTCTACTTCTTGATAATACACATTAAAAAGTGCGATAACTCGTAAGGCGAAAAATTGTAAAATCAATATATATATATATATATACATATATATATATATATATATATATATATATATATATATATATATATATATATATATATAAAGCATTTTAAGTAAACTTAAAATTCTTAAGTTGTTGTCGATAATGGCATAACACAAAGTTTACTGTTTACATCAAAATATGGGCAAACAATAAGTTTTTGTGATATGTTTTTTTTTGTGCACCATAGAATTGGGCATATTTTAAGGAAAGAAAAGTGTGTTCAGATATATATTCTGTTGTGCGCATTAAACACAATAAAACATCTCTTATTTTGACACTAGTAACCCATTGTGATTGAATATTAATGAATATTCAACTTTCGATGTAAACAAATGCAATTTAAACTACATATAACAGATTATGTCCAAACTTATGATCAATCAGGTGTATTATTTTCTAATTGAGAAAAGTTTGTATAGTAAACAGTGTTATTATGAATATGAATAAAGATTTATTGTTGTTATCGATAATTGATTAAAAAAATAAACTTTCAGATATTATATACAGTTTGATCAAAATGTTCATCATAGCTGATAGAAAATGCTAAATGATGCATCCTATTGTGCAGATCTTAAACAATATCTTTTCTATAAATATCACAATACATAATTCTAGGAATTTCTAGTGAACCATTTTTTGGCTCCACAACAAATATGACTTCAACATCTGGATTTGCAGATAACTACAGTGTTCCCTTTGCAGGTATGTATTTTCTATAGAGGAAGGTGTGGACGTATTCTAAGAACAATATTATTATTTATTTGGAGTATATTTCAATTTTCGTTAAATATGACACATGTCGTTTGTTTAACCAGCAGTATCTTAAGTACATAATTTCTTACATGTTTAATATTTAATTGTAAATTTAAAAAAAAAAACTATCACGCGTTCTAGGATGTTACTAATCAGAAGTGAACAGTCAAAGGAGTATTTTTATTGTATAAGAAATTTCGTTTGTTTGCTGCGTTACTTGACAAAAAGCAGACTTAAAAGTATTTCTTTACACACATTAAGTATTAATTTCCGGTAAAGCGTCCGGTGTATGCATATGTTGCTGTCGATACTGAAAAAAACACAACGTATATTGTTTACACCAACCAGACACATTCATTTTTATTCTATAAGATACAATAGTGAGTTAGTATACTTTCTACACCAAGAAAAGAACATTGTGTAAAATGTGAGACACAGGTCTTTGCATTAAAAAAAAAGGAATTAAATTACGTTGTGATCAAATGAAATCGAAACTAATATCCTTCAAACAAGCTGTTAATCAAGAAGGCGTATAATATTAATAATAAGAAAAAATCAGTTTGGATAATAAAGTATAGCATTGACTTACAAGTATAACGAAAATTCAGAAAACTATGCTGACCGAGTTTGAACTACGGTATTCGTATTGGTCAAACATTACCATCAATATTTCATATCTGCCTTTTTGTATTTCATTACTTTCAAAGAACTGACAGCTTGACCTCTCATATGGCCGATGGACAAGCTTTTGGTGTTGTGCCTAGTTGCTGACACATAATGTAACAGTATACAATTTCTTGCTCGTTCTTATTTAATTAAATCCATGTAACTTATGTTTTAATATCTGACAGTGTGTATTTTTTTTAGGTAAAGGGTTTACGCAAGATATATTTGCGAACTACCATTATGGTAGTTATCACATTATAAAACACAGATGTTTGCTGATTCGACTTTGTTTGTTTCTCCTAAGTGATTGTTGATGTTCATTGATTAATCATTACAAAAGCGCAATTGATTAAATACTGTTATGAATAAATTTACAAATCTTTTTCTTTATATTGTTTGACATTAATAACACAAAACAAATAACATATCTTATACTTTATACAGGGTTATTTTCGCCCAGTCATATCTCGTCCTTCTTCGCTTGCAAATGGTTTCACCCCCGTCTTGAATCGGCCCATTCAAAGTTGTGTTGAAAGATATATATTTTCAGACATTGAAATGTCTTAATTTTGCCCGCTGACAACGAGGGCAACAGGGGCAAAATAAGACGAGGCGAATGTTTCCCTGTATACAGTTATCAACTGTTATCATAGTGTTGTATGCTTTTCTTTTTTAGAATATGTAACTTAAACTGCTGTTCCGGTCCGAAGGGAAAATTGAAATTCCTTCATAATACTTGCAGGTATTCGAGGTTTATTTTGTTGCTGTTACGTTTGCGATTGAAAACATCGTATATTGAAAATTACATAAAGCAGGTGGATAGGTAAAATTCCCACTCTCATATTTACATAAACTGGGTTCAAGGAACTGTCATTGTGTTAAATAAATAGGCCGGACAGATTGTTACATGAGTAATGAAAAAAAGCTCTATGTATTTTAAACTAATAAAAGTGTTGTATGTAATGGAACATATAAAACAATCCGTGAAAATATTATATCCTCGTTTGAATTAGACTTTTTTAGATTGAAAGTTTTGTTCATAATGTGAATTATCAATCAATTATACATATACATTATATACATCATATAAATCATATACATGTAATTTCCTCGGACTAGCTTTTATCGCTGCCCTATTAAAATTTATAAAATATTGAAGGCGTAATGTTTGTTTCGCAAAACTCCCTTTGATAATGAGATAGGTAAAGTTAGCTACTAGTAACTTAACTTTACCTATCTTTGATAATGGATGTTTTAAATAGCTTTGAGGTTCAAAGGAAGTTATGTTCAAGAGGCTATTGTACATCCTCTTTCTTCAATCAAAGTAATGATAGTTGGCAATTTTAAAGGGGCATGGTCACGATTTTGGTCAAATTCTATTTTTCAGTTTTTATTATTAACAATGCTTTAGGAATGCATTTCCAATGACCAAATGAAATTGGAGAGTCAGTAGTGAAGTTATAAGCAAGATACAGGGCTAACAATTCTTTGTCATGTAAACAAAGCTCGTGCCCTGGTTTTGTTTACATTAGTTCAATATACCGGTAAAAGTTCTTTTTCAAGCTGATTTTCCCATCTTCTTATTCATTTTAAGCAAAAATAAACAGATCCTGACGTTTACCACATTCATTTTCGGTCTAAAACTGGAGTTTTTTACTTCAAGGTTCAAAATGTAAACAAAAGCTTTGTTTACATAGCAAAGAATTGTAAGCTCTGTAACTCGCTTATAACTCAACGAATGATGCTCAAATCTTTGTTGCCTATTAAAAATGCCTTACTGAAGCATTGTAAACATTAAAATTGGTAGAATAATTTTTGACCAATATCGTGACCATGCCCCTTTAAGCGGTTAGGAAGCTTCTTTGGAATATATGTAATAATTGCATATACTGCATATGAATTTCATATACTGTAAAAAAAAATCAACATTTTATGGTATGACGAGCCAATATCTTTCCCTTCCTTCAATACCGGTGTTTGTGTTTTCTAAAAAGGACTTTGAATAGGACGATACATTACCAAGAAGTAAGTTTCAAGTTTAAACTCACATAGTACTGCATATATGACTATGTGATTTAATTTGGAAATCGGTTTATACAAAAGAGTGGGGCGTTTAACCCTCCAGCTTTAAATAAATTAATGAAATAAAATTCAGTGATTATTTAGTGTTGAATTAAGAAAAAAGCGTTCGAGTGTAAAATACACATCAGATCATGGGAATCACCCTCCATTTTAACCCGCATGATACAAGGGTAACTGTATGTTATAGAATTTTAGGAGAGGGCTATTAGTCGATGGAACTTGTGATGACATTTACATGTTTGTTGATTAGAAATTAGAAAATTCTCAAACTCTAGTCAATGGGATTCTATGCATAGTTTTATTTCTAAAGCACTTCCTTATTTCCGACACTACTTACGATGACTTTTTTCCATCAGTATATACGCAGAAAACAGGGAAATTACGGCGAGTGGTTGTGTTGTTAATCACATTATATAACATTATACACTAAGATACTATAGTCGAAAGACCGATAAACCTGTCATGGATGGACTATGGAGTAAAGCTGAACCGCCTCAAGGTATAATATATGCTGACTTTAATTTCATCTTAAATTAAGATTGAAAAAAAAATTCTACGTCATGAAATTTTGACTGATAAAACAGACAACTGTTAAATTTGGATGAAGGATCACCTACATCTTTATTGTCTAACATTTTTACAGTTCCAAACAGAGGGAAAACAACAGCACCGATAATTGGATTCCCAGAGGCTACATGCGATGAATATATGTTTGATACTACAGGTAAATAAGAGTTGATATATTTCATATTAATATCTTCTACATCGTGTGAGAGGATGTTCAATCCTCAATCAATGTTAAAATGATTTGTAAAAAAATATTATGGTACCGTAGGTATTTTAACATGACTTTAGCAGCAAATGTATAAACACGCGCCAAAAAAGGAAAGTACATTGATTGTTTTAACGATTTAATTGGAATTGAACAGACGAAATATCTTTTTGAAAAATGTATCATCTCATTTGATGATTTTGATTTGATGAGTTGATTTTATTATTACTTTAGTTATTTTAAAATCAACGATATGTAATTTCGCATGGCAAGTAGTTTCTTAGATGTATTTGAATGATTAAGCACATAAAGATAAAATTAACGCCATCAAACTCCACGATGCATTATGTATCAGTAATCGTAATATTTCTGGAAAATTGTATCCACGCAATATTGAACTCTGGCGTAGGAATAAATACGACCACAAAAATATCTAAATTGTTCGTATCATTTAAAATATGACCATTTTCAAGTATCTATAAATGAGTTTCCTTGAAAAACAATGCTTCTGAATACATTACATCGAAATTATCAATTATTTAGAAGTATTAAGTCTTGTCAGCTGTGATTATTTGCGCTTAGGTCCAAACACTGTTTTATTTCCGTTTTGTCAGAGTAACTGTATAAGAGAGTTGATTAAAATGAACTCCCAAAAACTTTATCAAGATTTAAGGTCTCATAACACAAACAGAAACCCCATTTTCCTATTTTGCACGATGAGTTTAAAAAATCGACTTTGATGATTTTTCAGCAAAGAGAATCGAATGAAATTGTCGCACTCTAATTCCTGTAAAAAGTTTACATAAGATTATTTGGTTGGTAATGTTTTATGTTTTATGTTTATCTTCATCTTTAAGACTAAAAAACAATGAATTTTATTTTGGGTTGAAACTCCGTGGTTTTTTTTTTTGGATTAAAAATGAACAAATGAATGGGCCAACGCACAACAGAATATATCATAAAGAACTGCCGTTAATTAGCATGCGAAATTGTTTATTTCCTTAATCTAGACAGTAGAGAAAATTGTAACTTTTCATTAAAGCGATCAGAAATTTAACCAAATTAGATTTTAAAAATAAATTTCTATATATAAAGAATAACAGAAAACCAACTTGGAACACGTTTGTCAATTTATATATCACTTTAAATCCTGGGAAAAGACATGTTTAGTAAGAACATACTTATTTTGTTGCCAGTATATCCTCATCATTGTTATTAAATAATATTAGTAGGATAAGTCAATAGTGAAGTTCTCTGTGTTCATTAACTAGATTTGATTTTGAAATGAATAATATAACGTTGTATGACATTTTTTGAATGTTTATAATTTCAGGATGTAATATTACAATACAGGGAAAGTTACTGTTAGTTTTGGATTCCATCAACTCGACTTTGAGAAATTATTTTTCATGTTTTTGTGAAGTTGTCCAAGCGCGACTCAATAACACCAACGTGACTACCGAAATATTGGCTGGAGGAAACCAATCGACATGTCGCAGACCAGATTCCCATTTAAATGTTGATGAAGTCCTTCTTCAAGAAAAACTGAAAGATCTTAATTTAGAATATGAACCCCATGACGAATACACAGGCATGGCGGTATTACTAACTGATCGCGGTTTCACCTCTGAAAACTTTTCAGTATTGTCGGAAAATCAGGATCCGTATGTGTACATCGTTAATGTTGGTGGAAATGAAAGTCAAAATGGCTCCTGTCGTCGTCAGTTTAGACATTTAGAAGACATGACGCGGATAAGTGATATTGGACTGGAACTGGAATCAATGGCGTGTAATCGTATGTACTTTTATTCTGATTTGTATGATATTTCTGTTTTCTATCAGCTCTTAAATATTGCAGAAAAAATGGTACGATATCTATCTCGTCACGTTTTACTTTCACTGCGCACATGGCCATTTTCTTAAGAATTAATAAAATTTAGCACAGAAAGATTATTTTCCCATTATTACACAATATTCCTAAAGAAAATTAATCGAAAATTTGAAAGTTTTGCCGAGAGCCAATTCTTTGTGCGGAAGGTTTTGTAGAGTTAGCTATAAAATCATGCATTCTATAAAAAAGTTCTTAGCAATAAACATGTCATTATTAATAAATAGAACTCTATGCCGGATAATTATGCCAGTGCCAAGATGGCATTTTTGCACCCGCTTAAGATGCAGTTTCGTAAAAATCCATATATATCAAATGATGGACCATTGTCTAAAGAGTACATAACCACTTTTGTTTTTAGGGTGTCTCACCTAACAGGTGAGATATTCACCTTTAAAAATTAATATCCTCTAGGAAATTATAAATTCCCATAGGAGAAATAATTTTCCTGTAGTAAAAATTGAATATCCTACAGGATTTTCCAAAATCCTTTAGGAATTATATTTACTATACATGTAGGAGAAAAGTATTTTCTGCAGGAATTTGATTCAAACAGGTCGTTCTCCTATAGGAAATTAAGATTTCCTATCGGATTTTAAATCCTATCGAAATTTAAATTCTTATAGTAAGTTCTTTTATTACGGTCTGAAATTCCAAAATCCTACAGTAAAATTGTTTTTTCTATGGGGGAAATTAATTTCCTTAGGAAGTTATTTTTTAAAGGTAAATATCTCACCTGACAGGTAACTAAAGATACATTAATGATAAAATTGGTTGTAAACTGCTTTAGCAATGGTCTATCAAATGGCATATTAGAAGTTTTTGATATATGCAGCTTAGACGGGTGCAAAAATGCCACCTTGGCCTGGCATAATTATCCAACCTCCAACTTGTGATATGTTTGAAACATATCCTGTAGGACCTAGAATACATCTATAAATCAATATCAAAGAATTTGATTGACTTTCAGCGTAAAACAATGCAAATCCAAAGAAAACGTCTTAATATTTAAAGCCAAATTTTAAAAGAATTTTGCCCTCTTACAAATAAAGTGCATCACTGACCCCCATATTTTATAATGTCATTTACAATCTGAGAACATATCTCGACAAACTGCATTGGATTTTTAAAAAGTTTTAATAGAAAGAAAGATTTTATTTTAAATCAAACTGTTATTTTTGAAAAATAAGCCAGTTTAAAGTACAGAAAGGTTATGAAAATTATGTGGCCTAATTGATTTTTTTTTTCATCATAATTACAATATTCAATCTGATCATTGTGCATTATTTAAAACAGAATTTGTTGTAAAAAGGTCTCTGTGGTACAGAAAACTGGCGACAAATTTAAATATAGCAAAAACTTCATTTTTAGTACAATTATTACAAATTAAATGCGCCCTAACTCGGAGGAATGAAAAACCCCCTCCCCCGACGTATTTTCTTTGTATTTTTAATTATGTTTTATCTACATATAATACAATGATATACTTCTCATCAGTAATAACAAATTCTTGATACAACCACATTGAGGAGTGAGATATCCTAATCAAACACTGAAAATGCCCTCTTACATAATTTGTCACATTTACATGTATGTTTTACATTGTTACATATATCAGAGTCCAGAATAAGAGAAATATGTCATTTCTATTTTTCTACGCAGCTGTATAGATTATTCTTTTCTTGAAATTTATCCTACAGTTTCACAGTTCACTTTTGACATCTCAAAGATTCTATGATGATTTGGCTAACAGTAATTTATTTACTCTAAAAACAGAAATCTTACATGTAAATTTTATTTTAGAACGTTTTGATAGTAAATTGTATTTCTTTTACACAGCCAGAAGTTTTTACATGAACACTACCTGTATGCGCGAAATACCGAGTTCTTCCACTCCTTCTTCGGCAGTTATTCAAGGTATTTTCTTTTATTAGAAGGTAACATGTACTCTACAGAACAAAATATTTTCTGAAATAATGCTTTAACTTGTATTTCATTTTGGAGAGAGTTATAACGGTTTGCACCTAAAATTTTTGGTTTTTTGCTTTTACTTTGTTAATTGTCTTTCTTGACATACATAATAGGTTAAAATGTACTTCATCAAAGTACATATAGGTTTACACGATTTTTTTTAATTTAAGAAGGCTGAGTGATCAACAAATCAATTATAAGATCTGGCTTAATGCTCTAAATATATTTTTTTGACCATACCCAAGTATTAAATAACGAAAATATCAAATCATTTTGGCTTTATAATTTAAACATTTTCCTAAATCTTTATACATAGTTCTTTGACTGTAGGAGGTAAATTTAGCCTAAAAATGTCCACAATCATTTGATCAACCCTCTTAATAGTGATAAAGGAAAACATACTAGTGTTTTAACAGAAATTTTTTTTTGTGACACAGGTTTTTATTTAAAAATTAACATTGCTTGGCTCCAATGTACAATAGAATGCCTGTAAATACTTCAATAGCTATATGAACCCTTCAATCATCGATTCGTATCATCTGGTACATTGTATCATCTGGTGAAAAGCTTATTAAAATACCAAATTGTATTTTTTAATATAAATATTTTTTTCAACTTTATCATACAGATCTATAAATAACAAGTTTTACCTCACTATCAAATTTTAATTTCGTATTTTAACCCGCTTAGTAAATTCAAAATTCATAATATGACATCATTTTGATTTGCACTTTTTTTATTTTTCTTTTTTATTTCTTTTTTTTTTTTTTTTTTTTTTTTTTTTTTTTTTTGGTTAGTGGCTAGTTTGCCATTGCTCATTTCGATTGTCGTGTCTGGATTGGTCATGATTGTTTTCATGATCCTGTTCTTTGCCACAAAATGTAAAAGACGAGAAATGTGCAGCAGCAAAAACACAGCTACGAAAAACTCTGCTATAAACAGTGGGGTAGGTATTTTAATCAAAGGATTTATTTAAAATAATTCAAAATATCACAAAAAAAAAAGAAAAACTGAAATGAATGTTCTGCAATAACAATTCGTAGGGGTGTTAAGGAAGCATATGGGCAATTTAGCGTCTTATTTTGACTGTTATATAAAAAATCGTGAGATTAAA
Source organism: Magallana ariakensis (assembly GCA_020458035.1). Taxonomy (NCBI): domain Eukaryota; kingdom Metazoa; phylum Mollusca; class Bivalvia; order Ostreida; family Ostreidae; genus Magallana; species Magallana ariakensis. Next base: position 58,927,558 of record CM035813.1, read on the forward strand.
TAACTGTTTTGAATCAGATCAAAAACTTAGTATTATCCTTTGAAATAGATGTCAATGCATTAAAATCAGGTAGTACATCACTGTCACATCGGTGCATTATCACGGGACAGCTATAAATAGCTTACGCATATTCCTTGAGATAAAATGAAATAGAACAACACTACCTTGCGGTTTCCACAAAACAATGAACATATCAAGTGAAGGCAAAACATCTCAGTTTTATCAAAACCGCTGCTAAAATCGTATATTCTCTTTAATTAAATAGTTATTCATCCGTTTTCAAAAAACCTTCCCAACGTTTGACAGGAAAACGGTATGAGGCATCAAAACAACACATAACACAGGATTCTAGCAGCACTTTTTAATTTAAGCATTGATCAAACTATCGATGCATGCAAAATTTGAAGTTCAGTATATACGGGGTAGTGTTGTTCTAGTCGGATTTTTATATCATAAACAACGACAGAGGAAAGCCTGGCCGAGAAATAAAAGCAAATTTACATACCTTTAGCGAATAACTGATAAAACTAACATCTCTCCTAATATTCTTTCGTTCCATTCTCAATAAATCACACCAAAAGAATTTATTAGAGTTCTTAGATAACTTGATCAAATTTACACGACATTAAACTTTCAGTCATGACGTCATCAATGTGTAAATCTACGTAATACGATCAAATATGTGATAAAAATTGTCTCCAGTATTTTCCATTTGTTTTTGGTCTACGTTTCGTTGCTTAAATACTTGAATATGTACATATTAACTAAGATTTGTGATTTCACGAAATTACATGTAACTCAGATTCCGTATGCTTCCTTAACACCCCCGCGTTCTGATTGGCATATAAATTGGCAATCTGATTGAGCCCCAATCATTCAATGAATTCACGACTGATCGCATTTAAACCTAGTCAACAAGCATTTTAGGTCAAATGATTCACTCAGGTGACCTATTGCGATTGGTCTTCGTTCGTCGTCGTCCGTTGTCCGTTAACATTTTTACATTTTTAACTTCATTCTTAAAAACTACAAGGCCAATTGTTACCATTTTTAGTATTAAGAACCTCAAGGATAAGAAAAATCTAAATTGTGAAATTAATGACATTACCGCCTCTGGGGCTTCATGGGCGGGGCCAAATATGAAAAAAGCAAACTTTTCAAAAACGTTCTTCTCTACTTCTACACATGTGGGGAAAAAATAAATGCATGGTCCGTGAAGCCCTTTGCCAAAATCGTGAAATTCATGGCCCTTGTGTCAGGGGTTCAGGCCCTATGGTGGGGCCAATATGGCCATATAGTGAAAATGTAATAAATCTTGGAGAATCTTCTTCTCTACTTCTATATAAAGAGAAAAACTAAATTCATGGTTATGATGTTCATGAAGCCTTCTACCTAAATTGTTTAATTCAGAGTCCCTGTGTCAGGGGTCAAACCATAAGGCAGGGCAAATATCGCCACATAATGAAAATGTATTATTTTTTATATTTTCTTCTGTACTTTCACAGTCTTAGAAGATAAAGTATCTGCATTTTTATTATCCTCATAATGTCCTCTTCTTAAACATTGTGAAATTCACTGACCATGGGGTTGAGGCTATTCATTTTTTAAAGGGGGTATGGCCATATAGTAAACGTGTATTTTTTTGGTCTCTTGAGTCACTAGGTTAGCCCTTTGACATTAGTCGTGCGTCGTCAGCTCACAATTTTATAGTTTTAACTTACTCTTGAAAACTACAAGGTATATTGTCACTTGGCCATATTAAATTAATAAGTGTTCTATTTTAGGAAATCTACTTTAATTTACTGTGCTTATGTGCATTATAAATGAACTGTAAATATTATAAAAGATTAACTATTAAAGGTGTGCAGGTCTCTTTTTACGAAAAGTTTTAGTCCCTGGAACTAAGGTATAAGATAATCCGAGATTCCTCTTACTCTTGCCCGCCCCCTCTTTAATGAATTAATGTTTATAAACATGAAATAATATAAGGTGTGTTTAAAGTAAGAGAAGCCTTGGATGATTGTTTAGGCTCTCCAATTAAAATGAAGCGTAAAATTCAAACATTAGACTTTCTGACAGGTCCTTTAAAGGTCTATGGTACTCAAGTAATTGTCGAGGCATGTGGGCCTCTTGTTTTACATCTTCTAACAGGAAATGCATTAAATATATTATTTTCTATGGTTGCATGAAAATGTTATTTCATTATTTAATAAAATGTCCACATTCGTCTATTTTTAAATTATTTTCATAACTATTTTCTAAACATATGAAATGCATGATGAAAAAATAAATACCAACAGATTTCTTCATGCATGTAATTCATTGCAGTTTGGGTCTCCGGATGGTTCTGGAATAGGCCTTTTGTCTGTAAACGATGTATACGGTAAACTAAGGGAAAACGAGAAACGGACAAATGACGATGGAAATCAGGAAAACTATCACCATTTGGATTTAAAATTTGTAAAAGATAAGGTTGACCCTTCACAGTATGATCAGGTGACAGAAAAAAGTTGTGATTATTACGAGTTTGATATATCACCTGTCTAAGATTTTTTTTCTTCGTTTATATCATTCACACTTCCTTCAAAACAGCAACAATAAAGAAAATCATATACTTTATTTCTACTCAGTAAAAAAAAATGATGTCAGCATATATTAATGTAAAAAAAATATAGGTATTTTATAGGAAATGCTAATCCTAAAATCAGCCGCCTATAACATTTTTTTCGACTTTTATAAAATATATAATATGGAATAATAAATATTGACGCATCTAATTGTTCCCTGTTTTACTCACAAGAAATTTGTTTTTACAAAGATTGAGTTTTTTTAAAAAAATTGAGAGAACACCTATTGATTGAGGGTTTATATCAATCAGCAATGTTGTGTTTAAGAAAGTCATTACTGAAGAATCGCCGTTGAAAAATATTTACTACTGAACTGAAAAAATGCAGCCATAGGGACTTTGAAAGACATTGGCAAGACATTAATAACAAATTACATGTATATTGTTCCTATGATAGAAATCGTATTTATTAGTTTTATTATGATTTGCTCTACCAAGACTTTTTTATTTAGTACTCTCTCTCCTCTCTCTCTCTCTCTCTCTCTCTCTCTCTCTCTCTCTCTCTCATTATATAAAAATACCCTTTCACATTTTGGAAATATTGATATATTTTTAAACATTTTATGTGATATGTATTTACATAGAATGTAACTGTAAAAGACTAATTAAAAAATTGTAAAAACAACATTAATTTGGTAATTTTAAAATGTGTTTATGAATTTGAAATATATAAATATATACCAAACATGTTTAATTGCCATAATTTTTTCAGGGTTTTTTTTTCATATAATTAATATATAATTTTTATCATTATATGAATTTTGAAATATTAAAACGGTTTGTCAAGCATTTTTCTTTAACTTAGCTTTCATATTAAATTTTCCACACGCCATGTATATTTAGGTACATGTCAAAAGTTGAGATCAAAGTAACTCTGTCATTGACACTTCCTTACTAAAATACAAACTTAAAATGACTGAAGGATAAGAGTATTTTGTTTATGTATTGTGAAGTACGTTTTTATATACAACACTTAATCCATTGTTTCATTTTATTCATGAACTGGTTCATCGGTGCGTCTAAATACAGTGTAGGATGGACTCAGTTAATAAAAACAACACTTCATTCTTAATATTCAGTTTACCACAGTTAATGATCAAATTAATAAATCAGCGTACTCACAGCTTATACGTATATAATTCGTTTGTCTCCAAATGAACAGCGTTCTTATAAACAGGCGTGTCTACAGTTATACTTTTAAATATATATTTGGTGTAAATAATAAATACTTGAATAGTACTTTTACATAATGCCAAAGAAAATGAACTAAATCAATATTTGATATGTTTAAATACGTTCACAATGTATGTTATTTAGATAAATCAACATAAGAAATATTACAAACAGTTACAGCTGAAAGATTTCCGTAAGTCTATTTTCTCGAAATATTTTTTGTCAGAAGATGCTAAATTTTGGTGCAATGGATTTGTCTATAGCCAAAAATAGTATCATAATGTTATCAGATTTCCCATGAATAAAATATGCCATTCCCGTTGTCCTCTCTTGTAGGAAAGAAAATAATCAAACTTAAGATATATGAGATGAAATACATTTTATAATACCTTTCATACCTCTTTCCTCATATGCTGTTTCTCTAGATTGCTTTTCCCGCGTATCATATAATATGTCTATAGGTAATTATAGACAATGCGGTGGGTATTTCGATCAGATAAAACATATTTCAATGAATAAAACGATAAATAAAATATGTTTACAAACCAAAACCTCTCGAAATAAATATATTAAAAAATGAAAGAGAAACGGCGATTTCATTTCTTGTCTAACTCACGCGGAACCTAACGTCGATGTATTTATAATATAATAGCAATGCCTACTTAAACTTTCTAAAGTTGAAAGTTGTTTTTTTTTACATACAAGTAATATAAAATAAACACATGAGTACAGGTCTGCTTACTTCATTGAATTTTGTATTTGTAAAAGTTAAAAATAAACTAGATGTGATTAAATATGAAACAATATGGAGGGGGAAATAAATATACTCTTTCTGTTTACACTTCTACATGTATATATTGCAAATAAGTATTAAAAGTTTGTGGAACCGAACAATTTTAAGAAAATTACTTCATGATTATTTTCATATTTTGGTAAAATAGACGCAACAATGTTACCATTTTTGAAAAAGATATGTTTATATGGCTTACTAGACTACACTTTATAATTACAATTTTGGATAAAAAAATATATTTTCAAAAATTTGATTCAGTAAATGTGAAGGAAAGCCCGAGGCGGATTCGAACTCATGATCTGCGGTTCACAAGCCCGATACTTTAACCACTGACCTTTGACGACATTCAACCAAGCGAATGATGCAAACAACTTATCAAAACATTTAAATCGTCATCTTGTGACATAGTGTATAAATAGTATTAGTCTAGGTGTAATGAGTTACCTTAAAAGCCACTAAATCGTAAAGAGCAGTTATTACGTACCAATGCTCAAAATCAATAAGTATAAAGTTTATGTTTTAAAAAGAAAATTATTAAAAATCAAAGAAAAGTAATTGAACAGTTATGTTCGGTTTTATCTGTATTTTGACAAATCTTAAGTTTGGCGATCATTTTTGAAAAAGACTTTATTGGGTCGCAATACAAATATTTTGATACCGTCAAAAAACTCACATTGACTTTTGTTTCCTATGTAATACAAAGAAGTTCTTAATTAGTGTACAAGTTTATAGTAACATATCGATGCTTTCAAAGTATATATATATATATATATATATATATATATATATATATATATATATATATATATATATATGACTCTAATCTAACAAGAACCCAATTGATATCAACAATGGGATTAGCAGCTTACCACAGAAATTCAGTAGCAGGTAATGAAATTCCTTTCGATTGAGATGATTGGAGATATTGATAGTAGCATTATCAAAAGAAAGTTTGTTTAACAATGAGTGTAGCGGGAAATGCAGATAGGTACACAGTTATTTTTTCCTTCTTTAACGTGAAACTTCAACGGCAATGTCCTAATTAAAAAAGGAATAAAAAAGCATGAAAACTGTATGCATGCAACTTTTTTTTTTGTAAGGAAAACATGCTTTGAACCTAGTTAGCGACAAAGTCGATAGAAATATAAGTAAGTTGCAGGCATTCTTTTTTAAGTCCACATCTTCGAAAAGGAAAGCTTCAAAGCATTCAGATCAGATTTTAAACAATGGAGACGTTTCTTGCCTATTCTCAGAATGTTTTATAAAGTTCATTGTCGCAATGATCAGGAACAATGTACTATTTGTCAAACATTTGATTCACTGTTCTCAGAATACCAACAAGTTAATACACTACTCCTTTAAACTTCAGTACAAAACCTTCAAAGTATCTCTTGTTAAATAAATGTTTAAACTTCTTGTACATAAAAGATAATGGCGTGAAAACAGCATGTAAACATGTTGCCATTTGCGTTAATAGGAAGAACATCCTTTTTTTAGCGACAGGGTCGATAGAAATGTACATGTAGATATTAAAGAAGTAATTATTCCTATCCAATGGTATTGAAAGAAAACACTTTTTGGATTTTTTCGATAAAACTTCAAACATCGGACCTTGTCCCTACAGACACTGACAATGTATAATTATGTTAATGTTCCCAATATACCATTAATTTGAAACTCTGTTCCATTAAAATTCATTACAAAGATTTCTAAGAATTTTCTGTTTTATGCATTTCCAAACTAATTGTACATAAAGGGAAAAAATATTTAGTTGGATCAATGTGGAGTCAATCCATCAACATAGTGAGTGTTTCAACTCTATAACATTACCAACTTTCTCGATTCATGTTTTGCAAACTAAAACTCAATGTATATATTCATTATCTTTTTATTATGTAGCTAAATACAATTCAAATTTAAGAAATACAATGTATTTTTAAGAAATACACAAAACTGTCAAAACACATGCGAAGACTTGAACTATAAACAAGTTAATTACAAAGGATTCAAATAATGAAAGATTGAGACCTTTAAGATGTGAAGAATGAACTTTTGTAACAAATTTTCTATAAACTTTTAACTACCAATAGGCATTATTGTAGTTTAAAAAAAGGGGGAGATACATGTACAAAATTAAAGATAAAATTAAGGTAACGTTCTAGAAAAGAGGTACCATATATTAATATGCCACGAATTTGCCGTGTCTACACGATCTCTTAAGTTGGCATAGACAATTTAAGATCTAGTTTTCAACTCAAGATCATTTAAATCCAGATTATAACAACAATTGTATGCATTATTGCGCAGTACAAAGAATACATACATGTATGACATAATATATAATGCAATAAAAAAGAATCAACCACCATTTTTATAACAAACAGAGGTTACATCATGATGACTGAAGTTTATACATTCAAAATATCTTCATTTTACATAGAATTTGTTTTAGTTTAAATAATGTCATAAAAGTAAAATATAAACAGAATTGTAATCTAAAATATGTATTTTCGAATATATTGCTTGTATTATACATATAGTCGCGTTTTTATAGAAGAATATGGAAGAAAGAAGATGAATGAGAAATATTAATGGTTTGCCAATGACGAATGGGTACATGTTTTAACTTAGTAAAACATATGTGAACAATCTATCATATCAAATGTTATTCATCAAAGTATGGGGTCTGATCATCTACATTACATATGGTGAAAAATAAATATTGGATCTCTTTTTATCAGTCGTACAATGGTTACTTATTGAACAAAACATCTTTCAAAGGAACGCTTTTAATACGCGCCAAAAGCAAACGTAATTGATTGTGTACTAGAAAAATTGATCGGTAAATGATAAAGGTTTATGTATTTGTAATAAGCATCTATTACATCTATTAATAGTCCAGCACTCGGCGTTATAAGTGAAAGCGTTTTAACCCTTATTGTTTAAACTAAACGGACATATTGTGCTTTCTAATCAAACAATTCATTTGTTATATTCGTATAGAATATACATAGATAAATTTATTATACATCTGTGAATATTTTCTATGTAAAATTACATCATGTAAACATGCTATTCCGGCGGCATTCGATTTTCCTCGTTTTTTAAACTTGGAACACCTATGGTGCACTGCAAGTCGCTACGTAAAATTCAAAGCCTGATAACTCTAATTTGTTTACCATCAAGAAAATCTGCATCGACGACAAATAACGTTTTTTAGGTATAATAAAATACCTATTTACTAAATATTCGTACGATAGCAAGTTGATTATATTGTCCCCCTCGAAAACAACTATTTTTCTCGGCTTCGCCTTAGGAAATAGTTGCTGTCTCGGGGGACAATCAACTTGCTATCTTCTTCGTAGCAAATAAATAGGTATTTAATTTTTATCGAAGTCAGGGTGGTGTGCTCGTAGTTAGATACCGGAATTTGGTGAAATCTGGGTTTAAAAACGAATTAATAAAGCTTTTTTTAATGTTAAATCCATATTTGTGAATTTTTACATTACATTAATTATGCTAAAAGAAATTATGTGTAAAACTAAGAAATGTCACCTCAATATTTACTTACTTTAACCCCGAGAGGTTCCTGATTTCCCAATGCAGTCATGAACATGTAAATGTTTAAATGCACTTGCAGGAAAATTGAAATGTACCTTATCACCGATTATCTGCAAGTATAAGTTAAAAGATGTATTGGAAACATACATGCATAAGATATGAATACAAGTCCGAACATTTTTCATACATTTCATACATGAAGTAAATTGACATAATTTTCTCACAATTTTTGTAAAACCCAGTATAGAAGACATTTTACGTTCCTAATTACTTTCCTCAAGATACCCTGTATAGGAGACATTTTACGTTCTTAATTACTTTCCTATTACCTTAACGTAGGACTTGTTCACATCGATGCATTATTTTACACAATACTTGAAACGGATTAAGTATTTTTCTACAACAACTTTTGATGACGGGTGATTAACATGAAGTACAGGTTAAAACAAAGTTATGCACAATAGGTTATTGTACACCGTTTTCCTGGGAAAATCATGCATTCTTGTCTTAGATAGAACACGTTTGCATTTGTAAACCGACGTCTCTAACTTTACAACGTCTCTAAATTACAACGCGTTCCATTTATATTTTGGATTCAAATTAGTAATTTGCTTTAGAGTTAAATTAAACCTATTTTTAAACCTTTGTTACTCTGAATAGTTTTGACAAGCTTATAAATACTTTTGTACATATTTTTTCTACAGTACTCCATTATTTCCCTCACTACTTATTACATTACCCGCATGAGGAAGGAGAGTATAAGCAGAAACATAGAGAAATTACGCGCTTTAGTTGTTGTACATGTATACACAAGCTAATAAAATACATTAAAACACCATAGTCGAAAGACCAATTTATCTATCATGGGCGGAAGTTTGAGTGAAGTTGAACTACCTCAAGGTATCATATATTGTATCAGTACTTTGTTTTCATCTAAAATGAAATGGATCTATTTTTTCTTTGGAAAATAATTAACTTATCAAAAGAGGAACAATTGAAATGAATGTTCAAAAATAGAACTTTGCAAAGATAATACTCGTTCTCGTAAAGGTCAGATTGTACTTGCACAACCACATTAATCTTCGAAGACTCAATCTTGACTCATTACCCTACATTATAAATTCTGAAACCTTACTTTATGGAGATAATAACTTGTCTAGTCTGGACAACCAGATAATATTTCAAGCTGTATGCAAATTTTTTATCACACCTAAACGATTCAATAATTAGCTAATTCTTGCACATTTTTCCTTTCGATATCTATCTCATATTTGTTCTTTCTCTCAACTAACTCATACTTTGCCTTACTGGACAGACTAAATATATAACAAAAGTAAATTATATTAAAAGAAACAAATTAGTATGAGTTTTACAACTTGTTTTCGAATCCTATTGTAATTCATTTCCACCTGCTGCGCGTGCATGTACTATAATATATTATCAATTGGAATCAAATATTGTTTACACTAGTGATAATACAGATTGGCATATACATTGTGTATATTTTAAAAGCCACGGTAGTACTAATGTTACATACTGATTGGGCCTGGTATATTAGTAAATTTCATAAGTTCATTTTCTTGACAAGCGATCGCGTTTAAATCTAGTCAACTAGCAAAATTTGTTCCTTTTAAAAATTGAAAATATCTACAGTATATTCCCTTTGCTATGATTGCATGAAAAATTAAAATTTTATTGAACCCATTTATCTGGTTTCTATCATTTTCATAACTTTTTGAAAACATATTAAATGAATGTTGAATAAGGTATCCAGAGATTTCTTGCATGGAATTCATTGCAGTCTAGGACGCTGGGTTGTTCTGGGAAAGGCCCCACGCCTACAGATGATGTATACAATGAACTAAGGGAAAACGAGAAAAAAAAAATGACAAAGAGAATTAGAAGAACTATCACCATTCAGATTTAAAGTTTGTAAAAGATGAGGTTGGCCCCTTAATATACGACCATATGACAAAACATCATATCACCAGCTGGCTGAAAGTTCTTTTCTTCGTTTATCATTCATACTTCCTTCACAACATCAACAATAAAATAACCATGTCTACTAGAGTTTTTTTTACCTACTTCACGAAAATTGATGCCTGCAAATATTAGTAAAACTATAGTCACTGTTATTGTATATGAGTTTGATAAATCCAAAACCAGCCATTTATGACAATTTTTGTCGACTTTTATAAAATATATGATCAGTTTAATCAATTTGAAAAAATAGCCAAAACTTTTGTATCTTAACATGTTTTTCACTGTCAATTGCACTTTCCTCATGTATTATTTACAAAAAGTAAAACTTTAATCTTAGATCGAGTTTGAAAAACTTTAAGAAACACTCACAATATATGTAATGTACCTGCCCATAGTGAAGAATTTCGATATTCATAACGCACCAGGAAATTCACTATAATGGAGCTCCACCTTCCCCCGGCCGGGGCTTGAACCTACGACCTCTGGAACCCACTCTCCTAGCAGTGAGCGGACACCGCGCTAACCATTCGGCCATCTAGGCGAGAAAAAAGATTGCTTTCGATGACAAACGGAAGCTAGCGCGCTGGCCGCGCACTACACGGTCGTCTGAGATACAGGTGGCATACATTTAGAGAACAATTTGAGAGGATTGGAACGATACACATTGCATAGATATATACATATAATAAACGCAAACATTGCATATGTTTGTTTTTATCTGTTTTAAAGTTAATTTGATGTCAACTTTAATTCAAGCAGCTACAGTAAATAATTTCAACACTATTCATTGATGTCTTCTTTTTACTTTTGATGTTGCCTTGGCCTGGACTATTCTTGATCGAAACTAATACTACATTCACAGCACGGACTCCACGGACTTACTCGGGCTGTCCTTTTACCTCCACATATCTATACACAGGATAAACCTCTGTCATTCAGTCAACTGAATGGTAACTGAATGGTCTGGAAAGGTGACTGAATGGCATAGCTATGCTATTCAGTCAGATTTCAGTCACCTCTCAGTCACATTTCAGTTGACTAAATGGCACAGCATCATCCTGTGATAGTTACCATTGTAGCATTCACATATTAAATAGTTAATTGGCTATTTCGTTTGTGTAACGTTCTGATCGACAATAATAATAATTTACCTAATTTTACTTTATTTAATTTACAGATTTTTGATTATATATTATAGAGATATTTGTAGATATAAATAATAAAACGCTTTCTTTTGTGATTCATACGCGCTATGACGGTAGCAGGCATTGCAAAAAATTACAATACCCGCTAACGCATGTGCTCTTTCCTCATTTACTGTTTCCACTACGTTTTGTTTAATAGTTCGATTATCATAAATATCTTTATGCCCAAGCAACATTCATTATCTAGAATGAAAAAAGTCCAGTTTTCCTGGTTTAAAACGCCTCCTCTATCGCTTTAGTTTTATTTATACAGCAAAGTAAGTCAACAGGAAATTTGCATTGCAAGCGACATGAAAAGAACCTGGATGGTAATGCTGAAAAATTGTGCAAGGTGTTTTGAGTGACTTCCGAACGAAAAAAATGTCAATTTTTTATATTAAAAATCTTCATAAAAACGTATTTTCTTTCCTGTGAATTTCTCCGGGTATAAAACAAACGTGTGAAAGAAGAACTCTGAGAATTTTTGACATTACATTGTTTACAAATGTTTTTCATTAGCATGTATGTGTACAAGTATCTAGTAAACATCAACAGAGTTATAGAAACCGTAACCCGAGACAGACTATAACTACCCGCATGAATCTCCAAAGGAAGCAATTTATTGTTTAAATATTAGTGTCTACAAGTCTAAAAATAGATACCCGAAATGATTCTGTTTTACCAACATACATGTAAATATTTGCAGCAGATCTAGAGCAAGAGCGTTTGGGTTTTTCTATGGTGTTAGTGCAATCAGTATATCCTTTATGTTAACATCTGGATCCCATGAAGTTGGTTTTGCTGATTATAAATCACAGAACGTACAAGAAATGTTGGTGTCGATCTTAGCAATTTTTAAACTTTTATTTCAAAGTTTAAGCGTCAGTCTTATCTTGGGCAAACTTCAATCAAAATAATATGATAACATACGTGTATTTGCTCTCGATCAAATGAATATTTTTAGACAACAAATTCAGTACATTGGGTTGAACTTTTAATTAGTTAACCATCAATATGCAGTGCCGAGTTAGATTCAACTCTATATAATATAAAAATATGAAAAAGCAACGAAGCCAACACATTTTTGTCATCTCATAATTTTATTTATCATATACTTAATAATTAGCTTTCTGTATATGTTATTTTAATTCTGAGAATTTTTATTTTTAAATAAATCAAAAATGAAGATTTCTTTTAATGAAGGTCAGGAGCCTCGTCTGCAACCCACGCGGATAATTGTATATCAGGAACGTCGTCTTCAATCAAATCGGATAAATGTATATCAAGCATGGATCCCTGCACCTGTTTTTGTACGAGATGGATAGATTAATCCTTTTTCTGGCAATCCATAGATTGCAAACTATTTTTTATGTATATGCGAAATTTTCTACGCTAGAAATAAACACATCGCATGGCATGCTTGACAAAGAAGTTTTTTCGATATGGTGTTACAATTACGTTGTTAATTAAGATATAACTTTCTTTCCTTATATTTCTTTCCTTTATTTATAAAACAAAAAGAAAACAAAAACAAAAAACAAAAACAAAAAAACCCCCAAAAAACCAAACCAACAGAACAAGTATACAACTAAATACACACTTAAATTATTATTCATTATTCATATTTATGCCGACTCTGGACTTGGGTTGGAAGATGAAAGGAACTATACTGATTGGGTGAGAAGCATGGTATTAGTATTGGATTCATCAAATCGAGATCTGTATTATTTGCTTTTTTGTCTGTCATTTACTTACAAAGTACAGACTGACTTCTGATATGACTATCATATATCACGCTCTTGGTTTTGTGCCGAATTGGTGACACCTATTATAACAATGCACAATTTTTGTCTCGTTTTTATTTAAATCCATTAAGTTTATATGTTTACATAAAATATATTTGCAAATTATCATTGTGACAGTGAAAACATTATATAATACAGAGGTTTGCTAATTTGATTTTGTTGGTTTGTCCTTTAATATTGTTGATTTTCATTAATTTAACATTACAGGGGCGCACTAAAATCATGATCATTATTAGAAGATTTTCAACTATATCACTTTATATTGTTTGTTTAATAGTACACAACGAATTACATAGCAAATGCAATTGTTATGTTTTCTTTTTAGTAACGTAAACTATCGTTCCAACGGACAAAAATTCGTTCATGATACTTGCAGGTATTTGAGGTTTACTGTATCTTATTGATGTTACGTGTGCGATTAAAAACATCGTATTTTGAGAATTACTATATAGTACATTAAGCAGGGGGAAATATAGAACTTGCTCTCCCTTATCTACATAAACTTGCAACAAGAAATGTTCATTGTCTACCTCACTGTGAGTGTTACGTGAGTAATTAAATGCTGATAAACAAAGTTTAAACTAAAGTGTTGTATGTTATGGAACATCAAAATCAATCCGTGAAAAATATTATATCCACGTTTGGGTTAGACTTGGTTTGAAAGGTTTGTTCACAATGTGAATTATCAATCAATGACTAGTATGCATAAAATATTTGAAGGGGGAGGGGGTAATTGGAGTGTTTTTCCCCCAAAATCAAAGAGATCTAAATACTGGTAATACATTGTTGTTAATACAAAGGTAGAAAAATGAAAATCTTTCTTTTCAGATGCATTTAAGTCATTAAATCGTGATGGGATGCGTTTGACTATTTTATACTTTTCATCCTAATAAAAATGCAAAATTTATTATACAGATATTATAGCTGATATCTAGCTATTCAAACTTTTAAATTAGAAATTGGATGTTTGAAAGAGGGACGAAGAAGATAAATCTATATAAAGAACAAATAGAGGGATAAATAATTTTTTGGTTAGCCGTGTTTGGAATTTGATGATTATTTTTTTTTTAAACGAAGGCATATATTTTTCTCCCTAAAACGCATAATATATGCTATTCTATACAATACAATTCAATTGATATTGAAACCATATTTATATGGTGATCTAATAGTTCCGAGATACCTGCTCTCTAGTAAGGGAGGTACATTTAATACCATTGAGTGCGCGTCGGTGGATACAAATATCCAAGGACGCTTCGAATAAAAATGGCGGAATCGAATGTTGTCAGTGATGTTAAAAACATGCTCAAACCCGAGCTTAGGTCATTTCTGTTGAGAAGAGGAATTACTGTGACCGACTATAATGTGTCTCAACTTCGAGAGCTCGCCATTAAAGCATCGCAAATGAAATTACCGGTTATATCGCAGAAAGACGACGCCATCGATTCGTTCAGAAAACGTTCTACAATTGCCGTCAAAGATCGAGTGTTAAACTTTCCATTTGTGTGCGACGTAAGTTTGAAAAGTTGTACATATGATTTGTCATGCATGCCTGACATAGTTTGTGCAGATATTTTCGTCCATTTACTCTCTAATGCCCAGTGGACAGCAGACCGCATCATGATGTACAAACAAGAGAGGGGGTATAGACTGTTTAAATGCAACCATATCAGCGCCGTACAGTGCCATGCATTACCCGAAGACCACATGTACATTCGGGCCAAATGTCTCAGAGAAACTTCGCAAAGTGAAAAGCCATACTTGGTCTGGTGTATGACTGACAGCAATGGCACCATCAAATCAGCTGGGTGTGAATGAACAGCGTAAGTTCTGTTATCATAATTTTCTAATTTTTATGATCAATCAGTTTTAAAAAAAATTAATTTCTATCCTTCAAACTAGCATAATTTATCAATATATATTCCTGGTACATATGGAATGTTTATTTATTCACTTATTAATTAAGGGCCCTCAAAGGGTATATTTACATATTTCAAATACCGTACAATGTTTACATATAATGGGCTATTATTAAAGTCTAATATGTGTAAAATTTTGGTTGCAAGTGACTTAAATGTATAACCATAGTTTCATATAGATATTCAAGCTGTGATTTTATCAATGATTCAATTTTTAACCTGAAAAACTGTATTATTCTATGAATTAAAATTACATTAATAAATATGATAATAAATATTTGATTACTACAGTGTGTTAGTATGATATATATTGTGCACTGAGAATTATTCAGTGAGACTGAACTGACCATGGGTAATCACACTGGTAAACGCAAGCCTTGTATATCAATCTGGTCTCATTTTCTTTAAATTTAAGGTTACACCACTCCCTGTTTTAGGGATGACGGTGGTTGCAAACATGTCGTAGCTCTCCTGTTTAGCTTAGTTGAGTGGAGTGAGAGGCATACCGACAGGAACACAGCAACATGTACAAATGTCCAGTGTTTGTGGGACAAGCCGAGACGAGAGTCGAAGCCAAAAAAACTTGATGATATTAGTAAATCTGACATTAATAAGGTCTATCCTTACACACATATCTATCATCCTATTCATGAGGAAAATGTTACAGATGATGATTTTGAAATGGAAATTTTTGAGCTTGTTAAGAATTATGATACAAAAATCATAGAAGTTTTAGATAAAGATTGTGCAAATAATAATAATGTTAATGAACCCCAACCTGTACCATTACTTGCTTTATCATATAGAAATAATAACTGTATGCCATTTGTCAAATTTATGCAAGAAAGTATAGATAAGTCACATTGTATGGACATTGACACTTTAACTGAGGGTCAGAGTGAAAATGTGAACTGGTTTAAGTATAGAGTAGGCAGAGTTACTGCATCAATTGCGCATGATGTTGTAAAATATAAAGGAGACAATGTCAACAACTCTATTGTTAAAAAGATTTTTACAGAAAATTTTGATATCTCAAGTCCTGCAATGTTATATGGGAAAGAAAGAGAGTCATTAGCACGTGAATTGTATGATACTCAATGTAAAACTAATCACTGTAAACACAATGTAAAACTTTCAGGTCTTTTGGTGAATCCAAAATTTCCACATATTGCTGCAAGTCCTGATGGTGTTGTTACTTGTGATTGTTGTCTTCATCTTTTTTTACATTGATCAAGATAAATTGTTTATGAAGATTATGCATATGACATGTCATGCATTTTTTTCAAAATAAATATATAATAGTAAAACTGACAAATGCTTTTTTTACACAAATAAATGCATGTAATCATAAACAATAATGTTGTTGAATTCATTTTCTTACTAGTTTTGGCATCAGATTACACAAAAAGACGCCAACCTTTACCATTTGATTAACAACTGGTTTTAGATGCCATGGTATATTATTACCTAAACGCTTGAACAGTTTCAAACGTTGAATTGCTCGCTCAACATGTATGCGCAACTTTGCAATGTTTCTAGTTTGCTTTATTTCATTTACATTTAATCTCTTTTTTTTTGCCCCATGTACATTTTCTTGTAAATGGTGGAATATTCAGAGTGGCTTTTCTTTTTGTTACAAATCTCTAATAGTAAACCCCCTATCGGCCATAACATCATCTCCCTCCTCAATTAACTCAAGAAAATTTGAATGCTCTGTTATATACCTGTCAGAAACATTGCCACCATAGACATCAGATACGAAAGTAAAAGTACCTGATGGAGAAATTCCAAGTAAACTTTTCCTAGTGTTTTTGACTTGTATTTACTGTATGTCTCAGATTGAGCAGATGGGGATCTTGGTCTTTGAAAAAAAATCAGTGCAATCGATTATTACTCTAGTTTAAGGATAGGTATTTCTAAAAGATTTTGGCATGTACTTCTTAACTTGCATTTTACTAGGCCATTGTATTAACTTTCCAAAGCAAGTAGCAAGAAATGTTATCCAGTTAACAAAAATATGTGAAACACGTGAATTTGAAATTCCAAATATATCAGACTAAAGAAATCCAACTAAGCCTAATCTAAATCGAACAAGTGTAAGTATAGACTCATGAAATAGGGTTAATTTACGTGAAGGTCCTGATTTGTTTTTTGATCCTTGCTGATAATTTTTTTCATTTGCACTCTTGGGACCATTCCAATATTTCAGGTTTAAACATTTTGAATAGATAATATTGAATAAGCCAAACAATAATGCTATAGATGGAATTCCCGTATACTGTCGGACAGATGGATCGGAACTTGTAACATTCTCTACAAAGACCTCTCTAAAAAATGAGTCTTTGTCGTTCACACATCTTTCCATATATTCCATTTGAACAAATGAAATGTTTGGCATTATTTGGCATTCAGTGGAAATGGTGATAGGCTCGTTATTTCCAGTATCACAATAGGGATGATCTCTTGGAGGCATCCATCGTTCTGTATCACTCAGCATCTGAATACCGGTACTCTCGAGTGAATCTGTATAAGTAATATTTAATGTGTATATATTCTTAAAATGAAATAGAGTATTTATCAATCACTGTATGTATGCATTTGTGTATATGTTTTGTTTGTATATACATGTACTGGTTAATTGTGTGTAATACATGAAAAATATTAGTAACCTGTTGGACTAGGTTCTGTATACTGAGCTTCCACCTCACCAACCAAATATGTCATCTTCATACAAATTGGTAAAAGCAGCATACTCCCCACCATTTTGATTGGAGGGAATATTTACATTGCTGTTGAAGCTGGTTGAGTTTGTTGTGGATCTGTTAAAGGATTAAAGGGAAAGGTCAGGTATAACACATCCCTAGTGAAATAGATAAACAAAAGTTTGTTTAAAACATCCACCATATACTTTATCTCATGATCTCATCTTAAGCCATAAAACTTGGTTTAATTATCTGGTCAGTGTTAAATCTCCTGCAAGCGCATGGAGGCTGCCATGATAGCATCTCTGTGACGTCAGCATACCACTTCGATAAACTGACCCACTTATTGTATAACATAACTCTGCAAGAATGGCGCAAGAAAATATATTGGGATAGACCTCATGCATTTGAACCTGAATCTACTGAAGAAGCTGAAAATCTCCCTGCCGATAATAAATCATTAAGTCCAATTATTCCAACATTAGAGGAATGGTGTTCCTGTAGACAGTTTGAGGTCATGCCCGCTGCCGAGGAATGCATGTGTTGTAAACATTGCGATTGTACAATAGAAAATATGGGAGAGATAGGTTGTATAACTGACCATGACCAATTTGATTTTCTAATTCTTAATCCAGATGTTCTTTCCATTACTATTATTCAATTTATGATGTTTAAGAAACAACAATGATTTGTAACTTCCCTAGACACTGACCACACATGTGAACTGATAAGAACTGTGAATGGGGTATGCTGACATCACAGAACATTTGGAAGTTATCGGGATGCTGCGATAAAACCCGATGATAAGCCACAACATATTTAACTCTAAACAGTGGAGAGCATCAAAATGGCAGCTCACATGACTTTGTCAAACTTTGATATTCAATCAGTGATTGTTGCTGAATTATGATTATGTTAAGAAGAATTTAGTGGTTGACATTATTTTTATGGTAAATAGAAATATTTCAACTCTTCTTTACTTTTGCCTGACCTTTCCCTTTAAGATAATTGTTAATCCACTACACAATAATACTTACATTTATCCCTACACAACACATAGGTATATAAATTATAAATGTAGTGGTCAGTTAATATATTATTATCAAAAAGTGTCTAAATATTTGACCATATTATTATCTTTTATCATTATATAAATTATGAAACATGGGCTTAAAGCTCTTACTGATTTTAATGGGGGGGGGGGGGGAGGGTAACATGAATGATAAAACGGACATTTAACATGGGCGTGATAACTACCTTAGTGCACATGTTTTAAAGTTGTTCTAAGGGAAAAGTGTTGGTACAGTTTCACCTTGGGCAAAATGATGGGAACATATTCTTGTATACTTCGTTGTTTTCCAACAAACTTCTCGGCGAATCAGCCGCAACCAGCGTAAATATTCTCGTCTGTTTTTAGTTTATCAGGTAAAGAAATGAACGTGACAACTCTCATCCAAGGGTATTTATCTAACTGTATGGGCAGCGGAAAGGGCAAAAAATACATTTTTACAAAATCAATGGTTATTTGAATTCAACAATGCAAAATAATAATATCATCAATGACCATCAATACAAAACCAACAGTCTTTTTTGCAATATAAATATACATTAAATCAACCAAATGTGTCTTTATACAATTCAAGCAAACAAAAAGTAAAACCAACATACATAAATGCAAAACGAACAGACATCAACATAAAACAAGCGGACGCCAAAAACAAACGCCAGGTGGCGTGTTGGAGAAACAATATGCGCGGTGTCCAGTCAATCGTCCACCGACCATCTCGTACATAGTTCATGTATACAAAAAGTCAACTCGTATACAAAACCAAGAATCAAGTCCTCTACAAAAAAATTACTCGTACACAAGACTTAAAAATGTTATATGTATTGTGGGAAGTTCGCATGCAAAAAGGAAAGTATACTTTAAGATAATTAAGAATTCAAAGATGATTTATCACAAACATATCAGTTTAGTTTATTGTGGTTAAACATCGTAAAAGCAGTTCTGAGCCAGCAGTAAATCAGATATTCCTTTTTATACTTTTATTATCTAAAGATTGTGGAATCAAAGACATGAATTAAGGTATATCATGTAGATTACTAAGTTACGAAGATTATAATTCCATTCAGTTGTTTTTAAACATCGTGTAACTATCGTTTTGAGATACCAAAACGCTTTGTCATTAGCAAAACTGTTAAGATTTTCGTTCCATTGAGGTAGTAAGAACACCAGTTACTGAATGTTTATTGTCCCCACGCGTGTATTTTCTTAATACATGTAGATATTGGATCATGTTTGTGCATGTAAATATATTCACCATATTTTGAATCAAATTAGTCAAATACAATAAAGATATTACCAATATAATCCATAAACAGTGTCATGAAAATTGTGATCAATTAATTGGAACACTTTCCATAGGTGGGACTACGCCACTGTAAATACTATTTTAGAAAAAGATTGCGGTGTGCAGAGATTGGTTTCATGTGTTAAATGTATACTTTGCTATTTGTTTTAAAAAAAGAAACCACACATTTTAGTTCCACTTAATTAAAGAAACCACTTTTCCGCTGTCTTAGCTATATTAGTAATCGGTTCAAAAACTTGAAACTTGTCGAAGAAAATTGACCCAATTTACCCAATAAATGTATTTACATGGGCATGACATGCAGATATTTAGAGAAGGGAATTATCGGGCTACTTCATGAGGTCATCTTTTTACCGGTAGATGTAGCTTGATAGTGCATCTCAACAAATATTCATCGGCAGTACCTCTCGGCTAGCAGACTAAGTTAGCAATTAGTATTATGTATAGAGGATATGGGTTTTTTTTTTCAAAATGTTTGTTTGAAGTAATTTTGTGCAATAAATGTATATATTAGATTGTAAATATGTCATAAAAGGATAATTTAATGAAAGAAAATGAGTAAAGTCCCGAGGGTCTAGATACTCGGGTGTGGGGGGGGGGATGGAAGGGGGTGGTGGTCGGTCCTGTCCTCAAGCACCTGTGTGTAAAACATGATTTAATATACAAAAAATGTTGCCAAAGATTAACACTTTTTTCTCTGTCTTGTTTACGAGTTGATTTTTTGTATAAGAGATGACCTGTGTACGTGATGGTCTGTATAAGACTTCACTGGACACCGCGAGTGTTGATTCCCCAACACGCCACCTGGCGTTTATTTTTGTGCGTCCGCTTGTTTTATGTTAATGTCTGTTCGTTTTGAATTTATGTATGTTGGTTTTACTTGTTGTTTGTTTGATTTGTATAAAGACACCTTTGGATGATTTTATGTATATTTATATAGCAAAGAAGACTGTTGGTTTTGCATTTATGGTCATTGATGATATTATTTTGCTTTGTTGAATTAAATTTACCACTGATTTTGTAAAAATGTATTTTTTGCCCTTTCCGCTGCCCATATAACTGCTGTAACTTTCGCTTTGAAGCCGTACATTAAGGCACTCAACAGGTAAAATACGGCATATTGTTACATGCAGACGATGTCGAGCGTATTTGTACCCACCGTAGCTAATGACGCACGACTATTTCACCTCCAAACGCGCGAGTGGCAATTACGGGATATAACTCCTGCAGAACTCGGAACTTGCGTATTAACATTAATGTCATGAACAATCTTCGTTAATCTAGAGGCAACTAAGGCTTTATATAATTTCCTCAGAGTGGCTTTTATAGATGCACCATTAAAATTCATTCAATATTAAAGGCGCAATGTTTGTTTCGCAAAACTCCCTTTCGATAAATGGTGTTTAAAATAAATTTAAGGTTTAAAAGAAGTTATGCTTAATAGTTTATTGTACACCCCCTTTTTTGAATCAAAGTACTTATAGTACTGGAAAGCGGTTAGCAAGCTACTTTGGAATACATGTATTTGCATAAATTGCTTATGAATTCCATATACTAAAAAAAAATCAACATTTTACGGTATGACTAGAGAATATCTTTCTCTTCTTGTAATACCGGTGTATGTGTTTTCTATAAACAATTTTTAATATGCCGATACATTGCCAAAAAGTACGCTTCAAGTTTTAACTCACATAGTACTGCGTATAGAACCACATGATATATCTTGCAAATCGGTTTATACAAACGATAGGGGTGTCTAACCCTACAACTTTTAATAATTTAATAAAATAAAAGTTAGTGATTACTCGATGTACAATTACAAAACAGAGGTCGAGCGTAAAATATATATCAAATCATGGGAATCACCCTCCATATTAACTCACACAATACAATTTTTAATTTTATGTTATTGAAATTTGGGAGAGGGCTATTAGTGTATGGAACTTGTGATGACGAATGTGTTGATTAAAAAGTTAGGAATTTCCCAAGATATTTTCATTGCGATTCTAACTTTTATGCATACAGAAACAGAAGATGATGTCCTTGTAAGACGCAATGACGCAATATCACGATACTACTATTTCTCGGAAATTATTTTTCTTTTAAACTATTGATCAGTTTCTTTGTCTTGATAAACTGCCGGTATATCTTTACTACACTCTCGGCCAAAACTCAAAAATGTTTGCATCATCAAAACGAACAACCGCTTTATCAGGATCATGAATTGAAGATCGACTTTCAGTTACGTTCAATACTTTAATTCATTACAGGTAGCATTTTGACGAAGCTTCCTGGTTGCGTTATAGTTTTGGTTACATTACATAAAACGTTTAACGTATACGCTTATTTTCTGCTTAATAAAAATGTATTGGCGTCTGAGTTAGTTAGAATATGTCTGCATTTGTTAAACGACGTCCTTAACTTTCGAGTGTCTTCAAATGACAGCGCATTAATACGCCAGATTCACTCTAGTCAATGTGGGATTCTATGCATAGTTTTTATAAGCTCACAAGTATTTTTTGTAACGTACTTACTGATTTCCGACACTACTTACGATGACTATGTGGTTATCATTATAAACGTAGAAAACAGGGCAATCACGACGTGTGCTTGCACTGTTGATCACCCAATATAATATTATACACTAGTGTATTATAGTCGAACAACCGATATATCTGTCATGGGTGATATTTGGAGTAATGATAAATCAGCTCAAGGTATAGTATAATCTGACTTTATTTTCATCTCACGTCATGAAATTTGACTGATAAAACAGACAAATGTTATATTTGGATGAAAGGTTACCTACTTCTTCATTGTCTAACATTTTTACTATTACAACTAAAGGGGAAACAGCAAAACCGACAACTGAATCCCCGGAGGCTACATGTGATGACTATATGTTTTATACTACAGGTAAATAACAGTTGATATATTTAATATTAATATCTTTTAGATCGTGTGAGAGGATGTTCGATCCTTATATGTAAAAAAATATCTTTGTAGGTTATTTAACATGACTTAAGCAGCCCATTGTATACACACGTTCCAAAAAGAAAAGTACATTGATTGTTTAAACGATTTATTGAAATTGAACAGATGAAGTATCTTATTGAGGAATGTATAATCTCATTTGCTGGTACGTTCCAAAAGTAAACAATCCATTGTAACAATAACAAACTTAAATTAAGTTTGAGGTCTCATAACACTTACAAATAACCCATTTAAAACATTTGAACATGAGATTTAAAAAAAAAAAGATCGGCATTGACTTTGATAATTTTTCAACATAAGATTATCAAATGATATTGACGCACTCTAATTCGTTTAAAACAATGTACTTAAGATAATTTATTTGCTTTGTACTGTTTAATGTTTTATGTATTTTAAAGATTCAACAAACAACGAATTTCATTTTGGGTTTAAACTCTGTGTTTTTATGTTTAAAATTGAAAGAATGAATGGCCCTCAGTACAACAGAGGATATTCTACAGAAGTGTCGTCCTAGTGACATATCATGCGACAATGTTTATAATTAATTCCTTAATCTCAACAGTAGAAGAGAAAATTTTAACTTTGCAATAAAGCGCTCAGAAATTCCACCGATTGCAAATATAAGATTCTAAAGATAAATTTCTGTATATAAAGAATAACAGAAAATCACTTCAAACAGGTTATATATTATTTCAAATCCTGGGAACAGACGCATGTTCAGTAAGAATAGACTAATTTTGTTACATCTGTAACATTCCTGTTCATGAACAAAAATAATGTCAGTAGAATACGTTATTTCTGTTTTCCATAACTACGTGTACATTAAATACATTTGATTTTGAATGAATAATATAAAGTTGTATGACATTTTTTAATTAAATGTTTATAATTTCAGGATGAAATATAACAATACAGGGAAAGTTACTGTTAGTATTGGATTCCATCAACTCGACGTTAAGAAATTATTTTTCATGTTTTTGTGAAGTTGTCCAAGCGCGACTCAATAACACCAATGTGTACACCGAAATATTGGCTGGAGGAAACCAAACCTCATGTAGCAACCCGAATTCCCATTCAAATGTAGATGAAGTCCTTCTTCAAGAAAAACTGACGAATCTTTCAGACTATGAAGAACAAGACAAATACGCAGGCATGGCGGTGATACTAACGGATCGCGGGTTTACCTCCAAAAACTTTTCAGCATTGTCTGACAAGAAGGAACTGTTTGTGTACTTCGTCAATGTTGGTGAAAATGAGAGTCAGAATGGTTCCTGCTATCGTCAGTATAGATACGTAGAAGATATGAAAAAGATTAATGATATTGGACTAGAACTGGAATCAATAGCTTGTAATCGTATGTATCTTTATCCTGATTTGTACTGTATTTCTGCTTTCTATTATTATTTAACATTCCAGATAAAAATGGTAAGGTATTTCACTCATTACGTTTTCAGTGCACTGCGAACGGGTCATTTTCTTCAAAAGTAGTATAAATATATTTATCCATTTAGTACAGAAAGATTATTTTTTTTTATTATAACACAACATTCATAACAATAACTAAACAGGTAAGTTTTGCCATGAACTTTTTTTCATGCGGAAGGTTTTCTAGATTTAAATAGTTACATAAAATTATGCATTCTTTGAAAATTTATTAACACTAAACATTTCATTATGTATTTTATACACGCAAACTTTCAACTTGTAACATGTTTGAAAAATATTTTGTAAGCCATGTTATACATCCAGAATCAATATAAAAAAAAATATTTGACTTTCACAGTAAAACAATGCAAAAATAAAGAAAGACAATTTGCCAAATTTTGCAAAAATTTTACCTTTGAAATTCTCTTTCAAAAAAGTATATTACTGACCCCGATATATTATAATGTTATTTACAATCAGAGGACATATCTAAACAAACTGCATTGGATTTATAAAAAGGTTTGATATTCCGAATTTTTTTTCAAAACAAATTGTTCCATTGAAGAATAAGCCAGTTTTAAGTTCAAAAAGGTCATGAAAATATATGCTGCTTTATATATTTGTTTTCTTAATCACCATATTCTATCTGATCATTGTGCGTAATTTATTCAAACAATTTTCTATAATATTAATGTCTGGCCATTCCGAACCCCGTATATTATTAGCGTGTTTATATTCCTCTACAACACAAGCCCTATACACTGGTGTGTTATCAACTTGAAGAACACAGTTGTTCGCAGAGAAATGTAATATGTAATATATGCAATATTGCAATAAAATGCAATAACAGGCCACAAATGGTTATCAAGAATGTCTATATACGTTTGAGCGTTAATGTTACCTTGTACCCTGCATAAAGTCCTTAGACCATGTCAGCTTATATTTACATTTTCCAGTGTCTTTGTCTGAGATAACACTACGAATCGATTTTGTAATGTATAGTCCAATACATTTCATCAATGATTATTTTAATATTTAATCGTACACACAGGGCGAAAAACAATCTTTAAGCAAGTCCTTAAAGGTGACTTAAAGGTGGCGTAAAGGTGGCTTAAAGGATATACAATCTTTAAGCCACCTTTAAGTCACCTTTAAGCTGAGCTTATAGGTCCTTAATGTCCAAACTTCTTTAAGTCACCTTTAAGCCATCTTTAAGCCACCTTTAAGCATCTTTAAGTGGCATTTACGCTCCCTTTAAGTTGTCTTTACACCATCTTTAAGTTCCCTTTAAGTCAGGTTTGATCAAGCTGAACAGATTCATTTTGAAAACATATATTAAATGCAAAAGCTCTTTTATAGGGATGGGAGGGGGTGATCCGAGTGATGATATAATTTCCAAGGAAGGGGGGGGGTGTTCCAGGCGGTTTTAATTGTCGCTCCATTAAACACAGATCGCTATCATCAACACCGCTCCAATGGACACAGATTGCCGTTATAAAATTCTTTATTTTTTTTTTCAAAATGATTGTAGGGGTGAGCGCAGTCTCTGTATCTAAATCTGCGCATGAAATTATATTAAAGTATGTTTGTTTCCTATTATAAATTCATCGGTGAAATCAATCTCTCTCTCTCTCTCTCTCTCTCTCTCTCTCTCTCTCTCTCTCTCTCTCTTAGTTCAGCCGGTTATTAAACAAGATAAAAAAATGAACCAAAAATGAATGATTTAATTTAATCGGTTTAAGATATGTATTTTTTTCAATTTTAATTATTTCTAGGTCTAATTCTAGATATGCTAGATACATGTTAAAGATGAAAAGACTCTCAACTGCCTTGGTTATATCGGGCGGGATATTACCGCTTCGTTTGTCTAGACATAGTTTTGTTCGTTTGTGTATATCTAATTAGAGTCTATTGTTTGTCCAAGTTAAGAAAACCCCTGGAACTAACACAGAATATACAAGATATACACAACAGGTGTGTCGTGTGCCCAGGTGCACGTCAGGGTTTCTAAAGGCGTTGAAATCTTAGTATGTACGTGTATACGATCAGTCTAGTGAATGAAAGTTTATTTACATTTGTAATTCATTTTCAAAGTATTATTTCCTAGCTGTTGGTTTTAAAAATGTTACGTCTACAAATTAAAGATACATGTATGTAAGAGTAAAATCTAGAGACTAATTAATTACTGTACCGGTGATTATGAATAGGGGTTAATTATTTAAATATATGTATAAGGGTAAATATGTCACATACCCGGCCTGGTACATCATACAATTGTATGTACAAGTATATGCATACATCATTTGCAATTGTCACATGCAGTAAATACTTCACCGGTAATTGGTAATATTGAAATTGTTATAGAATTGATAGTTTAAAAATCATGTATACAATTAACCATTTAAACACATATCATTTTATTTGTTATTCTAGATCTGTTGTAAATGTTTAATAATCAATATTATTAAAATTATTCATACTAGAACGGCGCCGTGATCATGAAAACCGGGAAATTGCGTAGAACTAATACCCTAGCTAATAGTTTCAATTCATTTAATAAAAGAAATAGTTTCATCTTCTTCCTTGCATTTAATTTCATTTAGCTATGAATTAGATGAACATAGCCTATATCTACTTGGTTTAAATTTATTAACTAAGTACTAGTAAGCCTTATAACGGTTTCCATTTAGGTATAATATATTTTTTTCACTGAAGACCAAGTTTAGTATTTCATTCTAAATACATGCATGCATTCAATTTAAAAATTAGATATAATTGATTGTTACAAACTAAATGGAAGTAAAAATCTTTTAAAGTAAAAAACATTGATTCAATAGCCACTAATTTATAGGATATAAAAACCTCCCAAAAATGTATAAGTTGCCGTGGCGTAGAGGGAGTGAGGTGATGCTGGTAAACGAAGGGTCCCGGGTTCAATCCTCGTCTTGGTCGTATTAAATTTTTTTTTTTTTCTAGAACAAAAACCGTTTTTAATACCTTTTCTATCATAAAGCTAATACATTTTGTTGGTAAATTAAGCACAATATTGAATTAAAAGATTTTTTAATGGCTTAAAGGTGGCTTAAAGGTGGCTTAAAGGTAGCTTAAAGGTGGCTTAAAGAAGTTTGGACATTAAGGACCTATAAGTTGTCCTTAAAGGTAGCTTAAAGGTGGCTTAAAGATAGTCTTTAAGCTGCCTTTAAGCCATCTTTACGCTTTCTTTAAGCCACCTTTAAGCAACACATATAGCTTAAAGGTGGCTTAAAGATCGTCTTTAAGCTACCTTTAAGCACCTTTAAGTTATCTTTAAGGAGAACTTAAAGATGGTCATTCATCCTGTGACAATTGCTGAAAATTATATAAATATAAGTAATAAGGAATATATCTTTGAGTATTATCCCCATATCATTACGGACACTTTGGGTTTTGAAACGGCATACATGCACTCCGGATGGCACAATTCTTGGGCGGATCTCCAGACACACACAAGGTTGTTTTGGCCTATAACCTATAACTGGGATTCATCCCATTCAACAATTTATCTTCTTTTAAGTAAACACCATGCTGAACTTTTATTCTATTAATTTGGTTAAAAACCATGCGTTTCCTCACCATTCTTCTATAAATCTGGTTATTGTGTAACATCCGTTTGACAGTACGTTCACTAACACTTTCTGTGTTATTTTCAGCATTAAAATCGGTTGTTATGTCCTTTTCCTCAGTGCTTTTTTTACCATGTAAAGTAACCTTACTTATTCACGTTTTGAGACTTTTATCGGATGTCCTAAACGAGGAACTCTTTATATACTTGTCCGACGATAAAACACTTTCAGAAATGATCTGCACGTAGATTCAGGGATTTTCAAGATTCTAGAGATCTCGCTGACCTTGTACCCATTTTCTTTTAATTCTACAATCAGTTGTTTTTCTCCAGTGACAGTTCTTTCGATCTTCGGCTAGTATTGTTTACAATCAAATGTGTCTGTCAAATAAACAATTCGTCACATTTGGCATTTAGAAGTTTTTTTATGTTCTGGCTGCAAAATGTCATTGATTAAACTCTAGAAACACCAGTCTTATCTTTTATTTTGGAACATTTTGATAGAAAATTGTATTTATTTTACACAGCCAGCAGTATTTACATGAACAATAGCTGTATGCAAGAAAATCCAAGTTCTCCTTCTTTGGCAGTTGTTCAAGGTATTCTCTTAATTAGAAGCTTAGGTAACTCTGCAAAAAATTATTCTTTGACATAATGCCTTTGCATTTCATTTTGGACAAAAAAATCTATACATGGATAATATAATTTGGTTTTATTTTGTTGATTGTCTTATTTTACATACTAGTACCTACTAATTTTAAATACATTTCAACAACATAGTTTTAAATGACACTTCTAATTTAAGGAGGTTGGGTGGTCGACATATCCCTCTTTTGATCTGGCTTAACAAAAATTCAATTATTTTGGTTTTAGGATTTGAACATTTTCTTACATCTTTATACAGAACTCTTTGGCTATATAAGGTAAATGTAGCCTAAAAATGCCCACAACCATTCAGCCTTTTTAATATTGATCAGGGAAAACGTCCTATATTAACAGACAAACAATTCTATGACACTTGAGATATTTTTTTTTTAAATGAACAATTCTTGGCCCCAAAATACATTTGAATATCTATTGAAACTTGAATAACTATATAAATATTTTGCCTTATATTTGTTTTGTAATCAGCCTATAAATTGTGATCTTCCTAAATTAGGAATGACCCATATCACTGTACAAGAGTCAAGATGTAAAATTTAAGTTCTTTATATGAACACCGTGGATTAACATCCATTTGGAAAACATATTTTAAATGACACATTTAAAAGGAAACATTCTACATATACATGTAAACCCTACTATCATTGATCTGTTAAACCCTCTAGTGATAAGCTTACCAAATTACCAAAATGTATTTCCTAATTATATGAATAGATTTAATATTTTATCATTTCTATAATTGACCATGTATTCACTGTCAGGTGGTAAATTTTGTATTTAAACCCTGTTAATTCAAAAGTTACAGTATGATATTACTCTAATAATCATTCGTTCTTTTTCGTTAGTGGCTAGTTTGCCATTGATTATTTCAATTGCTGTGGTTGCTTTGATCATGGTTGTTTCCATCATCCTGTTCTTTACCACAAAAAGAAAAATACAAGAAACGTGCAACAAGAACACAACTATGGAGGACTCTGCTATAGACAGCCGGGTAGGTTTCTATATCTTTTATGTTCATTTGAAAATAGTTCAGAACTATAACAAAGAGGAAAGATTGAAATGAATGTTAAAAAATACAGTTTTGCAATAACAGTGCAGATTTTCTTACAAAATTTGTATATATCTTTAGCAACGGAGGTTATGTAGCCAACGTATTGGGCAGCAGTTATTTAATGAGTTCTTTTACTTGGCGACCGATTGCATTCGAATTGCAAAATGTGTTGCTTCTTATAATAGAAACTATCGACAGCAAGTTCTTTTACCTATGATTGCATAAAAATATTATTCATCTCCTTTCTGTCATTTTTATAATCTTTTTTTTTTTTGAAACAGTAAAAAAATAACACAATAAATGTTGAACAAGATATCCAGAGATTTCTTCATACATGCAATTCATTGTAGTTTGAGGTTCAGGATGGTTCTGGGAAAGGCACCACGCCTACAGTTGATATATACAATGAACTAAGGGAAAACGAAAAAAGGACAAATGACGATGAGAATCAGGAGAATTATCACCATTTGGATTTAAATTTTGTAAAAGGAGAGGTTGACCCTTCAATGTATGATCACGTGACAGAGAAAGTTGATTATAACGAGGTTTTTATATCACCTGGCTGAAAGTTCTTTTCTTTTTTTAAATTATTCACACTTCCTACATAATAGCAACAATAAAGAAAATAACCTGTAGTGTATTTCCACTCATTTCACGAAAATTTATGCCAACAAATATTGATAAAACTAAAGTTATTGTATATGAAAGGCTAATAACAAAATTGTACTTTATTTTGTATTTTTTACTAGAATAAAAATTTAATCGAATATCGAGTTTAAAAAACTTTTGGGAACACTTACAATGATTGATGAAATGTTTTTAATCCACAAATGGTGTTATGTTTTGTGATAACACCATTTTTTATTTGAGTATATATATTTCATTTCTATACAAAACATGTCTGATTATCATATGCATTTTGATGTTTATTTTTTCAAATTTCTTTCATTCCATAAATCTTTACAATTTGAATCAGATGTAAGTTTTGTAATATTAAAACGATTCATCAAGTATTTTTATTTACGTTTATGTTAATTTTCTTTACACGCCTTATATTACGGTACAAAGTCGAATTCACTTTGTCACTAACACTTCCGTAGAATACATCCTCGAAAAAGGAAGATAAGTATTATGTTTAAGTATTGTAAAGTACGTTTAAATATATATGAAAAACTTCATTGTTTCCGTTTATTCATCAACTGGTTGACATAATGCGTCTTAGTAGGATGGACTCTTTCTAAACTTCCTTCTTATTCATTAAATTACAGTCAATGTACATATCAGTGATTTATTGCGCTCCCTATTCATACGTAGTATTTTCGTTTTCTCCAACTCAACAGCGTTCTCGTGCATGAATATGCGACTCCAAAACCGTACCTTTATGTGAAGAA
The DNA here is from genome assembly GCA_020458035.1 of Magallana ariakensis. Lineage (NCBI taxonomy): Eukaryota > Metazoa > Mollusca > Bivalvia > Ostreida > Ostreidae > Magallana > Magallana ariakensis. The sequence goes on from CM035813.1 coordinate 58,958,801, forward strand.
GAACTTGGTTTTTATAACTTAATATTTACATCCGAAATATATTTTTCTCTCTATTTCTTTTTAGGAAAATTGATTCTAAGTTGTACGGCTTTAAACTGACAAGACTGCAATCTACGCGATCGAATAAAACGATGTCTGCGTATGTTTTAAAACTTTTAAAAATACTTTAAAGCTAGTTGTATGTCAACTTTAATTCAGGCATCTACAATAAAAAATGTTAACATCGTTCATGGATGTATTCCTTGTACTTTTGTAATGACCGTACATGGACTATTCTTGATCGGTCGAAACTAAAGCTTCATTGAGAGCACGAAGTCTGCGGACATGTAAGGACTGACCTCAGATTTCCAAGTACATTGTAGTAACTGTTGTAGTTACCATAGTAACATTCATATGTATGGTAAATTGGCTATTCCTTTTGCATAACGTTCCAATCAACAATTATTATGATTTACATACTATTACTCAATTTTTACGAATAATTGATATAGAAATACATGTAAATATGAGCAGTAAAAGGCTTGCTTTGGTGATTAATATGGTTTATAAAGGAAAAAAGGATTGCAAAAGGAAAAAAAAAAGAACTACATAACCCGCTCTTGCATGTGATGTGATTTTCTTTTCGCAATGCTCGTTACTTTTATACTCGCATGAATTACCATAAAACACTTAATTGTTTTTATCCATAATTGATTTCCGTATTAAGGGGCTATAACTTACGTAGTTCGCTTGCCGAACGACCATCACCTCAATCTTCCGATACATAATAAATAAACAAAACAAGACATCGTATATGTTGCTCTTTGCCACCAGCGAGACTTTAATTGTTAATGAAAAAAGAAGAAAGAAAATAAAAATAAAAATAAAAATAATATAAAATTAACTAGAGACGAGTTCGTTGCAAAGCAACGATGAGGTCTTCCGTTGCAGCTTCTTGTCGGAAAAGGATTGTCAATCAGTCTGATTAAAAGCACCCTCTTCTCCTTACAGGGCCTGACAGGTATTGATAGGGGGTCATCTTCACCCGACCTAAAATTCTGACCGATCAGGGCTTTAGAAAATGTATTGGAATTTTTTTAATAGAGACAGGCAAATTATTTCAATCCTGCTTTCTATGTAACCCCCAGACTGAGTATTGAAGAGTTGCACCTCTCATTAACAGATAAAGTCATGTATTTGGTATATGAGATATATATTGAGGTTGTGTGCAAATATAGAGGTCATATGAAGATGAATTGTTATCGATACCTATCAGACCCTGATGAGTGGAAGCAGAAGGGTGGTGATTTTAATCAGCCTGGATTGTCAATATGATAAAAGTAAGTTCAGAAAATCAAAAATAAACGATGACGGCTTCTCCAACCTGAGAGTGCGCTGTACGAGAGGTGCTCAGTGGGAGGGACAACTCTCCGTATAACGTTTGGCCATGCAAGCACTCAGCATCGTTTTTGCTTCAGGGAACAAATTTATGCGAAATGTATTAACAAGCCAATAAAAGAAAAAAATAATCTTCAAAATCTAATTCGTGGTACATGTAGTGGTAGGGGAGAGGGGGGAGTTGTGAGGCAGCTATAACTTATTTTGTTTAATATAATTTGTTTTCAATTTGCCATAAAAATTTATATTGCCTTCTACTAAAATGTGCGTTGGGGGAGGGGGAACAATGCCCCAAAATTCAATTTCCTTAAAGTTAATTTAAGGTGAATTTTGGTTGCGAAAAAGGGGGAGAGTGCTCTCAGTGGACTAACTGGCGGTTCTGTGAGCAACCTCACAAATAATTCCTCCCCTCCCCACTAAGAAAAACAAAATCATAACTAAAGTATTTATCTATTAGAAAATAATGGATGCTTCTTTTTCTTATAGTGACACTGAACTTGCACAGATGCTCAAAGTTAAAGTCGGGACATATTTAAGTACATGTCACAAGCAATCTTTGTGTCAAATTTTAGCTTCTAATCCATATATTACATGTAGATATGACAGACAAGAAAGAAGCATTTATTTTTTAAACGAACTTGAACTTCCACAACTGACCCTGGGTCAAGTTCATGACACATCCTCAAGTCATCAGCAATCTTTAAATGAAAAAGAAATATCCAATGTTTCTCCTTAAAAACAGTATAAAGCAGACAAAACTTATGAAATTTCTTCCAATGACCTTGAACTTCACAAAATAACCTTGTAAAAAATCATAACACACACTTAGGTCATAAGGAATCTTTGTGTGAAGTAAGAACTTTCAATGTTTGGAGGGCGCCTTGTTTAGAACGCTACATTACAGAAATAGTTTGTTCACTTAAGGTCTACTCCGCGCCCTGGCGCCGGAAATCGTTGTCACTAGTGCCTACTTTGGCGCCGGAATCCTCGAGGGTACACTCGTCCCCGAGGAATCCGGATTCACCTTATGAGCACAAGTCCTAGTTTAGGTGCAAGGCGGCCTAATAATTTTAGTTCTTTAACATCGGGATCGGAAAACGCTTGAAAAATAGTCGATAATTTTAACTAATTTTTGTTAGTGCGTTGGAGTTAGTGCTGGCTAGCTTGACTCTGGTAGTGAACTATCATATTACATGTATTTCAAAGAATCAAGAAATCTGCCGACACTTGCAGTACTTTGGTGATTTCTATGGCGACCGACTGCGTATATAATAATATATATATAATAGTATAATATATTATTCCGTTCATATCTGTAGAAGTTTAGCGTGTTCAACTTAGTTGATTTATTAGCAACAGTATCCAATTACAATTTCGCACCTACATGTATAATGTGAAGATGATTGACTTCGAATAATAGCCTTATTGTTTAACAATTGACCACTGTAGTGAAAGCACACTTCGATACTGAATAATTTTCGATAACCTTCGATACATTGTTACTCAATTACATAACAATTGATGATCTGCAGCCATAAACATAACCCGGCTGGGGCTATAGATGTTCTCAGCTGTGTGCGCTGAAGCGACACAAGATTTTCGGTCGTACGCTGCGATTGAATTAACACAGACTGACCGGATAAACAAAGGGGTGGGAAAGTGAAAATGTTACACATAAGAAGTCGCCAAAAAATGATTTTCGTCCAAACTGATTATCTTTTTGCCAATTAAATAAAATCCGAATGCCTCAATTCAGGACATTCTTTTCTCGTGCCAGCACCTACCGCAAACATGAAACATGGAACTTTGATTATAATAAACTACCTTGTGCGCAATCGTACTAATCCTTGCTAAATCAACTGTACATGGAAAATAAATTTATCTTTTCATCTTAAACCAATATCATAGTTGAAATAGTTATGTTCGTACAAAAGTCTAAAACATGCAAGCGTGATAAGGTACATGTAGAAGAACACAAACCTGTCAACTCGCGCGGGATCTCCTCGGCCATGTGCGAGGGATGATCATCATTTAAAAGTTTTAATATTTGTGGGTTGTTTGTTGATTTAAAACAATATTTGTACAGATTTAAAAACATTTTAGACCTACAAAGCAAACATTAATTTAAGTCTGACGAAGTTTCCGATTTGTAGTAATATCGCCTTTATAAATTTTCAGAACGTCTTCTTAATTTACACTCTAATGTTTAAATAAATAAAAACAATATGGACAAACTCTGATAACATGAAGAAATTAAAACAGATATTGTATTTTATTTACGGGTATATAAACTAAAACAATTCTAGAGTTCGCGGCTTAATAAACTCATAAATAAGAGACGCAACTCTCGTGTATTAGATAACCGCTGACCGCTGTCGCGACCATGGTGACCGATTTTCTAGGCCGCGGGTGAGGGATAGCTTACGTAACGGTACACACACAGCTCTGATTCAAGGTAGATTTTAAATGCATGCAGCATGAAAACTCAAATGTAATACATAGATTTATTTTAAATCCGTACTTTGTGTTTTACTACAAAGGAAGAAGAATGTTTTGTTTTCCGATTGTGCACTATAAGAACTTAACAAAACTGACATAAACTCCTAAAAAAAATCTATTCTAAAAAAAATTTCCTGTATAAACCAGCATACTTTCTGTGGTAACTTTATGCAAGTTGCACGCACATAGACTTTCGTTAACTTGCCAAATTAAACGAGGTACATGTTAACATGTACAGCTTTTTACAGTCATACAACACAAATCACCAACAAAATAACATTGTAACGACCTTTATGAGATCCCAACAAACAACTTTTCCAGCGACAGCCACATCGAAATCCTAACCGTTTTTGAGTTATAAAGCAAAAACTTTCAAGCGCTATTGGCCCTTAATTTTAGGGACCAGCCCTTTTTTATTGGTGTCAAATGAAAGCCCTTAACATTCTGCACAACTTTTATTCTACATGTTTTAACAAAATATTTTTCGTTTAAAAGATACAAAGAAAAATATGTCTAAATTTTCGCACTCTTTGGAACCCTATTTTTTGACCCCCTACCTTTTTCTAAATAAAAAACGTAAACCAAAAACAAAAATCGATGTGCACAACTTCAGTGTTTCTGTTATTCAAATTCGTTGGATTCACATTCCCTGCTCTCATAGTCTCGGAGCCTTTCTCTGGAAACTAAAGGCCCAAACAATTTTAAAAGGGGAATAACTCGCTAACAGAAGAGGAATTTTAAAGTTTATGGAATGTTTTAGATAGTGTTTTGTAATGTCTATGTGCCCTGAAAATTTGAGCAAAAACCGTTCAGAAATGAGCAAGATATGAAGCTTCAAAGTTCCCGTCTAGGAAGAAAAAAAAATAAGAATAATCTTACAAGCACAATAATAGTAAGGTCTTCCGTTGGAAACGGAAGACCTTAAATACTGGAAAGGTGGTGGATTTTTAAAGAAATGGTCCGAAGGAACAGAATCAATATTCAAACGTGTTACCCGTGCGGCGTCCTGAATATAGAGAGTCGCTAGTATTCCCGGGTTTAATTTCATTGGTCAAATGATGACACTAACATTATGTGACCAAATATAGCACTCTCTATATCTTGATAATACACACTAAAAAGTGCAATAACTCGTAAGCCGGAAAATTGCAAAATCAATATATATATATAACCCATTTTAAGTAAACTTAAAATTTATCTATCCATAATTGATTTCCGTATGAAAGGGCTATAACTTATATGTAGATTGCTTACCGTACGACCATCACCTCGATCTTTCGATACATAATAAATAAACAAAACAAGACATAATATATGTTGCTCTTTGCCACCAGCGTGACTTTGATTGTTACATAACGTTGTACACATTACGTAAAATTGTGTAAAATAATATTACGTAATACTACAATTAAAATATAATTGAATTATGTCACAATTATGCATTTAATATTAATATGATGTAATTATAATAAATTTTCGAATAGTAATTAATGATAATATACAAATATAAATTTTATTGAGTTGCTGTATTGAGAAACAGAAATCGAAAATAGGTTACGTTATATTAACAAACAAATTCCTTGTGGTCTGAAAACGCCATGGACTTGATTAAACGTATTAATCAAGTTTAGACCCTAAGGAAAAATAAAAGGAGGAAAGAAATACTAGTGGAAAAGAGCAAAGTCATATCTAACGGGAAAAACATCTACCCTTGGCTGTTACAATGTTAGAACTACAAACTAATTACCATCAACCTAGCTAAACCTACAATGAAATAAACATATATACAATGCAACATAGTAACGTACAAAAATATAACTGGAGGAACAAACATATGCCCTTCATTAGCCCACCAATAATGTCGGCAGAGATAAACATATGCTCTGGATACAGCGTAATAGAAAAGTAAATATAGTTTTGACTAGACTGGGTAATTGTGTCTAATTACACGAATTAACTGGTCTGATGTACGATTTGAGGGCATCCAACGTCCCAGGGGCCCATTCCACTAAAAGGCGTACGTCCGGCGTAGCCTTACTTCTGGCGTAAATCCGGACGTAAATCAAATATTTGGACTAAGGTCCGTTTCACTAAAAGGCGTAACTTTGCGCCCGACCTAAGTTAAGCCAAGGGTAGTCGTAACTTTTGGCGTTAACATAAAATAATTGCTAATTCTGTTGTTTAGAATATCGTTGCTTACCATAACGTGAAATTGCACAATTTGTCATGTAAATTTGACAAAGTTCATATGAAATAAAAAAAATAGAGAGTTTTGATAGGTGGTGTCAATTCTCTCATAGAAACTTTCTTACCAAGCTTCATACACATTATTTATATTTGCACTCGCCTTGTAAACATTTAAACAAACAATCGATATTTTTAACTCGATTAGTTGTGTTCAATAATATGATTTATGTTTCATATTGTTTAGTAGATTGAGTGATGAATAATGCAGAAAAAATACATGTACGATGTACATGTAGTGCAATGTATATACAGTCGCACCTGCTGTTACGGCCACCTTTAATCAGCGGCCACTCGCCATGAGCGGCCAGTTTCAATCCCGCCCGTTTAGTTTTTCACTATATTTTAACTGATTTAAGCGGCCACCTGTCTAACGCGGCCAGCGGCCACTGTTTTTAGGTCCCGTGGTTTCAACATGCCTGTTTTCAACGGCCATTTTGTCTGTTTTGTCACATGACTTTTAACTCTGACATGTGACCCCGTATCGAAAGTAGCCAAACTTCGAAAGCTGATAATGAGTTAATGACAAATAATTGAGTGGGTAATTTGAAGACTGCTGAGATTTAATGAGATAATTGATTATCAATTTTTCAATTTCAATTTATTATTATCCTTGAGCTTTACAACTCATCGGAATACAAATTATAATACATATAAAATTATAAACAAATGTGCAATGTGCAGTAAGTGAGTGGACATATTAAGACAATATAATCATGTACATATCATAAAATATGAATGAACATAAATGTATGTTAAGTAGCTTAAACTGTAGTATTATTACAATGCTGCGCTCTCATTTTGAAAGCGCTAGACAAATATTTACCTAAATTATTGAGTTCCTTTAAATTGTTAACACTTAAAAGTTTAACTAGTTTAAAAACACTTGGTTTTTTGTAATAAAAACTCTTTATATATTTCTTTCGTAATTCAACGTAAAAAGGACATATGAGTATAAAGTGGAACTCATCTTCTAAATCTTTTTTATTACAATGATTGCAAAATCTTTCATTTCTTGGCACCTTGTTGTGTCGACCTTTTTCAATATTTAAAGAGTGCGATGAAGTTCGAAAAATACTTATAAATTTTTTTGAAGTATAATTAATCGGTCTCCTAAGTTTGCAAACAAAAATTATCCACAAGGTGTTGATATAACATACTCTTCGGAGATGTCGAAAAAGATGACTTCAAACTTTGTTTATAAATATCTAATATTCTACATTCAATTGTCTTGTAGGTTTTACATTGATTAGAACAAGTTTCGTCAAACAAATATTTTAGACCCATGTTAGACAACTCGCTTTGTATGGAAACCATCCAGTTATCGTTATTGACAAGCATGCTTTCGTATGCCTCCTTCAAGATAATATTATTTGTATTTTTAATTTTTAACCAATATTTGAAAATTCGTAACTTTCTTCTAATATACAAAGGCAATCTACCCAGTTCACAATACACTAAATTATTTGTAGTTTTTTTATTGACCCCAAGAATTCTCTTACAAAAATTGAGATGTACCTTTTCTATATCGGGTGCTTTGTGGAAACCCCAAATTTCACAGGCATACGAAAGAACACTATGAACATACGTATCAAATACAGAACATTGAGTTTCAACATTAAAAGAATAATTTTTCATAGTGTTTGATATTGCAAAAAGTGTTTTCCGTCCTTGATCTGCTACATGTTTTTGTGTTTGTAAAAATTTTCCATTGAAGTTGAATAACATACCAAGATACTTAAAAGTATTCTCAACTTCTAGTTTTTGTTCATTGTATGACCAGCTTTCAAGATCTGATATTTTCCCACCATTTCTAAAAATGACAACCTTGGTTTTAGACACATTTACATTCAGACCCCATTCTATAGTATACTCATTAAGTGTATTTAACATACTCTGTAACCCAGCAGGGGTTTCAGCAATCAATACCATATCATCTGCAAACATTAGCAGGAAAATATTAATCATTTGTAGTTCAATGGATGGACAATTGTTTTTTATAAAGTTTATCTCAAAATCGTTCACATAAAAAGCAAAAGGTAGTGGTGATAACACTTCACCTTGCATAAGACCCATGTCATTACTAAAGTAATCACTTAAAACACCACCATATTTGACACATGACTTCACATTATTGTACAGTGATTGTATAACTTGTAATAATTTCCCTCGTATACCAACTTTATATATTTTATCCCATAACTTGCATCTGTTAATAGAGTCAAATGCCTTTTGAAAATCCACAAAACAACAATATAGACGTTTTTTGTTACATAGAGTTTTGCTAATAAGTGATTGCAAAACAAATATAGCATCTACTGTACTAAGTCCTGGTCGAAACCCAAACTGAGCATCAGTCAAGATATCGTATTTGCTATCCCATTCTAGGATTCTATTATTTAAAACACTTGTAAATAGTTTTCCAAAACAACTGACAATAGAGATACCCCTGTAGTTGTTTACATCATCAATGTCACCTTTTTTGTGTACAGGTACAATACAACTTTTTGTCCACAAATCAGGGAATAAGCCTGACATTAGTATTTTGTTAAAAAGTTTATGCAACACAGGCATCAAAATATCATTACATCTTATAAATAACTCATTTACAATGCAGTCCTCACTACAACTTTTGTTACATTTTAGTTTTTTAATAGCCATACTAATTTCATCATAAGTAATTTCTTTATCTAACTCTTTATATACGGCATTATGATTCATATAGTCACAAGTACTTTCTGTGTGGTCAGCGCTGTTACCTTCAATAAGACTTTTAAAATATGCTTGGAAGTCGTCATTCGTTAGGCTACATTTACCAGACTTGCTTTTCCCCTTGGAGAATAAACTGTAAAAGTGTTTTGGGTTGTGTTTTCTCAAAAAATCAAACATGTCACCCTCATATCGTTTGTATTTATATTTAGATTTTTTCATGTATTTTTTTGTATTTTTTCTTGGCAGCTAAAAGTGTTTCTTTATTTTCATATGATTTTTCATTATTGTACGTATGGAGTAGCCCTTTGTATTCTTTCAACAGTTTTTTACAAGTTTCGTCAAACCAGGGTTTGTCCTGTTTCATATTCCCACGTGTGTAATTTTTATGTATGGTATGGTATGGCATGGATACTTTAACATCCATGTAAGGTAAGACACAGTCATTCAATATACTACAAATATTATTGATACAAGTATTGATATCTGGAAGATTTTTGAAATCAATATCTAATTCACCGAGTAGAAGATTTTGATTTCGTGTAATTTCAGTCAAGATATATTCCGCATTGTCATCGATCCACTTTACTGATTTGCTATTAGTTCTACCCGAAGATACACTCGTTCTATGCAGGTGTGTTTCTAGGTAAATACCATTGATAGTAAAACTTATTGGTGAATGGTCAGAAAAAATATAAAATATACCAGCAGAAAATTGGCTTATACTAAGAAACAATGAACTTTCGGTCAACAGATAATCAATAACACTATTACCTCTAGAACAGAAAAAGGTATAATCACCAGATACATCCCCAGGATGTCTACCATTAACAATTCGTAGACCTGTTGACTTACATAATTCTAATAATTTTCTACCATAATTATTGATGTGTTTATCTTGGTTTTTTCTTTCACAAAGAACTTCGGTGTCTTCGTATAGAAATGGTAAATTCCCATCAAATACAACATATTTCAAAAAATCATCAGTTATGTAATCATTTCTGACACCCGTTCTTGCATTTAAATCTCCTGTAACATATACAGAACCCATATTTTTATATTTACTTATTGAATCCTCTAGTAATTGGAATATACAGGTATCAATATCAAAATACTCATAAAAACACTGTTTTCAGGGGGTAAATAACACATAGCAATGTAGATATTTTTGTTTTCAGCATTTGTTAAAATTTTACACCATATTATGCTGTCGTATATATTTTCGACAATACTAATATATGGAGATAGGTGTGGTTTACAATAGATAACAATACCCCCACCTTTAATTGATTTTCTTGGAAAAATACACTTTTCATAGCCATCTATGTCTACAACATCTCCAGGAGCAAGCCAGCATTCACTAAGGAAAATTATGTCGTATCCATTTATAATTGAAAGGAATTCGGGGATGTTTACTTTATCACGAATCGACCGACATATGTTCCAAGATGTAAATGACAATTCACTCACCGCACATCCCTACGCTGAATTGTCACCCCATACCAGTGGGTGATTGGCGGTACGCACATCACTACGTTCTGCTCGCGGTTTGGTGCGTTCAGTGTCCCGGTCAGGCGTGGATCTTGCTGCTGTGGTCGATGTCGGGGGATTCCCCATGTGATGTGTTCATGTGATCATAACACCTGTTTTGTGTTGTTTATATATCTACACGTACTTATATACTTCATTACAAAGTTATTAAATGGCCAGTCTTGCGCTAAACAGCATGTACAGCCGGTAATACGCACCTTTTTTCTATAAAATTTCTTTGATAGAATAAAAGGGTGTTTATTATATATCCCAATGGAATTTTGATAATTTTTAAAGAGGTAAAACATTGGCTATCGTAGTTCAGCATATACCCTGTGTACGGAAACGCTACATCTGTTTGTTTACCGCATTTAATCACTTGAAAATTATCATTTGGGCGTATTTAGTAGAAAATGTTTTGCTGTTAATCCTTTGATAGATACATGGAATTAAAACGGTCATTTAAAATTAATTTAAACTGTTTATTCATCAATCCGAGCTGTGCATGCACCATCTCCGTGTACGCCGCCATTACATATGCTATTAACAAATCTGTGCAATAGAGCCAAAATGAAAATACTCGGTGTTTTTTTTTTATTAATTTGAAACCCGGAATAAGAGGCCACCTGTCTTTAGCGGCCAGTTTGTCATTGTCCCACTGGTGGCCGCTTAAAACAGGTGCGACTGTACATGTAATATGTATAAAAATGTGTAGCATTTTCTTTTTTCTCTAACTTCCATGCAAAATATGTGTGAACGGGATGATATTTTGATATTTATAAACTCATTCAATGAATTTATCGGCTTTCATTAATTTTTTCTTTTCATTTCATATCTGATCAGTAAAAGGTGTCATGCTCAGGTAGTTGTAGCAAAATCCCAACTGTATCTTTCAGCATTGTCAACATGTAAATATAAAAATATGATGAAAGTCCCAGCTGTGTTTTAGACTTGTTAGAAAAGTTCGCAAAATAACAACAAAATAATTTACAGAAAAATTACTGTGTACCTTGTAGGATGACTTATGTTTTATTAAATGATTATCAATTGAAAATAAGTATGCAAAAAATCATATGATTATAATAATTTTTTCAAAATATACAGAAATTTTTACTTTGCATGAAATAGATTTACGGAGCACCATTTCATATTTTCGCGTCGTCAGGTGAGGTCAAACAACTAAAAGGCAAACCTGTCACTCTTTTTCAAAGTAAACACATTTCAGTTCTATACACTTTTCATGTCATTTAATCCATTTATAAATTGCACCTTTAACAGGTGTGAATAAACCAAGGGTTTAAACTATTGTTGCTAAAATATCCCAGGGTTTAATCGCATCAAAAATTGGATGTTGGAAAGAAGGACCAAAAAAAAGAGGGGTATCTTATTTGTTAGTTAGCCATATTTTGAATTTGATGATTAGGTTTTCTTTAAAAAGAAGGCATAAATTTATTCCCTAAAACGCATAATAAATAAATATATTCTACATTCAACACAGGACACAACACAATTCAATTGATATTGAAACAACATTGATAAGATGAATTGATTAACATTATTGTCATGAACAATCTTCATAAATTAAGTTTGGGAGGCAACTAAAGTTTCTAAATTATATACATGTAATTTCCTCGGAGTAGCTTCTATCGATGCACCATTAATATTCATGCAATATTAAAAGTGCAGTGTTTGCTTCGCGAAATTCTCTTTCAATAATGGGTGTTTAACATAGATTTCGGGTTTAAAAGGAAGCTATGCTCAATAGGTTATTGTACACCCCCTTTCTAGAATCAAACTTCTAACAGTACTGGAAAGCGGTTAGCAAGCTTCTTCGAAATACATGTATTTGCATATATATATATATATATATATATATATATATATATATATATATATATATATATATATATATATATATATATATATATTGCATATGAATTCCATATAGTGAAAAAATCAACAGTTCAACAGTTTACGGTACGAGTAGCCAATATCTGTCTCTTCCTGTAACACAGTGTTTTCAATAAACGATTTTTAATATGACGATACTTTACCAATTGCAAGAAGTGCGTGTCAAGTTTTAACTCACATAGTTCTGTGTATAGGACTACATGATATATCTTGCAAATCGGTTTATACAAAAAATGTGCGTGTATAATTCTCCAACATTTAATAAATCAATAAAATAAAAGTTAGTGATTACTCAAAGTTCCATTAAAAAAAAGAGGTCGAGTGTAAAATATACATCAAATCATGGGAATCTACCTTCATTTTAACTCGCACAATACAAGGGTAACTGTATATTATAGGAATTTAGGAGAGGTTTATTAGTCTATGGAACTTGTGATGACAAATGTTTTGATTAAACAATAGGAATTTCCCAAGATATTTCATTGCCATTCTAACTTTTATGCGTATAGAACCAGAAGATGATATCCTTGACGCAATGATGTTATATCATTATACTACTTTCTCTCGGAAATTATTTTTATTTCAAACTATTGATCAGGGTTTTGTTGTTGTTTTTTGTCTTTATAAACTGCCGGTTTTTCTTTACTCCACTATTGGCCAAAACTCAAAAATGCCTGCATCATTAAAACGAACAACCATATATATTTTTGCTAAAATAAGTGTACAATTACATCACATGAAGATCTACATTTAGTGTTCTCAATACTTTGATTCATCACAGGTAGCACTTTGACGAAGTTTCCGGGTTGCTTTATAGTTATTGGTTACATGCCATAAAGCGTTTAACGTATACGCTTACCGCTTAACGAGGCCGAGTACAATTCGAGTACGCACGCTTTCGCGCAGCGTTACATTTGCATTGTGACGTCATCTTTTTGCTTGGTTAACGCCATGTCGTTATGCTTTTTAACAGCAGATATTTAGCGAAATTTGTCAAAAATAACTCGTTAAAAGCGTAAAATTGATATGATATTATAGAATTAACATAACTGTCTTGAAATATATGCTATATTTGGGCTCGGGTCAAAAACTTGAAGAGGAATCAGCAAGCCTAGTCCTCTGTCACGTTTTCTTACCCCATCTAAATATAGCTTAATACATGTATTTCAAGAAAGTAACCATGCATTTTATATTTATAACCCTTAATATGTGATGTTATATATATTTTAATTACTTACATATGTCTGAATGTTTTAATAATAATATAAAGATCACCATTTCCGCCTGCGTCAAATAAAAAATGGCCATTATCAGACAAATTTGGAAAATTGGACATAAAAAAATAACTTTGATAAGACCCCAGGAACAAACCAGGAGGTAAAAGGTTTTTTTTTATTTGATCATTTGATGCCTTTTAGCAATAACTTTAATATGTACAACAGGAAAAAAATCCCTAGGGCAGAAGTTAAAAAAAAATGAAAAAAATGTGCAAAATTGATACATTTCAGGCAAAATCCCATAGGGTCCTATGTTAAAAATTAACAAACTTTGAGATGACCCCCTATACAAACGATGTGGTAAATGTCAAATATTTTTATCTTAAAATAATAATTATATTAGTAGAAATTAATGCAAAAAATTTTATTTAAAAATCTAGGGCAGAAAAATTAGACCCGGCCTCGTTAAAAAGCATGTATTGGCGTCTGAGTTAGTTAGAATATGTCTGCATTTGTTAAACGACGTCCTCAACGTCAGAGTCAATGGGATTCTATGCATAGTTTTTATAAGCGCATACAAAGGATGACTGCACTTAGCGCCGGGTTTTGGGCCCTTTTTGGTCGCTTCTGTTGCATTTATTTCTTAACCTAATGTCATTTTTGTTAAATTATCTAAAGAGTCTAGTCAATTTCCAACATGAATTAAGATTTTAGACTGTGTTACAATTAGCTCATTCCATGTTTTTCCCCTTAAAACTTTCGAAAAAAGAGAATTTTCGCTTATCTGCCCTTGATCAAACATAAGATTGATATTAATATGCATGAGAGGTGGAGCTGACATTATCAGAATGGTACTAAAATTAGACTAGCATGAATAACAATGCCATGTATAAAAATTTATGTGATTACTCTTTCACCATAACCCTATCTATTTTATATGGTACAAGTATACTATTTACTATGGTTTCAACAATTAGACCACGCCCGTGTAAGTACCGAAGACTTTAAATCAATGCTTGACAGCTTAACGTGTTCGAAAACATTGTTCTAGCTAGCACATAACATGCTACCTTACACGTCACGTGATAGAATTTTGTATTAACAAAGTTACCTGAGGTGAGAAATCACGTGGTGAATTATAATATTCAACATGCATCAACCCTTGGTTACAACAGGGAAAGCGAAGTCAGAAGAGGCAGTTTTTTCTTATTTAAACCATGAGCGCATGTTTGTCTATTGATCTCCCTTTGACATAACTTTGATAATGCAAATATACAACTACTGTTAAACGGAGAACAATAGACAAACATGCGCTGACTATGTATGAAGTCAGTATAAAAGTGGGCGTTCTCATTATCGTATGGAGATTCAAGAAATCGTGATGACTCCCGCTTATGAAAACAAATTGTACTTGGTAACAACATACTTTTATTCAACGCAATTACGTAAAGTTGCAGTTTAGATGTTGACCATTTCTGCAATTGAAAGAAAAATTCTTCTTTTAAAAATTTATTTTCTCGCAAATATCCATGTCCTTAAGTGCAGTCATTCTTAATTTCTAAATCACTTCCTTACTTCCGACACAACTTTTTAGCAGTGTACACGCCGAAAACAGGAAAATCACGATCTGTGCTTGTGTTGTTGATCACACAATATAATATTATACACTTAAATATTATAGTTTAAAGACCGGTATATCTGTCATGGGTACAAGTGGGAGTAAAGCTAAACCAGTTCAAGGTATAATGTATTCTGACTTTATTTTTTCCTTTTTTTAAGCTACGTCATGAAGTTTGATTGGTTAAAACAGGCAAATGTTAAATTTTGATTAAAAGTTACCTACTTCTTTAATGTCTATCATTTTTACAGTTCCAAATACAGGGAAAACAACAACACCGATAATTGAATCCCCGAAGAGTACGTGCGATGACTATGTGTTTGATTCTGCAGGTAAACAACAATTGATATATTTTATATTAATATCACAAATTTAGATCGTGTGAGAGGATGTTCAATTCTGATTTGTAAATATTATCAATGTAGGTTATTTAACGTAACTTTAGCTGCCATTGTATAAACACATTCCAAAAAGAAAAGTACATTAATTGCTTAAACGATTTGATTAAAATTGAACAGATGAAGTATCTTATTGAAAAATGTATAATCTACTTTGCTGGTACGTTCCAAAAGTAAACAAACCATTCTAACAACAACAAACTTAAATAAAGGTTGAGGTCTCATAACACTTACATTGACCCCATTTTGTACGATGAGTTAAAAAAATCGGCATTGGCTTTGATGATTTTTTAACAAAAGCGAATCGAATGATATTAAGGCACGCTAATTCCTGTAAAAGGTATGCTCAAAATTATTTATTTGCGTTGTAATATTTAATGTTTTATGTTTATCTTTATTTTTGAGACTCAAAAAGTTTAAACTTCGTGATTTTTATGTTTAAAAATAAAGAAATGAATGGGCCTCAGTACAGCATAGGATATCCTACAGAACTTTTGTGACATATAATGTACAATGTTTTATTTCCTTAATCTCAACAGTAGAGGGAAATTTTTCACTTTGCAATTGATCAGATATTTTACCAATTGAAAATATAATATTCTAAAAATAAATTTATGTATATAAAGAATAACAGATAACCAACTTCGAACACGCTTGTCAGGTTAAACATCACTTCAAATCCGGGGAACAGACGTATGTTCAGTAAGAATAGACTAATTTTGTTGCCGGTACATCTGTTACATTGCTGTTGATGAACAAAAATAATGATAGTAAGATACGTTATTGCTGTTTTCCACAACTATGAGTACGTAAACTTAATTTGATTTTAAATGAATAAGATAAAGTTGTATGACATTTTTTGAATGTTTATAATTTCAGGATGTAATATTACAATACAGGGAAAGTTACTGTTAGTTTTGGATTCCATCAACTCGACTTTGAGAAATTATTTTTCATGTTTTTGTGAAGTTGTCCAAGCGCGACTCAATAACACCAACGTGACTACCGAAATTTTGGCTGGAGGAAACCAATCGACATGTCGCAGACCAGATTCCCTTCTAAATGTAGATGAGGCTATTCTTCAAGAAAAACTGATGAATCTTTCAGACTATGAAGACCAAGACAAATATGCAGGTATGGCGGTGATACTAACGGATCGCGGTTTCACATCTCAAAACTTTTCAGCATTGTTGGAAAATCAGGAACCGTTTGTGTACTTCGTCAATGTTGGTGAAAATGAAAGTCAAAATGGTTCCTGCTATCGTCAGTATAGATATGTAGAGGATATACCAGACATTAATGATATCGGACTGGAACTGGAATCAATAGCGTGTAATCGTATGTACTTTTATCCTGATTTGTACTGTATTTCTGCTTTCTATCATTTATTAAACATTCCAGATAAAAATGATAGGTTATCTCGCTCATAACGTTTTCAATTCACTGCGGACATGGTTATTTTCTTTAAAAGTAGTATAAATATTTTATTCATTTAGTACCGAAAGATTATTATTTTATTATAACACAACATTCATAGCAATAATCAATTTTAAATTAAGAAACAGTTAAGATTTGCCAGAAACCCTTTTTTATACGGAAGGTTTTCTAGAGTTAAATAATTCTTCTAAAATAGGCATTCTTTGAAAATTTATTAACAATAAACATTTCATTAGGTATTTTATATATGCAAACTTTCAACAATGTAATGACAAAATATGCTGGTATAGATATATCTTTTCTTAATCACCATATTCTATCTGACCATTGTGCGTAATTTATGAAAACAACATTTGCTGTAAATATTCTGTGTAGTAAGTAAAACTGCCAACAAATGTAAATACAGCGAAAACTGCAGTTTTAGTGCAAAAAGATAACATTAAATGCGCCTTAACTCGGATGGATGAAGAATGACACCCCCCCTCCCAATGTCTTTGTATATTTTAAGTATGTTTTGTCTAGAGAATTCAATGACATACTTCATTTTTTAAAAATTTTTGATACAATCACATGGAAGAGTGAAATACAGCGTCGTGCCAAAAGTATTCGCGGAAAAATGGCGGACCTAATTTGAGAGTTCTCGCGCCTGCAATATTAAAAAGTCACCAAATATAACAAAACAAAAGCCTACCTTCATTATTTGGTTAGATACCCTTTGGACCAAATACATGTTATGATGCGTCTTGTGATTGATTTATACAGGTTTCGAATATTCTACTATGTATTAAAAATACTTCGAACAGCTGATCGGGGGTTGATTTCTCCGGAATGATATTGGATCGTTCTTTTAATTCTATGCCAACAGTTTTCTATAATATTAATTTCTGGACTCTGAGCTGGCCATACCAAACTCCTTATATTATTAGCGTGTTTATATTCCTCTACAACACGAGCCCTATGCAATGGTGCGATATCATCTTGAAAAACATAGTTGTTCGGAGGGAAATTTCGTATATGGGTATCAAGAATATCTATATACTTTTGAGCGTTAATGTTACCTTGTATCCTGCATAAAGTCCCTAGACTATGCCAGCTTATATTTACATTTTCTTGTGTCTTTGTCCGAGATAACACTACGAATCGATTTTGTAATGTATAGTGCGCTTTATTTCATCAATGACTATTTTAATATTTAACCATACAATTGCTGAAAATTATATAAATATAAGTAATAAGGTATCATTCTATGAGTATTATCCCTATATCATCACGGAAACATTGGGTTTTGAGAATGTGTCCGTCAAATAAACTTTTGCAGACGTTAAAAATGACATCACGCAACCTATGACCCTGGGCAGCTTTATGGGTGATCTCAAAATGAACTAAAACCTTTAGTAATGATTGCGGATCATTTTATAAAGTATGAAGCGTAAACAATTTGCGACGTCTGCCATTTTTTCGCGAATACTTTTTGCACTTCGCTGTACCTTAACCAGAAACTAAAAAAAGCTCTCTTACATAATTTGTCGCATTTAGTGTTTTTAATTGTTACATATATTAGAGTCCAGACTAAAAGAAGGATGTCCTTCCTGTTTCTTCACCAAATTGTTTAAAATATAAAATCTTTTTTTGGGGGGGGGGGGGGGGAAATCGTCACATTCGACATTTTGAAGATTCTATGATGTTCTGTCTGCGAAATGTCATTGATCAAACTCAAAAAACACCAGTCTTATCTTTCTTTTTTTTTTTTTGGAACGTTTTGATAGAAAATTGTATTTTTTTACACAGCCAGCAGTGTTTACATGAACAATAGCTGTATGCAAGAAAAGCCAAGTTCTACCACTCCTTCTTTGGCAGTTGTTCAAGGTATGTTGTTTGATAAGAAGCTTAAGTTACTCTTACAGGAAATATTCTCTGACATAATGCCTTTGTATTTCATTGTAGAGAGATTTATAACTTTTTGAACCAAAAAAATCTTAACATGGATATTTGGCTTTATTTTTTTTCACACTAGTACCTACTAATTTTAAATACATTTCAACAACGTAGGTTTAAACGACACGTCTAATTCAAGGAGATTGGGTGGTCGACATAACACTTATTCTGGCTTAATCATTTCGATATGATATTTTTGACCATAAAGAACAAATTTAATTATTTTGGCTTTAGAGTTTGAAAATTTTCTTATATCTTTATACAGAGCTCTTCGGCTATAGAAGGTAAATGTAGCCTAAAAATGTCACCAACCATTCATCTTTCTTAATATTGATCAGGGAAAACATACTATTTTAACAGACAAACAATTCTATGACACTTGGGTTATTTTTTTTAAAGTGAAAAATGCTTGACTCCAAAATACATTAGAATATCTTTTGAAACTTGAATAGCTATATAAATATTTTGCCGTATATTTGTTCTGTAATCAGCCTATAAACTGTGATATTTCTAAATTAGGAATATCCCATATTACTTTGCAAAAGTCAAAATGTAAAATTTACGTTCTTTAGATGAACATTGGTTTATCATCCATTTGGTAAACATATTTTATATGACAAGTAAACATTCTACATATACATGTAAACCCTACTATCATTGATCTGTTAAACCCTCTGGTGCTAAGCTTACCAAAATACCAGAATATATTTCCTAATTATATGATTAGATTTAATATTATATCATTTATGTAACTGACAATTTGTAACTCACTGTCATATTGTATATTTTGTATTTAAACCCACCCTGTAAATTCAAAAGTTACAATATGATATTACTGTAATTATCATTCGTTCTTTCATTTTCGTTAGTGGCTAGTTTGCCATTGATTATTTCAATTGCTGTGGTTGCTTTGATCATGGCTGTTTTCATCATCCTGTTTTTCACCACAAAACGAAAAATACAAGAAACGTGCAACAAGAACACAACTATGGAGGATTCTGCTATAGACAGCCGGGTAGGTTTATAAATCTTTTTTGTTCATTTGAAAATAGTTCAAAACTATTACAAAGAAGAAAAATTTAAATTAAATATGTTGTTTACTCAGGGTTTGAGTTCTCAAATTCGGATTGTTATAAAGTTCACTGTCATGAGTAAAATTTGTTCTAAACACAAAAAGTATTTATGAAATGAATTATTATTTACAAACCATTCGAAACTTTTACAATGGAATTAGGCTCAAACAAAAAAAGACTTTTAGCAAACAGAGGAAATTCGGACTAAATTTTCAAGATTTTGTTTTCCGCTAAAACATTTTCGGCAGTACTTTAATATTAGAAGTTGTGATTTTATATTTAAGTCTATATAATTTTGCATATTTTGGTTGGTTGTATCTCACTTATTCATTACAATAATAGTATGGCATGAATTGCAAAAGTATTAAAAATGCTTAAAAATGATAAAAGACACCATATCTGAAAATTTTGATCATTGACCTCATATAAATTTTATGCCAACAACGTAAGGTCTATATAAGTACTATCAATGTTTTTGTATTATCATCATTTAATTTTTTTTGTAAAATTGGATCAAAAATGGGTAGGGATTTAAAAACTGATAGAGGAAATTCGGACTGGGATATTTTGTAAAAATTGTCGCCGAAATCTTAATGCCTTGTATCTATTTAGTGCCACTACCATTCTTGAACTGTTTTTCATTTTTTAAAGCGTTTAATTATTTGTAATATTTTCACAATTAAAAAAGTCTCATTTGTAGTGTAAAATTTTAAGGGATTTTTCTTGATTTTTTAAAAAATATTCAATGGCCATTACCTCAAAAAGTAGGTCATTGACCTACATGTACTTTTTTGAGAGTGAAAAATAACACTTCAACACTTCAATCAAAGGTATATAACATACAATAGATGATTTTTCATTATCATCATAGGATTTTTTTTTCATTCTGAGTAAACGTCATCCTTAATGTTAAAAAATAGAGTTTTGCAATAACAATGCAGATTGTCATACAAAATGTGTATTTATTTTTAGCAACGAAGGTTATTTAGCCAACTTATTGCGCAGCAGTTATTCATTTAGTTCATTTTCTTGGCAACCGATTGCGTTCGAATAACGACAACTTGCAAAATGTGTTGCTTCTTATAATAGAAACTATCTACAGCATATTTTTTTTTACCTATTATTGCATAAAAATATATATCTCCTTTCTACCATTTTTATAACTTTTTTTTGAAAACAGTAAAAAAAATAATATAATGAAGGTTGATTTCATTGCAGTTCGAGGCTCTGGATGGGTCTGGGAAAGGCGCCACGCCTACAGTTGATATATACAATGAACTAAGGGAAAACGAAAAAAGAACAAATGACGATGAGAATCAGGAGAATTATCACCATTTGGATTTAAATTTTGTGAAAGGAGAGGTTGACCCTTCACTGTATGATCACGTGACAGAGAATATGGATCATAACGAGGTGTTTATATTACCTGGCTGAAATTCCTTTTCTTTTTATAAATAATTCACACTTCCTACATAATAGCAACAATAAAGAAAATAACCTCTAGTGTATTTTCACTCATTCCACGAAAATTCATGCCAACAAATATTGATGAAACTAAAGTTATTGAATATGAAATACTAATCCCAAAATCATCCTCCTATAACTATTTCTTGTTTGATTTTATAAAATATATTCTCTATTTAATTATTTTTTTTAAAACAATGACGTAACCTGTATCTTAAATCATAATTTTTTACACTAACATGTAAATTGCACTTTTTTTTTTACAAGAATAAAATTTTAATCTAAGATCGAGTTTAGAAAACTTTTGGGAACACTTACAATGATTGATGAAATGTTTTGAATCCACAAATGGTGTTATATTTTTGTGTTAACACCATTTTTTTATTTGAGTATATATATTTCTGTATAACTATACAAAACATGTTTAATTATCATTTTGATGTTTATTTTTAATATTTCTTTCATTCCATAAATCTTTACAATTTGAATTATGATGCGAGTTTTGAAATAATAAAACGATTCATCAAGTATTTTTCATAACGTTTATTTAAAATCTTTTACACGCCATATATTACGGTACCAAGTCGAATTTACTCTGTCACTGACACTTCCGTAGATTACGCCCTTGAAAAAGGAAGAGAAGTATTATGATTAAGTATTGTGAAGTACGTTTAAATATATATGAAAAACGTCATTGTTTCCTTTTATTCATCAACTGGTTGTTATAATGTGTCTAAGTCGGATGGACTCTTTTTAAACTTCCTTCTTAATTCAGTTAATTACAGTCAACGTACATACCAATGATTTATTGCGCTCCCTACTCATACGTAGTATTTTCGTTTTCTCCAACTCAACAGCGTTCTCGTCCGTGAATAGGCGTTTCCATAGCCGAACCTTTATGTGAAGATGTACTTGTACTTTTTTTTTTTAGGAAAATTGATTGTAAGGTATACAGCTTTAAATTGACAAGACTGAAATCTAAGCGATCGAATTAAACGATGTCTGCGTATGTTTAAAAAACTTTTAAAAATGCTTTAAAGCTAGTTGTATGTCAACTTTAATTCAGGCAGCTACAATAGATAACTTTAACATCATTCATTGATGTATTCTTTGTACTTTTGTGGTGACCGTACGTGGACTATTCTTGATCGGTTGAAACTAAAGCTTCATTGAGAGCACGAACTCCGCGGACATGCAAGTTCTGACGTCAGATTTCCAAGTACATTGCAGTTGTAGTTACCATGGTAACATTCACATATATGGTAAATTGGCTCTTCTTTTGTGTAACGTCCTGATCGACAATTATTATGATTTATATACTATTACTCACTTTTACGGATAATTGATTAAAAATATAGAGATACATGTAAATATGAACAAAACAAGGCTTGTTTTGTTGATTCATACGGTTTATGAAGGTAGCAAGGATAGCAAAAGAAATAAAAATACATAACCCGCTATTGCAGGTGATGTGATTTTCTTTTTGCAATGCTAGCTACTTTCATACTCGCATAAATGACCAAAAAACACTTTATTGTATGAATATTAGATATTAGGATCACAGAACCTATACAGCGAAATTTAGGTATCGTTCTTAGCCTTTTATTTTCCTTCTTTTTTTTCTTTAAGCTCAAACATCATTCTTCTAATCCCTGCAGCCACTATTTTGGCTTTGGCAAACTTCCATCGATCGCCATAAGATATAATGCTTATAATAATATACGCGTATTTGCTTTCGTTAAATAAATATATTTTTTAGACAGCAAAACCATTAATTCACTACCAAGAGTTCATCTTTCTTGAATAGTTAATCATGAATACGCAGTACCGAATTAGGTTGAATTCAGTACTATAGTCTGTCCCA
Organism: Magallana ariakensis; assembly: GCA_020458035.1. Taxonomy (NCBI): domain Eukaryota; kingdom Metazoa; phylum Mollusca; class Bivalvia; order Ostreida; family Ostreidae; genus Magallana; species Magallana ariakensis. Next base: position 58,982,077 of record CM035813.1, read on the forward strand.
AGTTATTGCTTCCATCTCTTTTTGATGATTTTTAATTAAAATACACATACCTGTGAAAGAAATGCTGTTGAAATCAATAGAGGGAAAATATCCAAGATATCTTCATTGACAAATTATCATTTTTCACTCATAAAAGTTCGCAGGAACGAAAACAAATTTCTTACGGAGATTTATAATGGGAAATGTTTACATCTTTTCTCCATTCGGAAGTTCTCGGGACACCTCGCACAATTTTTCAACGTTATCATCCGGGCGTAATAATGGCTGATGCAATGCTAAATCTCCGTAGCCTTTCTATTTTGGGATGTGTATTGAAACCTGAAGCGGTAGAGGGGGCGTTTCAAAACAGATAATCTGGACATTTTTCATATTAGTGGATGAACGTAGTTTGAGCATAAAGGTATTTATTATTATCGAAATATCAAGTGAAAAGTGGTGGAAGCAAAAACTCGGGACAGAGTATAGTAACAAAATATGAAAAAGGAACGAAGCCAACACATTTTTTTCAGCTCAGTTTTTTATGGTAAAAATTCAAAGATTATTTTATCACATGATTGATAGTTACATTGTATATGGTCTCTTGATTTAAAAAAAATATTTTCTGATAAATCATATTTGAAGAGAATCCATTGTTGGGGGTTCTAAGCCACGTCTTCACCCACACCGGATAGATGTGTATCAGGAGCCAAACTGATTATAGAATAATTAATTATTACGAGTGTGGGATAGTTACATTCCACCGAGGGGACAAGATTCACGGTCTAGGACGAGGCTCTGCCGAGTCCTAGACCGTGAATCTTGGTCCTGAGGTGGACTTTTACTATTCCACACGAGTATATAATGAATGATTGTTTTTCTCGCATTTTTTTACATTAAAAAACGATGTCAGACAACTTTCTGTTATGACGTTCAAAAGATTACTTTCGGTTTATCCCTCCGCTTGCTTCAAATAGTGCAAGTCAAAATGAGAGTATACAACAGGTTTTTTTTTCAATAAATATATGATAAATTATAATTAACTAAGCAAAATAATTACTTAATGGATAATCTCAATCAATTATTTTGCATTTCCCTGCAGCAGACAACGTTTGTTTATGTTTTAAAGCGGCGTAGTAATACACAGTGTAAGACAGGAAAATCTCACACTGCTGTCTCACACTGGACAAACCGATCTCACACCGGTGATAATGCGAGAAATATGTATCTTAAACATAGATTCCTGTCCCAGTTGCTGTACGACTTCTATTTTGAGATCGACAAGATTAATGCCAGAGGGAAATACTTTTTCTAGCGATCCACAGACTGCAAACTATTTTCTATGCCTATCAGAAATTTTCTTCGCTAGAAATAAACACGTTGTACGACATGCTTGACAGTCAAAATATAAAGAGAAGGGTCTACGATGAGTTGGTGCAATCTAATTATTAAAATATGACTTTTCTTCCTTATATTTTTTTATGTTTTATTCCATAAAACAATCAACCCACAGCACAAGTTAGCTGCAGAACTGTGGTTGGACTTAATACAATTTAGGAAAACATTCCGTGGAATTTTTAATTCTACGGTCCGTCAACCCAAATTTCTCGTTGAACTACAGCTCTGCAACTAAGAACAAGTACACAAAGAAACACACGTTTAAACAATGGAATCCAAATAAAAATATTACTTGTATTTGTGTTAATTTTCGACTCGCGTTGCGTGATGACGTCAGAAATAATATGAAGATTGCGGATGAAATAATTACTATTAAGGATCCTTGACACCCGTGACTTCTACTTTTTATGACATTACGTCACAACATGGCGATTTTAACCTATTTTAAAACAGCTTATATTGCCAAAATCTATCTTTGTAGCGCAATGGGTGTAGCTTCGATCTATTGACCAGCAGGTCCCGAGTTCGAATACTGCAGGAAAATTTGTTTTCATGAATAGCGGTAAATTTCTAAAAGTTGATTGTTTTCCTAAAATTGAATTTTTTTCTGTCATGTTTAAGTCAAACACAAGCTAGAAATCCATATCTTTAAGTAATTTAGAAGTTTGGGCTTGTAGGCAGAACTTTTCCTAACGGTGTGGAGGACCCTTTAATACCTAATTCTGCATGATAAAGGTATCACACCGGTAATCGACCAATCAAAATGAACTTAGTCAATTGTAGTTCCATATATACTTCAGAATTATTTTTTTCTTGACTGCATTTTTACATTTTCCTTTACTCAGTTTTAAAAATGTTTGTACCACTGAGAAGGATATTTCATGTATTTTGTTAGATGATGATCTTTTTTCACAGGGACTACTTCTTTCAGGGCACATGCAGCAGCTTCCTTGGGAGTGTGCAGTCTGTTTACATACAAACAGAAAACACGTGGTTTTGAGGGTAGACCTGTTTGAAGCTAGATATTTTGAGAAAATGCCGTATCGTGTGTCCTTTTTATGGTGTTAGCTGATGAGATAGGTAACAAATAACATTTCCTCCGAATATTTTGTCATTAGAAATACAAACTGATTTTTAAGAATTGTTTTCCCTCTATAGTGTTATATAGTGAAAACAATTACCGGTGTGATACCTTGAAGTTGAGTTCAAAGGAAAACAACTCAGTGTTGAGTTAGTTTTGTATGTACCCATTGACTGTGCTGAAAATGTGCAAACTTTATATAAAAACAGGTTGTATTTTATATACTCAAAATTTAATGTCCCTGAAAAAATTTAATTGAAATAGGTATCACTTACTGAATCATACTTACAATACCGATCAGACCCAACCTAACAGAAAGTAAACCCCAACTAAACCTTGGGTTTACTTTCGGGTTTACTCTTGGTTTACTCCGAGTTTACTAGAGAAGACCCAAAGTAAACCCAGAGTAAACCCAGAGTGGACACAGAGAGTAATCCCCGATCAGAAGTACACCCCTGAAACAGACGCTTCACGTGTATTTGGAATATACAAGGAGCAGGAATTACAGGCGAAAAATAGTAAGATAAAAGATGGGTCTGCTTCACACTTCAGTGCGTAAAGTGAACCCCAAAAGCAAACCCCAAGTAAACCCAAAGTAAACCCCTAGTGGACCCAAAGTAAACCCGAGTGGACGCAAATTTTCAAAAAAGCAGACCCAGAGCAAACCCAAAGTAAACCCCGAAAGTAATCCCGGGGATTAGTTGGGATCTGCTCTTGTGTAAGTTTGGGACTGATCGGTACTGTATTTCTTTCCAACTTTTACAATCAACAAAATGGTTACTCATAAGCTTTATTGCATATGCACATTTACAATTTAGCTTATGCATAGCAGAGATATCCCAATGTTTTTTTTATTAATGTATAAACATTGGTTTATGTATAAATATTGTGTATGTAACCCTTTTCCACGAAGAATCCATATCATTTAAAAGGAATGTTCAATCTGTTCAAAGGCAGAGAAATATTACATGTAGTATATAGTTCGAATTCTATTTCGTTTAATGATACTTTGAATTCATTGTATGGTTCATATCTCTTAAGATACATGTATCTAAAAGCCTAAACTCTCAAATTCCTATTTTTATATGGAGCAAGTTTAAAAGATGAATAAACACGTGCACAATCCAATTTAGCTTGGCGATTTTGAGCCTAAGAAACTTATATACATGCGTATCTTTGGGGTCTGACTTAATGATTTTAAATACATAGTCTAGAAAGTCATAAAAATTTTTTTTAGCGTTTACAAATACAAATTTCATTGAAAAGAAATTGTGATCAGGTGCAATATTTTTTTAGACTTAACCCTTTTAAAGGTTTATCAACATTAAAGTTAGCAGTCGCCAATGTTTTTTTTATACTTTTTATACCAATTTCAGAATCGGGATGAATCTAACAAGGAGAGAAATCGCCCGTTAGTTTTAAATATTAATGAATTTATGTAAGGAGATGATGATTTGTAAAAATTATTCAAAAGTCAAGATTTACTGCATCATGCGCGGATCCGGTTGGAGGGAGGGGTCCGAGGGATATTAAGTTTGCCGGGGGGGGGGGTCCGAGACATATTTTCGATAATTTTACTTTGTAAATTTTAGAATTTGATTTTTTTTTGGGGGGGGTGGGGGACCAATACCACCACATCTAGATCCGCGCATGTGCATCGTCTATATCATACATCATATATTTATTGTTTCACAGCGTCCATTAAATATGCTCTTCAATAGAATAATTCAGCTTTAAAACAACTTTTTGGACAAATATGGAATCTTTTGATTGATGTCTCATTTTTAAAATCATTTTTCCAATACCAAAAAACGACTCAATATTTGCAAATCATGGAATAATTTAAGTTACTGCTTACCCTCCCCATTGTGACAAAAAGTATATTCGTGTCTGTTTAAAACTTAGGGGCGTTGATCCTTTCCAAAAAAAGTAACTTTTGTATGCATTACATGTAGAACTGTTTTGCATCTTCTTTTTTATTGTGCCTTCCGTAGCCTACTCAGCTGATTCTGGTTTCCCTTATTATTAACAAGCAGACCACTTATTTAGAATCAAACAAATCACACGATGAAACTCAGATATTTCGTTAAATAAAAGGCGACTGTTAACTGACATTTAGTTAAGTAAAAGGCGACTGAAAACTGACCTTTAGTTAAATAAAAGTCGACTTAAAACTGACTTAATAATGACTGAATGGCATCGCTCTGCAACTCAGTCAGATTTTCAGTTGACTAAACGGCATATCTTCATTCTGTGTACGTCCTCGAACGAAACTCTTAATTACAGTCGTGGCCGATACATACGCTTGGAACGTTTAACGTTTTCTAAATATATCCACCCTGGTTTAACGGCTTTATTTAATATCAGAACAAAATGTTCCTGTTTCCTATTCTACTTGAGTGAAATTAAGCATTAAAATGTAACAGTTGGAGGACACTGTTGCCCTGAAGTAGGGGAAATCACGTGACTTCAATGAGTCATCTGCATGATATAGAAGCATATTACCAGAGTAGTTTATTGAATGGAAAGAACAACACGATATGTGTGGACGGGGGAAAAACGATGACAGTTCTAAAGGTATTTAATAGTTACTACTTGCATTGCATTATTTCATTTATAAACGAATTTAATATAAATTGCGTTGATTACGCACTCATATGTTATCCAAACATAATACAAATTTAAAGCACTAACTCTGTTCTGCTTAAATGTTTATTGATAAGAATAGAGTTGTTTGTTTTGTTTTGATTTTTGCAGGGATTATTTTTTTTAAATACTCGTTGAGTAGGTTCTATTTTGAATTTGTTGAACCCGGCTGTATTAAGGATCTGTTATGATTGGCGGTCAAATTATGTTGTGAGGTCATACAGTAGATGCAGTGCAGCAATTGGAAAACACGCAATAATAATTTTTGTTTTCAATATTACCAACCATATTATTAGAGTCGTTTGTTTACAGAAAATATTAAAGACAAAACAACAACAACAACAACAAGAGCGTCTTCAAAGGATCCTTGTGTGGATTACAAATTTAACTCTACAGGTAAATTCTTTAAAAAAATCATATCATCTATGTACACGTAAATTAAGTATAATCGCTCAATATTTTGACAAGTATTTAAAAATTAGGTTTTGCATTACATTCTTCGTAGTCAGAACCAGAATAAGAAATCATGGGGTTTTGCAAGTTTGCGAAGTAAATTTCTAAAAAAAAAAACCAAAACAAAACAAAACAAAACATAAAAAAAACCCCAAAAAACAAAAAAAAACATGTTCTACAGATTAAAGAAGCTACGAATGGAGATACTGTAAACCGTGTTTTGTTCGCGATGACTTTGTTTTGCAATTGAATGGGATGTACTAGTTCGCGGCGTCTAATTTTTGCGACCAATCTGTTTCCACACCCGTGTTGTTGTAACTTCCAAACCGCAAAGACTTGTTCGCGGCGGGGAAAAATTGCGACGACCAGCTTCTCACAAACCTTGTAAAAATTCGTATGTGATTAAAATTTGGTTACAATAATTCCAATAAACTAGGTAATGAGTACAATTGGTATAATTAATTAGTTAATGATTAAAGTAACGAATCACGGGGACAATTTTATAGCCGATTTGTAGTTATTGTTCAAACTGTATGATATTATTTTTGGTCATAATGACCTACTTAATTAAGGATGTATTTGCTAAAATAAATAAGTTTAATTGAAATAAATGGTCACTTAAAAATCTTTAAAAAATATTTAGACTCCAATCAAATTAACATTTTGAGGAAAACTTGAAAAAAAACAGGGGTATAATGTAAAATGCAACATTTATTTATTTTCAATATAGATAATTATTATGCAAATGATACAAAATTGTATTTTTATAACTTAATTGTTTCTAATTTCAGAATGTAATATTGCAATACGAGGACAGTTAATTCTAGTTTTGGATTCAATAAACGCGACATTCAGAGAGTATTTTTCGTGTTTTTGCAAAGTTGTTCAAGCACGTCTTAATAACACAGACGTAACAACTGAGATCTTGGCCGGTAAAAACCAATCCACATGTGATCCCCCAAATGACCAAACGCAATATGTTAATCAAAGCCTTCTCCAAGAAAAACTGATGAATCTATCAAAATGGGAGTCTCAAGATGAATACGCAGGCATGGCTGTTGTTTTAACGGATCGAGGGTTTACGTCCGAAGATTTCTCGATATTATCAGAGAATAAAGAGCCGTTTTTATACTTTGTAAACGTTGGTAAACATGAAAAGAAAAATGGATCCTGCTATCGTCAGTATAGATATATAGAAGACATAACAGACATTAGTGGTATCGGACAGGAGCTTGAGAACATAGGATGTAACAGTATGCACTTTAATTCTTAAATAATAAGGAAGGCTCGATGGTTGTGACCATATTTAGACTGTATTGATCTCCTTTAGAAGAAGAGCTCTATATAAAATTTAATAAATTACCCAAATTTAAAATGTAAAACTTATGAATTTTTTTCTCTTCTAAATAATAGTTCATAGGAAAACAAATCGTATCTGAAAGTTTTTGGTAGATCTGATGGTTAATTTGTTGACCATTGAGCCTCCTTAATTTTGTAGATCTAGCTTTCCATTAATCGTTCGATCTTTCAGACAAATGTGTAACATACAGATGTACTAGTTAATAGTCTTTCTGTCTAGCTAAGCAACAATATTTTCCTCTATTATGTATAAGTATTCTTGCCAGTTCTAAACAAGTGTTGGATAACGTCGGAAATTAATAAGGCGTAATACAAGACAAATGTAGTACATGTAACTAGGAATAATATTTTTTACACAACAGAAATATTTTACGAACAGTTCGTTTATGAACAAGTTCAAAATTGAATAACAATTGCATGGCAATGCTTCTTTACAGACACAGATTACATGATGAACAATAACTGTATTCACAAATCTTCCCCTGGACATACTACGCCTTCTGCAGAGAATCAAGGTAGCTCATGATTTATATTTTCATTTATCTCTTTTTTTAGCGGTATGTGTACCTATACCCTTTTCAGAGTGTGTGATCTCTGACGAAGTAATCTTAAATTATCTAGTATATGTATGTGTTTGACAAAATCTGATTCGTCGAACTAGCGACATTATTTCCGTATCGTTACGACGTCTGCCATAAGTTTACTGTAAAACTATCGTTATTTGTATTATGTTGTTTGCATATTCTGTGAACTTGTGATTGACGCTGCAAATAAATCTACAAATGACATTCGAAGCATTTCCGGTTGAAAAAGCGGATTTGTGAAGATCACTTTCAAAGATTATGATATTAATATTAATATACATGTTTGAATAATAGTAAAGTATGGTGATTAAATGAAAAAGAAATTACCTAAAGTAATGTTGAAAAGCGATAGTGGCTAGAATCAAGGCGTGGAATCTTCAAAATGGATCGAAATGTTCATTATTGATTCGCATAAATGCAAAATTGATATGATACATGTATAAATTTATTACAACTTTGATCATGTTTTAGAGTAAACTGTTATTCATGTGTTTACTAAAATCTCATAAAATCACATGCAACTTGACCGGATCTTAAAAAATAAAATGTCAGAAAGTTGACAAACGAGCAATGAACAATTGGATATTTAAAATATTCATAAATTCCAATGTTTCAATAACAACTTTGTTATGTAATAATAATGTTGTCAATTACATGTATATGCAGAGCTTTTTGACACCAGCAAGAAATTTAGGATTTTTTGCCTTAAACAGAACCACGGTTACTTTATTTGAAAGCATTTAAACAAGAACTTGAACATCATGATATATTTTGTTGTCATTATTTAAAGTCCAAAAAATTAATTATACATTAAACATCCTTCATAGGTTAAGCTGTTCTAATTACAGGAAATAATTTGATTGTTTCGATTGCTGTCGGTGGTTTACTCTTAGCTGTTCTTACCATTGTCCTGTCCTTGATCTACGTTCAGAAATGTAAAAGACAGGAGAAGCCCACCAAGAAACCATAAACGGACTGTTCCGATAAATACTGTGGGGTATGAGTTTACCTAAATTTTTTGAACAAAAATAGTTCATTCCTGCCTTTTACCTGTCACATTAAACAATAAGTTGTATGTTTCAATCATCAAACTACTCAAAACGCCAAACGAGAATACCGCATTTAATGTACTCACAATTTTAGCTGTAAGGTCATAATAAAATTATTGTTTGTTTGGAATTGCCTCCCGCCTCATTAAAATACCCCCCCCCCCCCCCGCTGATAAAATTTTATTAGCAAAAAATAGAGAACTTTTTTTGTATGGAAATGTTTATTTTTAACGAAAGCCCATTGAGCTCATTTTCGTAGAAAATTTTTTTTTCGCGAATAAACACGTAACTTTCGCGAATAAACGAGAAACTTTCGCGAATAAACGCGTAACTTTCGCGAATAAACGCGAAACTTTCACGACATGACGCGTAACTTTCGCGATATAACGCGAAACTTTCATAATAATCGCAAAACTGTCGCGAATATACGCGAAAATTTCGCGAATAAACGCGAAATTTTAATATAAATAATGTTATTTCATAAAAGAACCCATATAAAGCACAATGACTGAAATCAAACACATCGAGTTTCAAATGAAACAAATTTATCTTTTTTATATATAGATATAAATAAATCTGATAAAACTTCATAAAACTTAATATAAATTCAAACGTGGGAAATCTTCAATTTTCAAACGACATAATGCATCGCGCTTCACATATCCTCATGAGCGCTGTATTATAGAAAATGGGGCATCAACATTTGCATTATAACAATTTTAATTTGAAATAAAATTAATTATTTAATATCATTGTAAAACTGAAAGGATATCATTGTTCAAAACGTTATATATATTATATTGCCGCGACATAAATTAACGTCTAGTTTGACGGCTTTATATCAGAAAGTCAAGCTGTAATTTGAAATAAGTTTAATCTATACATATTTTTAGCTATTGTTCAAATTTAGATAACATAAATTCGTCCTATAAATTTATCACATATGTCGTTTGAAATTCAGTACTAAGATTTTGAAGATTTTACACGTTTGAATTTATATTAATTTTATTTTAATTAATGAATTCCTGCTGGAACACAGGGTCGGCGCTCTACCTCCTTATCTACTTATCTACTTGGAACATCTAACATCTAAACATCTAACAGTCTTATGACGTTTTATCAGATTTATTTGTATACAAAAAGATAATTTTGTTTTGATAAATCAACGGAAAACGGATGATATAAAAATTATAAGTATCTGTTTAAAATTGAAATGTGTTCGTTTTCAATCATTGTTCTTCATAAGGGTTCTTGTATGGATGACAATATTTATATTAAACTTTCGCGTTTATTTGCGAACGAAACGCGTTAATTCGCGGAAGTTTTGCGTTTATTCGCGAGAGTTACGCGTTATATCGAGAAAGTTGCGCGTTTATTCGCGAAAGTTGCGCGTTTATTCGCGAAAGTTACGCGTTATATCGCGATAGTTTCGCGTTTATTCGCGAAAGTTACGCGTTTGATCGCGAAAGTTTCGCGTTTATTCGCGAAAGAAAGGCGTTTATTCGCGAAAGTTACGCTTTTATTCGCGAAAGTTTCGGGTTTATTCGCGAAAGTTTAGCGTTATATCGCGAAAGTTTCGCGGTTATTTGCGAAAGTTCCGCGTTTATTCGCGAAAGTTTGGCGTTTATTCGCGAAAAAAAAATTTTTTTTTACCTACGAAAATGAGCTCAATGGGATTTCGAATTTTTTTACCAATTTTTAATTAGTTAAACTACAAAAAAATTCCCTCCCTCTCTCCTGGGTCTGGAAACAACCAGGCTGCAATTTAAAACATTTTTTTTTAAAGAAGAGTTACGATTGAATTTACATCAAAATTGAGGGATAGTATTCATTCTCGAAACAGACAAAAAAATTGAATCAACAAATATTCACCAGAGCGTTCAATAAACGCTCGAAAAAGTCATACAAAAATGCACTTTGATATAAACCTAATTTGCTTTAATTATTCATAACTGTATAACTGTGTTTTTGCAGGTTGAGGGACTTGCTATTTCAAGGTATTCAATGGTTCGCCCTTCTTTTACAAATGGAATATACAACGAATTGCGAGAAGACGAAAAACGGATAAACGACCATAACACTGAGGATAATTATCACCATTTGGATTTACAGTTTGTCAAAGAAGACGTTAACCCTACAATGTATGATCACGTGACAGTGGGTGTGGATAGCAACAAGGATTTAACAGTACCTGGTTAAACGTGTATATTTGAATAATTTATTTGTTTTGTTTTGTTTTATTTTATGATTTTTTGCATGTAATATGTTGGACAATTACTTGTGAAACAATAACAATCTTTAGGAGGCCCGGTGGTCAACAAATTAACCGTCAGATTTTCCTAAAATTGTTTGATATTACTTGTTTAGCTATAAACTATTATTTAGTAGAGAAAAAATTCATATATTTTACCTTTTAAATTTGGGGTTTTTTTCTACATTTTTATATAGAGCTCTCCTCTAAAGAAGAGCAATACAGTCTTAAAATGGCCACGACAATCGAGCCCTCTTAAATCTAATTTTGTGTTTGTTTATATATAGTACATGTATATATGGTTTATGGTTTTTTCACAGCTACCAGAATAAATGTTTTGAACTTGGTGAAATTTACTGATTAGGGTCTTAGTGCAATCGAAAAAGTCTACTGCAAAGTAAAGATATTAAGTTATTGGTTATTTTATCCATTTGTTTAAATGTTTGTGTGAGTTTGGTATTTCAAAGGGGAGTTATGAATTTGTTACTTTTGTTACATTTAAATTTTAAAATAAAAAAAATCTTCAGCTTAACTATAGCAATCCAAATGGATTTCAAGAACTTTTACGTTACAATTTTACAGTCTACAATACAAATCAAATACGAGAATCGTTCGTGAAAGTTGGGTAGTATTTTAGTAGAAAGCCGAGTGGCATCCTACCAGACTAACCACAACTTCACGGAAACTTCACAATAAAAACTTCTCGCTTAAACATTTCATGACATTGGTGAAACGTTATTTTTTATTTTTATTTTTTAGATTTTTTAAGCAAACATTTTTTTAGTAAGATAAATGTTAGTTCTAATGTACTTGTTTTTCTATGTGTTTTGTGAAGTACTTTCTTATTGTGCTCATTTTTAATGACTGTAGATATTTTAGTGAAGAAGGATGAATTTCGTTGTTTCGGAAGGATCTCCTATGGTTTCTGCTGATAATTTTTTTCAAAATATTAATATTGTAAACTGTGTGGGAACGACTCTGCAAAATGTTTATAAATAAATGTTCGATTTTCAAAGTTTTTTTCTATGTACTTTCACTTTTAATTTATTTCCCTTTCTGTAAATAATTCATACATTTATGTACAAAATGACACTTAAAAACAACTCGAGACGAGTTGAACAAGTAAATTAAATGGGAATTACCAGAATAATTAGTGAACTATTTCTTTTCCCCGTTTTTCTCTTTATGAAATATATCAAAAATATTATGTAAAATGTGAGGTGTATATAATAAAATGATTAAAATATTTGATGTTGTCAAGGATAATATTAACCTTGTCATTAATCCTATTACCTCCAAAACTCACGTGTATTTCCTCATAATAACAATATATTATTGTAATTTCAAAACTATTTACAACCGATACTATTCACTGAGCATTGCATGGCATTTCTCATCACCATCATCCATGTTTTTCAGATGCTTAGCTCTATCAAAAGGTGTTAAATTCACAGACATATCGTCGACCGATTCGGATAACTTGGTGTGCATTATTTTCTTTCCCTTGTTGCCATCTGGCTTATACTTTATATTTATGGTCACTTTCATCTCTCTTAATTCCGCGTATTCACCATTCACGGAATCGGATTCGGACACCTATGATGCACACCTTTGTAAAGAATCATTCAATCGTTTTGTTATTGATTTGATATCCAAATGTTCACGATTAGAATATTCATCTTTGTTTGAATTGTTGTTTGTGTTACTGTTGGAAATCTTTGGTAACTTTCCAAACTTAAGGACTTCTGGTTTGAGAGTCTTTTGATTTCGCCAGGAGAAGTTGCCATGTCCCTCGTCGTCTGTAGTTTCTTTCCATGATAAGGTGTTAATTTCTCGAGAACTTAGTTGAGACTGTCCCAATCCACTATCCGTCATGTCAGACAAAGAATTCTATGACACTTGCATTGGGTTATTTTATAAAAATGCTCGACTCTAATACACATTAGAATATCTATTGAAATTTGAATAGTTATATAAATATTATGCGGTATATTTGTTCTGTAAGCAGCCTATAAATTGCGATCTTCCTTAATTAGGAATAACCCATATCACTACAAAAGTCTAAATGTAGCATTTACGTTCTTACGATGAACATTTATTTTATCATCCACTTGGTACATATAATTTATATGACAATTTTAAAAGTTAACATTATACATATACATGAAAACCCTACTATCATTAATATGTTCAACCCTCTGGTGATAAGCTAACCAAAATATCGAAATATATTTCCTAATTATATGATTGAATAGATTAAATATTTTATCATTTATATAGCTGACGATTTGTAACGCATTGTAATATTGTACATTTTGTATTTGAACCCACTCTGTATATTTCAAAAGTTTCAATATGACATCATTCTAATTATCATTCGTTCTTTTTCGTTAGTGGCTAGTTTAACATTGATAATTTCAATTGCTGCGGTTGCCTTGATCATGGTTGTTTTCATTATCCTGTTCTTCACCACAAAACGAAAACTACAAGAAACGTGCAAAAGGAGGACAGCTATCAAGGATTCTGCTATAGACAGCCGGGTAGGTTTCTAAATTTTTATTTACTTATTTAAAAATAGTTCAGAACTTTTCCAAAAAAGAACAATTGAAATGGATGTTACAAAATAAAGTTTCGCAATTACAATGCCGATAGGCATACAAAACAGTGAATATATTTTTAGCAACGAAGGTTTTGTAGCAAACTTATTGGGCAGCAGTTATTGAATGAGTTAATTTTCTTGCCGACCGATTGCGTTCGAATAGCGACAGCTTGAAAAATGTATTGATTCTTAAAACAGAAGAAGAATCTACAGCATATTCTTTTACTTATGATTACATAACAGTAATATTCATCTCCTTTCTATCATTTTCATAATTTTTTTTCCAAACAATAAAAAGAATCATAAATTGAATGTTAAATAAGATACCCAGAGATTTCTATATATATGCATTTCATTGCAGTTTGAGGCTCTGGATGGTTCTGAGAAAGACGCCACGCCTACAACTGATATATACAATGAACTAAGGGAAAACGAAATAAGGACAAACGACGATGAAAATCAGGAGAATTATCACCATTTGGATTTAAATTTTGTAAAAGGAGAGGTTGACCCTTCACTGTATGATCATGTGACATAGAACGTTGATCATAACGAGGTTTTTATGTCACCTGGATGAAAATTTTTATTTTAGTTTTTTTAATATATCATTATTGTATCATCTAGTGTATGTCCTCTCATTTCACTAAAATTCATGCCAACAAATATTGATAAACCTAAATTTCTTACATATAAAATGTTAATAAAATAAGAGACCCAGGGGCCACATCGCTCACCTGAGTAACAACAGCCTTAACTCTGATCAAATTAACATTACAGTATTAAATTAAAATATCTTTTTATCCACATTGTTTTATGGTAAATACCAAGCCCCTTTTGTTGTTGTACATGTACGAAGATTTTTCTCTATTCCTATATACCCCCATCCCACTTTGTGGCCCCACTTTCTCTAGGGAATCATGATTTGATCAAACTTTAATCTGCACAACCAGTGCTTTCACACAAGTAACTACTTTTGGGACTGAAACCTTTCCCAGAATATTTTTAAAGATTTTCTCTATATATTCCTATGTAAAAATTCATCCTCCATTGTGGCCCCACACTACTCCCGGGGACCATGATTTGAACAAACTTGAATCTACACTACATGAGGACGCCTCCACACAAGTTTAAGCTTTTCTGGCCAATTAGTTTTTTAAGAAGATCATTTTTTAAGATTTTCTTTATACATTCCTATGTAAAAATCAATCCCCCCATTGTGGCCCCACCCTAGCCCCGAGGACCATGATTTGAACAAACTTGAATCTACAATACCTGAGGATGCTTCCACTGCAATTTGAGCTTTTCTGGCTTAATAGTTTTTTAGTAGAATATTGTTAAATATTATCTCTATATATTCCAATATAAAAATTAATCTCCCCATTGTGGCCTCACCCTATTACGGGAGACTATGATTTAAAGAAACTAGAATCAACACTATCTGAGGATGCTTTTACTCCAATTTTAGCTTTTCTGACCTAATAGTTTTTGAGATTTTTAAAGATTTACTCTATATATTCATTTGTAAAAATTCGACCCCCCATTGTGGCCCCATCCTACCCCCGGGGGACATGATTTGAATAAACTTCCTTCTTAATTCTGTTAATACGGTCAACGTACATATCAGTGTTTTATTACGTTCTCTATTCATACATAATGTCTCCGTTTCTCCAACTGAACATCGTTTTCTTAAATAGGCGTTTCCACAGCCGTACCTTTACGGATTACAGATGCAGTTGTTTTTTTATAACGTAATAATTACATCCAAGATATATTTTCGTTTTGTTGGGGAATTGATTGTAAGTTATACAGCTTTAAATAAACATAATATAGATCTACACGATTCAATAAAGCGCACTGTTTGCTTTGTACTTGTGTGCTAACTGTGCGTGGATTGTTTTTGATCAGGCGAAACTAAAGCTTCGTTGAGAGCACAAACTTTGCAGACATACAAGGATACACCTCAGATTTCCGAATACATTGCAGTTGGAGTTACCATAGTAGCATTCACATATAAAAGTGAAATTGCTGTTCCGTTTTTATAACATCCTGATCGAAATTTTATAATGATTTACATACCATTACTCACATTTTACGGAATATTGATTTAAAATATAGAGATAGATATAAATATGAACGGTAAAAGGTTTGTTTTGGTGATTCATGCGGTTTATGAAGGTAGCAAGGATTGCCAAAAAAAAAAACCAAACAAACAAAAAAACACCATCTTCATAATCCTCCATTTCATGTGATGCAATTTTTTTTTTGCAATGCTAGCTACTCTCATTTTCACATGAATAACCAAAAATAATTGAATATTAGTTTGTATTTAAATAGAAGTGTACTTTAAATTGACCTACTTTGTAAACGCAATACTTTAAGTAGAACCGGAGTTTCTGAGTTCCGTTCTTGTATTGTGTCTGATCGGTTTATCATTCCGACAATCTGGATCCCATGAAGTCCTGTTTGCTCATGATGGATCACAGAACATACATACCGACATTTTGGCAAACCAAAATTCAAATGATCATCGTAAGAAATAATGTTTATAATAACATACATGTATTATTTTACTTTCGATAAAACATATCTTTAGAAAACAAAATCATTATTTCTCTACCGTGAGTTCATTTTTATTCATTGTTAAGCATGAATGCGCAGTTTTGACTTACTAGGTTGAATTCCATAGAGTAGTATAGTATATAAAAGTATGAAACCAACCATTTTTTATAGAATATAAATTTATCACATAATTAATTGTATATTGTCTTTTGGTTAAAAAAAATCTTTTTTGGGTGTGTATGTGGGTTTTTGTTGTTGTTTTTTTTATTTGTATTGATAAAACATGTTGGAAAAAGAATCCATTTTTAGAGGTTTCAAGCCACGTCTTTATCCACACCGGATAGATGTGTATCAAAAGCCAAGAGCAAACTGATAAATGTATCTCAAACATAGATTCCTGTCCCGGTTGCTGTACGACCACTATTTAGAGATTGACAAGATTAATGCCAGAGAGAAATACTTTTTCTAGCATACCACACATTGCAAACTATTTTCTACGGCTATCACAATTTTTTTTTCTTCGCTAGAAATAAACAGGGTGTAAGATATGCTTAATAAAATATAAAAAAGAAGGGTCTTTGATGAGTTGATGCAATCTACGTGTTGAAATTTACTTTCCTTCCTTATATCAATTTAGTTTTTATTCCATAATATTTACATTTTTTAGTGTTTTTGTGATAACACTCTGTGATAACACTACGCATGGATTTTGTACTATACAGTCCAATAATTAAAATAATGTATTGTTGGAGCACAAGCGGGGTTTCGAATACTTTATATTCTAATTTTAATCGTACAACCGCTGAATATTATATAAATATAAGTAATAAGGAATCATTCTTTTAATATTATGAGGTGATAATTTCGGTCGGGGCGTGATCAAATCTATCATAAAGCTTTTCAGGCTTTATTGGATTTGATCACGCCCCGACCGAAATTATCACCTTATAATACTCAAAGAATGATTCCTTATTCCTTAAATACAATCAACTAACAGAACAACATACATGCATAACTGTGGTTCAAACGGTTTTGGACTTCCGTGGAATTTTTTGTTCTAGGATCCGTCAACCCAATTGTTTCGTTGAACAACATTTCTGCAACTAAGAAAAAGTGCACAAAAACAAAAAAACAAACATTTAAACACTGGCTGCCAAATAAATTAAAACAATATATATATGTGTGTTGATTTTCGACTTGGGTTGCAAGATCACGTCAGAAATGATTTGAAGTTTAAGGATAAAATATTACCAGTTTAAGGATCCTCGACACCCCGTGACTTCTACTATTATGACAGTACGTCACAACATGGCCCATTATGAAACAGTTTCGATCGCCTAACTTTGGTGACTATCTCTGTAGCGCAGTGGCTGTGGCTTCGAGGAAATTTCAAAGAGATAAAAAATTCAATTCAATTTTGATTTATTTTGTTTTATGTACCCATTGTGATGAAAAGGTACAAAATGTATATAAATTGAACGCAAGTTGCATTTCATATACGCTACATTTATTGTCACTGAATAAATCTGTTGAAATTAGGTATCACTTACTGAATCATACTTACCTTTTGCATATGCACATCAACAGTGTACCTCAATGCATTCCGATGGGATTTTTTATAATGTATAGACATTGGAATATGTATTAATATTGTGGATGTTACCCATTTCCACGAAGAATTTACACGATTGAATAAATGTTCAATCAGTTCAAAGGCAGAGAAATATTACATGTAGAACATACAGTTCAACTTATATTTTGTTTACTAATACTTTGACCTAATTGTATGGTTCATATATTGTACAAGTGTCTGCATGTTGAAATAGCTAAAAGCTCAAACTCTCATATTCCTCATTTTCTATGAAGCAAGTATAAGTAGATAAATAAACATGCGCACAATCCGATTTAGTTTGGCGATTTTAATCCTTAGTAGCATGTATATATGCATTATATTTGGATCTGACGTATTGGTTATAAATATTTATGTATATTCTTCTACAAAATCATTAATAATTTTCAACGTTAACAAAATACAAACTTCATTGAAAGTAGAACTGTCTCATTATGTGTAATTTTGTATTACTCTTAACGTTTTTTACGGTTTATCAACATTATAGCAATATCCAATGGGTTTTTTTTTTGTTTCATTCTAATTATACCAATCTCAGAATCAGTATGAATCGAACAAGTAGAGAAATCGCTCGTTTCTTGTTAAAGATTAATGGATTTATGAGATGATGATTTGTACGAATAACATCAACAATTCAAAAATCAAGATTTACCGCGTCATGTCCGGATCCAGACAATTTGCCGGGGGAGGGGGTGGGCGTCCGAGGGATTATTTAATTTGTCAGGGAGGTACAATGTATCTTTTTGGTATATTTACAACGTATATTTTAAAAAAAATATTTTTCCAAGGAGATGAGGACCCAACTTACCCCCTTCTAGATCCGCGCATATGCATTGTCTATACCATTTAACATATACATTATATGATAATTGTTTCACAGCGTACATTTAATATGCTCTCTATATAAATCAACTTTAAAAACAACTTACTAAAAAAAGAATAATATTTCTCATGTTTCCTATATCAAAAATCCACACGATATTTGTATATCATTAGTTAATATAAGCTTCTCTTTCCCCTCCCTATTTACATGTTTGATAAAAAGTAGTGTCTGTTGAAAACTTAAAGGTGCTAATCTTTGGAACGCACATAATAAAGCACAATCTTAACAAATAATATAGCACCATCTTCATATGAAATAACAACAGCAAAATAATTATAATAATGCACCATACTTTATTGAAATATTCACATAAGGTATGGCGTTCCATATTAATCCCTTCTAGAAAAAGAAAAACAATCTGCATTACATCTTAACTGTTTTGCATCTTCTATTTTTTGTTGTTGTACCCTCTGCAGATTACTCAGCTGCTTCTGATTTCCCTTATCATTAAAAAGCAGATCACTTATTTAGATCGGAAAACTCACACAATTAAACTCTGATATTTAGTTTAATAAAAGGCGACTGAAGCTGACATTTAAATAAATAATAGGCGACTGAAAACTGGCATTATGTTCAATAAAAGGCGACTGAAAACTTGCATTAAGTTAAATAAACGGCGAGATAAAACTGACATTTAGTTAAAAAAAGGCGATTAAAACTGGCATTTAGTTAAATGAAAGGCGACTGAAACTGATATTTATAGTTAAATAAAAGATGACTGAAAACTGGCTTGTCGTTAAAAATAAAGGCGACTGAAAACTGACTTATAAATGACTTAATGGCAAAGCCAGCTCAGCAACACAGTCAGTTTTTCTGTTTACTTCCTCGTAGAAAAATTTAACTTACAATCGCTGCCGTTATTTACGCTGAGAATGTTTAAAGTTTTTGTTCATCCTTTAACTCGTTATTTAATATAAAGATAAAATGTTCCTGTTTCCTTTTCTACTTGACTAATAAAAATGCATTAAATCGTAACCGTTTGAGTAGACCGTTGCACTCAAATAGGGAAACCACGTGACTTCAATGATTTATCTACATTATATAGAAACATGTTAGCAGATTTGTTCATTTGAATGACCAGATCTAGAAGAGCACGATATGTGTGGACGGGGGAATAACGATGATAATTCTAAAGGTAAATAATAGTTACTCTTTGCATTATTTCATTTCAAAACAAGTTTAATATGTGCGTTGATAACGCATTCAAATGTTATCCAAACATAGGTCAAGGTTAAAGTACTTACTCCTTTCTACTTTTAGTTTTAATGATAACAATAGGATTCATTTGTTTGTTTTGTTTTGTGTTTTGTTTTGTTATGAATTTGTTGGTATCTTTTTGTTGTTGTTGGTTTGTTGTTGTTTTTTTTTTGGGGGGGGGGTTGTTTTTGTTTTGTTTTTAGTGTTTTTTGGTTTTGCTTTGTAGGGTAGGGGTATTTAAAGAAAACTACTTTTTTGAGATGGTTTTATTTTGAACAGGACTGTATTAAAAATTTATCAGGATATATTGGTGGACAAATTATGTTGCAAGGTCAAACAGTAAAAGACGCAATTGCAAAATGCAACTATAATATTCTTTAAAAATGCTACTTGAAATACCATTAGCATCGATTGTTTACAGAGTCTATCATAGAAAGTACGGCAGAAACAACACCCACGAGTACGAAGGATGACTGTGCGGATTACATATCTTACTCAAGAGGTAAATAATAATAATTTACATATCATCAATGTACAAGTATTAATATTAAATTCAATCGACCTCATACTTTGACCAATTATTTAAAGTTAGGTTTTGTATCTTTTAATTTCAATAGATATAGTCTGTACCAGAGGAAGACATCGTGCAGTTTCGTTAGTTTTCGATGCAAATTTGTAAAAAAAAAAATGTTTTGCAGATTAAACAGATTAAAGGAAATAATCATACTGTTTACCAACTTTTTTCTGATATGACTTTGTTTCGCGATTGAGTGAGATGATCTGTTCGCGCCGACTTCTTTTTGCGACAAAGCTTTATACACATTCGTGTTGTTATCAATAACTATCTTACGGCAAGGACTGGTTCTCAGCTAAAGATACATTTGCAACGACCAGGTTCTTGCAAACCTCGCTAAAATTTCTTACATGCTATTAAATGTCAGAGGTCGAAAAACCGTCATTAAGCAAGTCCTGAAAGGTGGCTTAAATGTGGCGTAAAGGTGGCTTAAAGGATAAACGATCTTTAAGCCACCTTTAAGTCACCTTTAAGCTAGAGCTTATAGGTCCTTAATGTCCAAACTTCTTTAAGCCACCTTTAAGCATCTTTAAGTGGCATTTACGCTCCCTTTAAGTTGTCTTAACACATTTAGGTCAACTCTGATTTAGCTGAACAGTTTCATATAAAATACATAAATGCAAAAACTCTTTTGTAGGGGTGGGAGGGAATGATCCGAGTGATAATATAATTCCAAGGAGGGGGGTGTTCAGGGCGGTTTTAATTGTCAACACACACCATGCAGAAACAGGATATCTACACCCAAGTTTTGCTTGTGTAAACAGATACATGTAGTCGCTCTATTGAACACAGATCGCTATTATGAACACCGCTCCAATGAACACAGATCGCCGTTATAAGATTTAATGTTTTTGTTTTAAAACAATCGTAGCGATGAGCGCAGTCCCTGTCTCTAAATCCGCGCATGAAATTTATTAAAGTATGTGTTTCCTATTATAAACTAATTGGTGAAGGTCTCTCTCTCTCTCTCTCTCTCTCTCTCTCTCTCTCTCTCTCTCTCTCTCTCTCAGTCTCTCTCTCTCTCTCTCTCTCTCTCTCTCTCTCTCATTAGTAATATTAATATTTAATATTTGACTAAATAATACTTAGTCGAAAACCATCAGTTCTTTGTCTGTTGGCACATGATGCTAAATTCATAATTTTCATTGAACCGGATTCAATATTAAATAATACAAATCTACATCAATTCGTTTTTACTTACATGTAGAATTTGTTTTCGTAAAAGAACACGCATTCACACTTAGTACGACAACGGGTTTCTTTCTTTTCTTTTTTGAAAGTTTATCCAGATACTAAACAAAATAAAAATATATGAATAATACATGATTTGATTTGATTTGATAATCACTTGAAGGTATATGTATGTATGTATATATATATATATATATATATATATATATATATATATATATATATATATATATATATATATATATATATATATATATATATATACAATTTTGTTTTTTATAGGTCTAATTCTAGATCTGCTTGATAAATGTTGAAGATGAAAACTCTCAACTGCCTTTGTTATTTGTTATATCGGACGGGATATTTCTGCTTTGTTTGTCTAGACATGGTTTTATTCGTTTGTATATATCTAATTAAAGTCTATTGTTTGTTCAACATGAGAAAACCCCTAGAACTAACACATAATAAACAAGATATACACAACAGGTGTGTCTTGTGTATAGGTGCACCCCAGGGTTTCTAGAGATGCTGAAATCCTAGTATGTACGTTTATACGATAAGTCCATTGAATGAAAATTTTATTTACATCTGTAATTCAATCTCAAAATATTATTTTTTTCACTCTAGGTTTTAAAAAAAATATACGTCTAGAAATCAAAGATACATGTATGTTAGAGTAAAACCTAAAGGCTAATTAATTACAGAACCGGTAATAACAAATTGGGGTTAATTATTTAAATATATTTATAAGGGCAATATAATATGTCATATACCAGGCCCAGTACATCATATGTGCATGTTTATGTATATATCATCTGTAATGTGGCATATCTCTGCCCCTTGTGGGCAAGTTATTTTTCTATTAATTACGTCGACATGCAAGATAAATATGTTGATATGCAAAATAGTTATGTCAACATGCAACATAACTATGTTACATGCAAGACAATTGCAATTGTCTTGCATGTCGGCATAGTTATGTTGCATGTTTACATAATTATCTTGCATGTCAACATATTTATCTTGCATGTCGACATATATACATTTGCAATTCCCACATGCAGTAAATACAGGTACATTTACGTCACTGACAATAGGTTATATTGTTTGCAACAGAATTGATAGTTTAAAGATCATGTATACAATTAAATATTGAAACATATATCATTTAATTTGTTATTCTAGATCTGTTGTAAATGTATATTAATCAATATTATTAAAATTATTACATGCTGGAACGGCGTCGTAATCATGAAAACCGGTAAATTGCTTTGAACTATTACCCTGATAATTTCAATGCATTTAAATAAGTATATCTTCTTCCTTGCATTTCATAATAATGAATTCGGTGAATGTATATCTAACATGTAATTAGATATTATGAATTGTTACAAATTAAATGGAAATCAGAATCGTTTCAAGTAAAAAATACACACACATTACATTGTTTCAATAGCCAATGATTAATAGGATAAAAAACCCCATCATGTATGAGTTGCCGTGGCGCAATGGAAATGAGCTGTTGCTAGTAAAAAAGATAAAAAAAAAAAAAGCTGTTGCTAGTAAAACAGAAGCCCCGGGTTCGATACCTTTCCTGGGCATTTTCAATTTTATTTTTGAGAGAGCAACAACCGTTTTTTAATACTTTTTCTGTCTTGGAATCATTAAAACTTGCGACAAAATATACATTATTTACTAACTACCGTACATGTTAATGTAGAATCAATTTCTCTTGTTAAAATCACTGCGTTCTATATCTAGGCATGCTTTCATTTCTTTGTGTATATCGAATTAAAATCCATTGTTTGTTAAACCTCAGAAAAACCCTGGAACTAACACAGAATATACAGGATATACACATCAGGTGTTTTTGTCCAGAAGCACGGAAATGCTTTTTAAAAATAAATTCTTCGCATATAGGTTAAATATTTTTGTCCACTGATCACAATTGATTAAATTGTCATAAATTTAATACAATTTGTTGTAAATTAAGCACAATATTAAATAAAGACTGTCATGATTTTTAACAAAAATGGCTTAAAGGTGGCTTAAAGAAGTTTGGACATTAAGGATCAATAAGTTGTCCTGAAAGGTCGCTTAAAGATAGTCTTTAAGCTGCCTTAAAGCACCTTTAAGCTATCTTTACGCTTTCTTTAAGCCCCCTTTAAGCCACCTTTAAGCAGCGAACATAGCTTAAAAGGTCGCTTAGATGTGGCTTAAAGATCGTCTTTTAAGACCTTTAAGAACCTTTAAGATATCTTTAAGGATAACTTAAAGATGGTCATTCATCCTGTGTGTGGCTGTAACGTAATTATTATTAAGTAATGAAAAAAATTGTTATAATTTAAAGAAAACAAGTTAAAATGAAATAAATTTTAAGTTTAACTTAAAATTATATCAATGTTTTGACTTAGAATATTTATAATCTTCAAACTTTTCAATTTTTAAAATTGGGTTGGAAAAACAAAGTATTCCAATCTATGCCAATGTCTCTATTAATATTTGGGGCAGTAAAAATTAGGAATTTACCTGAAACATTATTTTCTAATTATAACAGCAAATCTCTTCTAACAGATAAACATTTTGAGAAAATGTTTGATGAAGAAACATGTTAAAACTGTAGAATGTAAAATTTATCTATTTTCAATTTAGATATATTATGCAAATATACAAAATTGTATTTTTACGATTGAATTGTGTCTAGTTTCAGGATGTAATATTACAATACAAGGACAGCTACTTCTGGTTTTGGATTCAATAAACGCGACATTCAGAAAGTATTTTTCGTGTTTTTGCAAAGTTGTTCAAGCACGTCTCAACAACACCAACATTACAATCGAGATCTTGGCCGGTAACAACCAATCCACATGTGATCAACCGGGTAACCAAACGTATGTTGATCAAGACCTTCTCCAAAACAAACTAACAAATCTAACAGAATTGGAGTCTCAAGATAAATACGCAGGCATGGCTGTTATTCTAACGGATGGAGTGTCTACGGCTGAAAATTCTTTCTCATTATCAAAGGATAGAGAGCCGTTTTTATACTTTGTAAACGTTGGGGAAAATAAAAATAAAAGTGGATCGTGCTATCGTCAGTATAGATATGTAGAAAATATGACAGACATTATTGATATCGGACAGGAGCTTGAAAGCATAGGATGTAACAGTATGTACTTAAAATTTTAAATGATTAATTTTGTATATCTAGCTTTAATTTAATCGGTCGAATTTCAGACGAATGTGTAACATGCATACTGTAAACGTATTATACTGTAAACCAACTTTTATTCGCGTGCGAGGAATTTTCGCGGGGTTAGCAAGAGCCTTGGCGTCGCGAATATTTCTCGCAATGAACCCATCCTTTGTCTATAGTTTTAATAACAATACAGGTCTGGATACGGCTTGGTCGCGAACATTAGTTGTAGCGAACCAGTTTATCGGCAGTTAATCGCAAAATAAAATCGTCGCAAATAAAAGTTGGATTACAGTATTTGGCGTGTACGATATTTGGCGGAAATTAGTTTTGGAACAAGTTGGGACACATTTGAATTTGCGTTTTCCTGAATGTGGCTTTTCTAATACATATATACATGGCATTTAGCGATATAATTGATTTAGCGGAAGCTGCACTACGCCAAAAGCCCTAAATAGAATACAAAGCCAAATGTAGTACATTTACAGTTTAAACATGTACTAGCTTAAACTATTTCTGTGTAGTTTAGTTAAAGTATTTTCCTCTATTATGTATTAGTATACTATCAAGTTTTAAGCAAGGTGTTGGATATCGTCAGAATATACTAATTTAAAGAGAAATAAACGAATTAAGAAACTAGGAATCATTTTTTTTTTCACAATTGAAAGAGTTTACAAACAGTACGTTTCAACAAGTTCAAAACTGAATAAAAATTTACATGACATAATTATGTTCTTTACAGACACAGATTACATGATGAACAATAACTGTATTCCAAGATCATCTCCTTCATCTACTACGCTTTCTGCAGAAAATCAAGGTGTTCTCAGGATTAATGTTTTCATTCATCTCTTTTATGGCATAATCCTTTTGCTGAAATACAAAATACAATGAAAATGGCATGCTCAAGAAAATCAAATACTTGGGCATATTTTACTTTCTGTTCGTCAATCCATCTGCTCATCTGTCTGTATAAAATTATATTGGTCTTTTTACCCGTTTTAACCTGTTGTGGGTTTATTAACAGGTATGTGCATCTATACCGGTTATGAGCATTTGATCTCTGACAAAATGACATTAATTAACGTTCAAAATATTGTTTCATATCCATGTTCAACCAAGTTTTCTTCAGTTTTTCTAATAATTAAGTTTATAAATGATACATTACACATTATTCAGTTCGCTCGTTATTTTAATTACAGGGGTAAATTTGCCCATGATTGTTTCGATTCCTGTCGGTGGCTTTCTCGTGGCTGTTCTTACCATCATCACGTTCTGGATCTACGTTCAGAAATGTAAAAGGCAAGGGAAACCAACCAGAGCCCCATCGACGGACAGCTCAGAAAAATACAGTGGGGTAGGACTCTACATTACTTAATTTTTAAAGAAAAAAAATAATTCCTGCTCTTTACATGCCACTTTAAACAATAAGTTGCATATTTTATTTACCAAACTACTTAAATTACAAAAAAATATCACATATAATGTGCTCACAAGTTTTGCTATAAGTTAAGTTTAGGAGTTGCGATCGAATTAAAATCAAAAATACTTCAAACTAAATATGGCATGTAATCAACTTACATTTACCAGAACAGTCAATAAACTTTCAAAATCAAAAATATGGGAATGAAATTTGGAAATATCTCGATCTTTCTGTCTAATTGAATCTCGTGCTCGAAAGAAGTCGTAAAGAAAACCACTTAGTTTGTTTTTGTTGTAATAACTATAATAATAATTGTGTTTTTGCAGGTTGAGGGACTTGCTATTTCGAGGTATTCAATGGTTCGCCCTTCTTTTACAAATGGAATATACAACGAATTGCGAGAAGACGAAAAACGCACATATGACGATAACACTGATGATAACTATCACCATTTGGATTTACAATTTGTCAAAGATGACGTTAACCCTACAATGTATGATCACGTGACAGTGGGTGTGGATAGCAACCAGGATATAACAGCACCTGTTTAAACGTGTATATTTAATTATTGCATTTATTTTTTGTTTTATTTTATGAACTTTTGCATGTAAAATATTAGATATCAGGTACTTGTGAAACAATCTTTAGGAGGCTCGGTGGACAAAACAAATTAGCCATCAGATTTTTTTTAACTTTTATGATATTACTTGTTTAGCTATAAACTATTATTTTGTGAAGAAAACATTCATATATTTTACCTTTTGAATTGGGAGGGAAGGGGGGTTCTATATTTTTTACACAAGAGTTCTTCTTCTAAAAAAGAGCAATACAGTCTAAAATGCAACGACAATCTAGCCCTCTTAAATCGAATTTTCTGTGTGTTTATATATAGTTATATGGTTAACGGTTTTTTTCACAGCTTTCAGAAAAAAATGTTTTTCGCTGGGTAGGTGAAATTTATTGGAAATGGTCTTTGTGCAATCGAAAAATTCAAGAACTTTGAAAATGCAAATCAAATATAAGATTCGTTCGTAAAAGTTCGGTAGTATTTTTGTAGAGAGCATCCTTCAAGGCTAATATACACTTCACAGAAACTTCTCCTTTCATTGTTTAAACATTATTTATAGTTACATGTCGCCTGAGATTGGCTCTTACGTATTTGGGGATGTGAAACATAAGGATCAACAGACCGACTTTTTCGTTATGTTAACAGTATCTTAGCGTATAAGTACATATATGTATGTATGAACTCCAACAGTAATTTTAAAGCGAACATTAATGTTATTTATATTGTACTTGATTTTCTATTTGTATCGTTAAATACTTCCTTATTGTGTTAATTTTTAATGACAGTAGATATATTAAGTGAAGAAGGAAGAGTTTCAGCTGTTTTTAAGAATAAAGTATTTTATCTTTTAACTGTTGGATGAGGATAGAGAGAAAGGATAGAGAGAGAGATGCATACAATATTGAGGTAATAACGGACACAGACACAGAAACTAAAATACATCTTCAATGTATGTTGATAAGATGTCATTTTATAATACCTTTTCACAACATTTGATTGGTCTGTTTGTTCAGAAAAAAAGGTAAAATTAAATATTTTTCACAAGGGAAAACAGATTAAAGTCTAAAAATGTAATCTGAAAAAACTAATGTGAACTAAAAACAAACCGTTCTTTCTAAATGCCACATTAAACACTTTAAAAATGAAAACAACGTAATTTCCAACATTTTTATTTCTGTAAAAGCTGAACAATAAATGAATAACAACAGCAATGTAATGTTTTATAGATAAAAATGATAAAAATACATTTGGTTTCGGAAATGACTCCGATGGTTTAAGTTAATTATTTTCGTTTCATAATTAATATTGTAAAACTGTGTGGAAACACCCTTGATAAATGTTGATAAATTAATGTTCTATTTTCAAAGCTTTTTTTCTACGTAATTTAATTCCTTTTCTGTTAAAAACCCATACGTTTATGTACAATATGATATTTAAAAACAACCTGAGGCGAGTTGAACAAGTTATAGGAATTACAGGAGCAATAAGTGAAATATGAAATTGTAAATTATTATTTTGGTTTTATCATTATCAAATATATCAAAAGTGCAATGTAATATGGTATACATGTACTCGTATATATAAGACATGTAAAATCCGTGATGTTGTCAAGGAAAACGTTAATCTTGTCATTAATCTTATTACCTCCATAATGTATGTGTATTTCCTCATAATGATAATATATTCATGTAATTTCAAAAGTATCAACAACTGATACTATTCACTGAGCATTGCATGGCATTTCTCATCATCATTCAAGTGTTTCAGATGTTTAGCTCTATCAAAAGGTGTCAAATTCACAGACATATCGTCGACCGATTCAGATAACTTGGTGTGCATTGGTTTCTTTCCTTTCTTGCCATCTGGCTTATACTTTATGTTTATGGTCACTTTCATCTCTCTTAATTCGGCGTATTCACCATTCACGGAATCGGATTCGGACACCCATGATGCACACCTTTGTAAAGAATCATTCAATCGTTTTGTAATTGATTTGGTATCCAAATGTTCAGGACTAGAATATTCGTCTTTGTTTGAATTGTTGTTTGTGTTACTGTTGGAAATCTTTGGTAACTTTCCAAACTTTAGGACTTCTGGTTTAAGAGTCTTTTGATTTCGCCAGGAGAAGTTGCCATGTCCCTCATCGTCTGTAGTTTCTTTCCATGATGAAGTGTTCACTTCTCGAGAACTTAATTGAGACTGTCCCAATCCACTATCCGTCATGTCTGACGTCTCGACACTGTGAAAGATATTTTGAGTTGACGGCGTACTCACATCATTTGGATCATTCGATTGTTGCACTGTTGTGATTGCAAATAACTCCGAACACTCTAGTTTCTGTGGTTTCTTTTCGGGTTTCAGTGTCATTGGCGGAAGAT
The DNA here is from genome assembly GCA_020458035.1 of Magallana ariakensis. Classification (NCBI taxonomy): domain Eukaryota; kingdom Metazoa; phylum Mollusca; class Bivalvia; order Ostreida; family Ostreidae; genus Magallana; species Magallana ariakensis. The sequence goes on from CM035813.1 coordinate 59,011,072, forward strand.
GATGCGTCTTTTTCGCGATTTGTTTCCCCATGAGTCCGTTCGTCGAGTTCACGAACTGAAGGTGTTTGTTGAGGTCAAACATTCGGCGGTATCGTTTTTTGAATTCGATTTCATTGTGAATGCTTCCAAACACAGATGCGTCATTTTTGTCAGACGACAATGACCTTGCTTTAGATGGACGCACATTGTACGATCGTCTGCTACGAAACGTGTCACTCTCCACGGAATAATCTGACTCCGAACCTCGTGCTGTTGATGTCTTTGACGTCATGGCGTCATCAATGTTTTTTATTCTGAACCTTTTCTTTTGCACTTTCTTCCTTTTCACAATTTGCGAATTACTAGCGAAGGGGACTTTTTGAGTCGTTAGGGAACTTAGAAACCCACTACTTTGAACCGGCTTGTTTTTCATCCAATGGTCCACTTGCTTCGCAATGTCCTTATTCCAGTGCTCGAAATCCTGCTGCAATTTAGGAATCTTGCGATGCATCTGAGACATTGAACAGTTCCTTGGCGTTTCAAATTCATCAGAGTTGTAAGATATTTGCCTGTAAATACATTGTACGTGATATGTTAGCTGTTATAAAACAACACGTAATTTTTAGCTTTATGTTTTTGTACATCTTTGTAAATCGACTTGACATTATGATGTATGCTAATGTTTGGAAGGTTGTATGTGACAAAACATATAATCTAATGTTGCTTTGTTTCTAACAATTAACATAAAATTGGTAACTCCGGATTCTGAAGTATTAGGTTTCAAAGAAAATAGCCCTTCGTGAAGAATCAATCAAGCGGAAGGGTTCGCCAATCGTCGGTACAAAATCCATTTTCGACGCCATACAGCGACAATCAAGATTAAAGAACTTCCTCTCAATTTTATGCTCGATAGAGAAAGGGGAAAAAGTCAATAATGCTTTGTCACGTCGCAAATGTCACCAATGTAACTGATTTTGTCAAAGGCTTGAATTGCTCTTGATCCATTAACAGAAAAGTAAAACCATTTGTCTTTTATTTATATAGTAGAGATGCAACATTAAAACTTGCAAATAAATTCAACAGATTGAATCATATTAGAGTTAAACATAAATATGGTGTTTGATTTTGATTTCCATAAATTCATCTGTTACATTATCTTCTAAATTGTTGGTATTTTTTCAACAGATATGGTCTTTTTTAAAAAAAAAAAATAGTTTTTGTATTCGCTTATCCAAGTGTTTGTATTAAATGTAAATGAAATTGCGTCTAAGTATGCATACTTAATTATAATTGCTAGAGATGTTTAACCTAGTTTGTCTGTATTGCTAATCTCTCTCTATTTGCTTGTATAAGAGGTTCAGCAAGTGTTTATATATATCATACTAAGCTCTAGTCTTCCTCAATTTATAACAACACTTCATATGATAGAAATGTTATATTTTTATGTTACTAACAAAATAATAATTTAGCATCTAAATTAACTAGTTCTGAGGAAAATAAAAGATACGGTAGTATACACATACTATTATTCTAACGTCCATATGACGTAATTCAACTTACCACAGTCGAGTTTTAACCAGATTCATTTTGTTCAATTTCAGTGGGAATATCACGTTTCAACAAACATTATAATTCACATGTCCAGTAAAAATATTATCAAGAACGGCGGTTTTGTAAACTTTGCGATGTCCTCGACAAAGGGTTAATATCATAATCCATATCTTAAAAGCAAAACCAAAAACACAATGTTTATTACGTATTGCTTTTCAAAGTCGATACACATTTAGTCCACCGGAATGGCTACTTTTAAGGATTAGCCTTCGTAAACTGAACAAAGACCCCCTGTCTTATGAATGGCGTAACCACATAATTTGCTTTGTTTACGATCCGCACAAGATCCTGTGAGGTTAGATGGCATTGGATTTGGTCTCCCATGTTTCCAAATCAATAAAATGTCCAGCAATCGGTAAGATTCGAAAAAATGAAACGTCATGCATGCTCTGAGACAGAAATTAGAGATGGCTTTTGTACACACTAATTGGCAAAAAAACTTTGAATTTAAACAAAAGATGTCTGGCCGTTTCTTGAGTAAAGAACTTTGTATACAAGGGCCAACAAACACGCGTTGATAGCGCCGATTGCCTGAATATTTATCTCCATATATCTACCAAGATATAAAAGAATGAAACAAAAACAAGTATACATGTTTTGAGTAATGGCAGCTAGATTCATATTTGTAACAAACGGGATAAAGACTTCGCCATTTAATGTATTGAACAAGAAGGCTAGTGACATTTAAATCCTATGTGTGTTAACTTTATGATAATAATTTCACCTTACTTCCAGAAGAGATTGAAATCTCTAGAGATGAAAGTAGGTTTCATAAAAAGGATTTTTTTTTTTACAAAATAATAAATTTCTAACTCCAGCACTTGAAACATTATCGAATAAGAAAAAAAGAGAAAAGAAAAAAAAGAATAACGGAAAGTGCAGTTATAAGTTGTATTTTAAAAATGAATAGAGGTGTGTTAAACGCTCTCTCTCTCTCTCTCTCTCTCTCTCTCTCTCTCTCTCTCTCATAAAAGCTATTCGGGCAAAAAAGCATAAAAAGCTAAAAAGTTAGAAGGTAACTGAGTCATCTTAAGGAGACTCGGTTGTCAACAAATTGACCATAAGATCCGCCTCATATTTTGAAAAAATGCGTTTAGCTATAAACTATTATTTAGAAAAGACATTTATTTTCACTTTTAAATTTCAATATTTTCCTTTATTTTTACATAGAACTCTTTTTTTAAGGAAACTTATACAGTACAAAAATGGCCACAACCATCAAACCCTCTTAATAAATATGTATATCTTAAGTCTTCTAGATGGTAATAACCCACAGTCATAGGGTACAATGATGTTGCCATCCAACATTTTTCATAATATTTTAAAGCAACATTCAACACCACTACTAACAGTACTGCGTTCAATTAATCTCTACAACAAACAAAGCAAAAGCAATCAATGTGACCACCAATTGTTGTCCAGTAAAATAATTTATTAAAAATATTTTTTTTCACGAGAGATATGTTAAAGGGGAATGGCAAAGATTTTGGCCAAATTCATTTTTCTGTGTTTATTTTAACAATGCTTTAAGGATAAATTTTCAATGATCAAATGAAATTTGAGTGTCAGTCGGTTTTTTTTATAGCAAGATACATAGCTCACAATTCTTTGTCATGTAAACAAGGCTATATATAGTGCCCTGTATTTGTTTACAAAGGTTTAATATACACTTACCAGTGAAAAAAAATTTTTAAGCAGATTTGTAAATCTTTTTATTTATCTTAAGCATAAACAAACAGTTCCTAAGGTTTAACATATTCATTTTAGGTCTAAAACTGGAATTTGATTTCAACATTCAAAATATTAGCAAAAGCGTTGTTTACATAGCAAAGAACTGTAAGTTTTAACTCAACGAATGATACTCAAATTATGTTGACTATTATAATTAATACCTTACTAAAGCATTGTAAACACTAAAATTTTCGAAAAAAATAATTTTTGACAAAATCGTTCTATTATAAATACCTTACTAAAGCATTGTAAACACTAAAATCGAAATAAATAATTTTTGACCAAAATCGTGACCATGTCCCTTTAATAATGCTGGGCAGCAATTTTATTGCGTGACAACAAATTAAAGGTGACAACTGTCGTTATGTAGTATGGTTGTAAAGAGTAGATATACAAACATATTCATTTAAATATGCTACAAAAAGTTAAACCAACCACCACTCACCCCGAACAAGATTAAAAAACTAAGAAAAACTGGAATGTCTCAATAAAAGCACGGATCCCGAAATCCAGTCAGAGAATTAGACAGCAGTTGTTTTTATCAATATGCCTTATTAATGTTTTATTTAGAGTTAAATGAAACGAATTCACAATAGACAATAATTTCACATCGCTTGTAGCCTATCCGGAGAAGAACGACAACTGATTACATGAAATGAATGTAAAATATGTTATTTTCATCAACACGAGATTTAGTTTTATGACATGTTTATATTCTTAAGTACAAAAAGCATTTTGATGCGTTTCAAAGATGAACAATGCTCTATACAATACAAAAGCGTACATTTTTTTCCGGGGGTGGGGGGGGGAGGGGTAATAGATAGGGGAGGGGGTAAAGACTACTTTAAAAAAAAATTTGCTGCGTAAATTTTATAAGTTTAAATTTTACATCCGTCCGGACCACCCTACCCCTTAGATCCGCCAATTTACTGTATCATGCTATCAATGAAAATAATTTGATCCGACCCCCCCCCCCTCTCCGGTACATTCACGAAAATATTGTTTACAAATGAATGAACATTGATTGTTTTTATCTTTGTTCTATAAATATGCTAGGATGTTCTTGATTTCCTGTTTATACTACGTAAACGATTATTTAATGATGCCTTAGTTTCATTTTTTCTTCTTTATTTTTTTTGAGAGAGAGAAAAAAAGTTCGATTTTTTACATGTAGAGTTCTGCGCTTCGTCGTCAACTCTCAATATTTGTCCGGCTGTGCACGCCCTTTCTTAGATTAGAATTTTATACAACGAAGTGCACAGTGTGGATAAATCAGATATTTCTAGTAAGCCGTGCCAAATTGGACCTACATGTACATGCTGATATCACCGATCCCCTCTCTGGAAAAGACTATGTTAGGTACAAAATAAAAGGTAATCCGCTGTAAGATTCACCTGGATATGTCTTTGTGTTTAAAATGTACACAATTTCAGATTATTTGGCAAAAAACAAATGACGTGTTTGGACTATTCATAGAGAAAAACAAATCCAAAATATATATCGATAAAATGGATAGAAAAAAAGACAATGTTAGGTTGGGCAAAACTTTTATCCACATGCGTTTTTTGTTAACCCATGAAATTTGATTTTCGGTCTTACAATTACGTTTAAAATAAACACAATTGCAGAAAATTAAGATTAAAATTCCAATTCCAAATTGCATAATAATAATACACTGTAATAATTAAGAGAAGAGGTATAAAATAGTTTTCAAGTATATTTCAAATAAATGCATGTACTCAAATAAAAGTCAATTTCAGGTATGCTTCAATATCATTCTTCTGACGAGATGTACATCTGAAATGGAACTTCCTCAATTACTCTGATAAAATCAATATTTGAAGTGTCTTGAATTATCTTTATATTTATGATTTTATATTGGATTTTCTCATTAATCCGAAATAATCAATATTTGGAGTGTCTTGCATTATCTTTATATTTGCAATTTTAATTTGAATTTTCTTATTACTCCGATATAATCAATATTTAGAGTGCCTTGCAAACTCGGATTGTCTTTATGTCTGCATTTTGATCCTCTGAAGTATTTCACGGCGATTTCATTTACAATTCAATATAAAAGATATATGAAAACCACGACGTTCATTGAAATGAAAGTTTTTACAATCTGCACACTTTTTTGTTTATTGAATTTTAAAACCACAGTCTGCATATCAATTTATTTGAATGACAGTTTTGAAAATTTTGCGACGGTAGGATTCGACAAGTAACAAAAGAAATTTCTAACATTTAAAACTCTTAAAGTAAGAGCCGAGTGCATACAGAAATATACATTTTATAAATACTGATTATGACTCAAATGAGATAAATCAATTAAAAAAATATCCAGAAACTTACCCAAGACTGAGCGAATCAAAATCAGGGATTCTATATTGCCACACAAAATCATCCTCGAAGTCAATATTAGCCATGTTGATCTTATCACAATAGTGTTATCGCTTTTTACACTATTTTCTCAATATTTGAAAAGACAAATCCTAAAAGAAAAACCACGATCGGATTTCACTCAGCACTTGTTTTTCCCCATGTTACGGTGCAAACCATCGCTGTGCAATGTTGACATTTCCTATCTAAAAATAACGGTCCTGATTGAAGAGCACCATTTTTTTTTTTTTGTCGGTGCCAAAAAAATCAACCAAGGGCCAGAAGGCAATGGCATGAAATTATAATAAATGGTCCGAATTAAATAGGTCTCTCGACGGTTGCGCAGACACTGAGCATCCATAAAGATTTTTAAGCTGAACTCGTGACACAAACTATTTTAAAAATCCTAAATTAAATTCAAATTCACAATGGACGCCGGTTCAGATTCTCTAATATCATTTTACTTCAGGCGTCTTTCGTTAAAAAGAAGACAAAACAATTCTATATCTTCATTATCGTGGATTTGACATGCCTAGTTGATTTAATTAATAGACGTGTATACAACGGGCGACATGTTATTGATAAGTATTGAGGCTAATGTTTCAGCGCCATGTATTGGTCTTACGACCATTTACCTTGATATGTATATATATAAAGCTAATAATGCGACGTCCACCTCGTTTCAATGCGAATTTAAATGGTCTTAGTTGTATAGTAAACATGGGGCTGATTCAGATTAAATACACTGTTTCGAATATTTTTGATTGTGGTGATTGAGCAACCCAAATAATGCCTGCGCTGATAGGATTGAAACTTTAGAGTAGACAGATTTGAGATATCGTTGTATAGTGCAGTTTCTTTTAAATAATGACACAAGTAATATCAGCCTGCGTATTTAAGGTTCTATTGAGTCGGATACCTAAAATTAAACCCTACCCTCGTTATTCTAAAGCGAAAACTAATGAAACGGAAAAAGAGATAAGGATCAATTTCTCTAGTAGATTTACATGTGCAGTGTTGTTAAAATGTATGTATACATTTGAAATCATTTACGTTTAATTAAATTACATACAAAATGCAACTCTGTATAACTATGTCCAACCGTCAGCTGCCGTAAACGTTTTTAGAGTTTGGTTGTTTGTTTGTTTGGATTTTTTTTTTGGGGGGGGTGTTTGTTTGGGGTTTTTTTTTTTTGGGGGGGGGGGTGATTTTTTTTTAATCAAATAAGCAATCTCTAGCACATTCAAAAAGATATTTTCTTAAATATCTACCTTTATTTACATGTAAATAAAACGATTGGTACTCTGCCAAAGAACTGTTCACCATTTCAAGATCAACCTATGATCTGGGTGCAAATCATTAATAGGCTTTTTAAAAAAAATCAAATTCAACCAAAATTAATTTTAAAACAAAATCAATTATTCAAGGTGATAAGAATTATTTGTCCTATATATATTTTGAAAATCGAAAGTTGTTAAAACGTACCTCATGAAATTAAAATATCTATTAAACTGGGGAGTTATGTGCATGAAATACACATTTAAACATGAAATTTCATCCATATTTCACAAACTTTGCATATTATGCAATAATATATTATTGCCTGCTTACATGATGCTAAAAATTATTGGTTCAAGTACATGGGCATAACCGGCATGTACCTGTGTTCAAATATACATTGGAATGTTCCGTAAAATTAAATTCATCCAATAGTATATGAAATTTGCTAATTGCAAAACAGTAATTTAGTAGATGAATGTTTGAGGTGTTTCTGTGGATTCAGTTACACAGACAGCACTGTGGCAACGCACTTTGAAAAAATTACGCACTTTGAAAAAAATTTTCAAAGTGCGTTAAATTTGGGACCAAATCAACGCACTTTGAAAAAAATTTTCAAAGTGCGTTAAATTTGGGACCAAGTTAACCCACTTTGAAAAAATTTTTCAAAGTGCGATATGAAGGTACATCAACATTTTTTAGTATCGAGACACTTAAGGCACTTTGAAAAAATATGTATAAATCTGGAATTGAATTTCAAATTTGTTTATGGTATGATGATTTGCTAACACCAGTAAATCGAATTTACCGTATTTTAGAACGGGGATGGGGACTGTTGTGGGGGTTAACCAAAGATACAGGTCAATTACCAGTACTTCATTTAATTGATTACAGGAAGAAGGTCCACTACCCCTAATTTTTTCCTTCCAAAACCTGTTATTCAGCAACTTGGAGTAAACGTTTAAGATTGGAAAAAGAAATATGCTTTGTTGCAAATTAAGTACAGTGATATTGAAAAAAACGAACTGGCCAAACAGTAATTTCTCCAATGGTATGCTAAAGAATCTGTAAGAGTTTCAACATAAACCCTCTTTTCAAATTCTAATCACTCAAATAAATCACTTCATTATGAAAAAAAAAATACATTGACAAACATTGAATTATTATAAACTTAAAAATAGGCATTAGGGTTTGTGGTTTTTTTTTCTCGCACTGAACTTCTAAAAGATCATATTGTTTTTGATAAACATAACTAAGGTATCCTTTTTTCACATTATGTTTGTTTACAAGCACATGCAATTGAAGCCAGTTGAAATATGTTATACATTGATCTCCATTATCAATATATATAAATCATTATATCAATATATATAAATCATTTTCGTTTCTGGCATAGCCCAATGTACCAGATAAGAAGTAAATGTTGACGTAAACTACATTGCTTAGAAATTGCCTTTTCATTTTTTGTGTATGCATTGGATAATTCAAATCTCCCGAGTTATGCTTTATGTGTAAATTGTCAAACTACGTAAGCTTAAGAGAAAAGATAAATATTATAATCGAGAAACTGTTTATCAAGTTAGCTTATAATGCATTGGGTTCTTTTTTTAAAATATATCCCATTGAGCTAAACAAGGTTAAAACAATCATTTATTGTATATAAAAGTATCAATTATTTCGACTAAACCCTGAACAATTTTTTTTCAAAGTGCGTTGATATCGACGATATCAACGCACTTTGAAAAAAAAAAATATTTTTTCAAAGTGCGTTGACTTGGTCCCAAAATTAACGCACTTTGAAAAAATTTTTCAAAGTGCGTAATTTTTCAAAGTGCGTTGTAACACAGCACTATAATATAATCATTGGCTATTATGCACTGTTGCGCAATATTTGTTTACAAAATCTGTCTTTTTTTATGGAAGCCTATCAGAATTGTTTACGGTACATGTACAATGGTTGTTGGGTCCACATTCATACAAATCACCTTTGTCCCCCCCCCCCCCCCAAAAAAAAAAAGTTTGTCCTTGTTGCAAGGTACATTGTAACAACGAGTATGAACATCTTTTTATTTCTTATCCACACTGCGCATGCGTAATAAATATCCACTGATGCACATTAAATTGAGTCTGTAGGCATTATGTTTTATACCGAACTGTTGCTCAATGAACGATCAAATATGAAACAACACATTCATAACTGCTGATTCTCAATAACCATAAAAAAAAAACAATCAGTGGTCGTGTGTTTGTTTTTGAATTTTGTACATGTGTCTTTTACTAATTAACAATTTTTAATTGTCAATGAGTCCATGACATAAATAATTGACTAATTGGCAATTAAAAACTGTTAATTAGTAAAAGACACGTGTAATGAACTTAATCCAATTAAAAACTATTTAACACTTTTTCACTTACAAATAAACAAAACAGAATGATGATAAATTTTGATAAAACTCTAATATATCTGTGAAAAAAAAAATTACTACGACAACTTACTTGATTTTAATTGGCAAAGTGTTAGACATATTTCTGTAGAACGTTTTCTCCATCAGCAAGCTGATTGCCGGGGCTTTTGGGGTCGGGGGCTTCGTGGGAAACTCGGACGTGTTCGGTTTAGAATCCACTTCCTGTATAAGTTGAAATGGTGGCACAAACGAGTAACTCATGATGGCCGGCGATGCGTGCGCATGCGTAACGGGAGAAGATTGAACACTCAAGGAAGTCCCACCGGAAATGGAACCATCTACTTCCGTCATCAGATGGAAGGTAGGAACGAAAGCGTATCCGATGGCGGAAGACCTAGAAGGGGTGGCTATTCCTCCGCCATCCAGCTCCGAGCTAGGACAAGCATCCATGATGACCAGCCTATAGATATGATATCACAAGCTATGAAGTCTTTATTTAAACTCTTCGTAATCTTACATAGATATAACGGGGATAATGGTAATAATAGGAAAAAAGAAAAACGTTATTGATTTTCATTAATATTGTGCATAAAGACTGGCCGTCTTTGTTCAAATTATGTTGGGATGTTTAAAACCGTTTAGTTTCACTTGTAAAGCAAATCATATGTCTATTGTTCGGGATCTAACATGTAAACATTGAAATCATTTATTAATAATGCACGATGAGCGAAAAAAAAAATGAATGACTTTCACTCCATCAGATTATCAGTTTTTATTTACCAGAAACAGCAGGGCATTTTCATTATTAAATTTTTACATTATAACGAACAGTACTCGAGTATAAACGTCATAAAAAATAAGTCAAAGGGGAAAACATCGGAACAATAAGAGTTTATAAAAAAAACCACAGAATTCCTATCAGTAAATGCCAATAGATAATAAAATGTTCATACCTGTTATATAATGTGTAATAATTCGCAAGCTCAAATCATGAACAGTATATTGGAGACTTTAATACAGTGATATGAAGTTAAATCGCGTAAATGAACGAGATTTGAAAGTGTTTTGAATGGATTTCTGACAGCTTTGTAATGTTGCCAATGAACTTAGAATTATTTTATTGTTTTACAAGCGCAGGGAAAGAACATCCAAAAATATCCAGAACTTAGCGTCTGTATTACGGGTTCATTCAAAAATGAGTTCCAGAATTGGTAATTTCCTTTTGAATCTAAAATAATCGATAGCTTATAATTCTGATTTCAAACAAAAAAAATTCTAGACATATTCCTTTACAATAAAAAAACCTTGTTCAAAACTCAGATTAATGCTATACTTTACAAATAAATTATATCCATAAACTAACCAGCTACTGAATCTGCATTTTGCTTCTACATATGAAATATATTTATTTACAAAGCTGTTAGGACTATAAGAAGTCAACCTTTTTTTATTTTATTTCATGCCATTTAAATGAAAGACGTTGTTTTGACTGTACTTTCATATCTACGATCTACACAAACAAGATCCCTTTAAGTGTTAACATCTCTAGCCCAAACAGTGTGAATTTAAATTCTTCTAAACTGACATGTTTATAGTTCATAAACCCGTCATTGAAAATGTTCAACAATAACCCTTCAATCAAATCTCGTTATCACTACATTGATATTTGTCAGCTACTTCAATTTTGGTCTACCCTGTATGGGCAACTGTCCACCTTTTAAATTATTAGTCACAAAATCAGATTAACTACTTTTTATCCCTTCCGATTATTGTTCTTTTATCTAGCTTTTATTTTTATGATTTAAGTGAAAAGGGTTTATGAATGCCCTTGTGAGTGTGCAAATATTTGTGATGGTCTTGGAAGGCAAACAAAGATATTTGTGTTGAGAATAGGTTTATCTTGTCAAAACCTTAAAAGTGCAATTTTCTGTCACCCCCTGTTAAAACCTCTTACTATCAATGTAGATAAAATTTATTCAGACATTTATTTATAAATACCAATCTTTTTTTAGATAAATTTAATTTGAATGCACAATTTTAATTTTACGTTGCCCAACATTGGAAGAGATTTACACTATTCGTCTTATACATGTACAGATGATGTGTAAAGAGTTTTATAGAGTAAGAACTATGGATTCTATGCAATACATGTCCATGCGGGGTTAAGACTATTCTAAGACCTTTCAAAAGAGCAGGTCTAGGTATTTGCACTTGCGAACATTGACTTTTTTGATTCATATACATCCAGTCGATATTAATCGCATTAAATCGTAACCTATAAATTTAATTCTCTCTCTCTCTCTCTCTCTCTCTCTCTCTCTCTCTCTCCGACTTCGTCTGTCGTCGATATACTCCCAACAGGTCTATAAAAACGTGTATCGATTACACCAAAATACTATATTTGTATAATATTCAGCTACTTTAAAGTTTTGCAAAGAAATATTATAAGGTATTGGAAACTTTTTCACTATGGTCCTAATTACAAAAATTGACAATTTAACACGAGTTAAATTAACCAATTCCGTAAATCGACGGCGTTCAGTTCAGTTTATATACATCTAGATGTGGAGGTGGAGTCACACGGTGTTTCATATCATGGGGAGGGGGGATATTTCAAAAGTCTATAAATATGTATTCTTCCGAACTTTCAGAGATCTACCTCCCCACGCCCACCCCCTTACCATTGCACCTCGGGCTCGCGAGCACCGGAACAGCTAAAAAAGTGTTTGCATTCAGCTTTCAGAAACAGTCATTGCACTATCCTTTGAATTTTCTGATATACAACTACTTGAACACAAATATTAACATAGTCATAATCGTGGTGTATATTCGTAAATTTGCATATACATGTATAACATGCAACAACCTTGTCGCTCAACAAATCGTTTCATGATATTTATCACATGAACACTCTACTTACCCAACCATTTTGTCAGGTGCAATCCCTGGGCTGATGTCTGGAATACACAAATTATATCAACCTCTTACTAATGTGAAAAGCATATCCTCAAAAACAGGTTTTCTATTACAAGTTTTTTAAAACATTTTCTCTTTCTTTCACAATCTGTTTTACAAAGTGCCACTAGCATCCGGTTTCAATAAATGTCTTTTAATGTGTTCATTTGCACCACATTTTCATTTCCTTCTTTTCTTTACCTATTCTGGATTACTACACAAGAGACAAAAGAATGAGATATACTATAGATATACACAAAAGAAGGGGCGAGCTTATTTCACTTGATTAATAATGACAATGTAAATAGTTCGACGAAATCACAACAATGAATATTTGTCTTCGCCCTTATCGAATTTGCCAGGGTTCTTTTATTTTCCCTTCTGCGAGAATACACCTTTTAAAACACTAAGTACTGTCATACCCCCATTAAGCACAGGAATAAAGAGAATAATAAAATGAGACGTCCGTTCGCACACGCTTCTTTTCCTCTTTCGGTAGTTTTTTTTTAAGACAAGAAAATACACGGATTTAGTGGTTTTGTATCAGAAAAAAGTAAGAGATTTTAGAAATGCACCTGTTGAGAAAAATCAATCGGAAAGAACACAATAAATAGGCTACCACGTGGACAAGAGTGGCTTATAGATGTTTCGAAAACAGGACATTTTTTGTATAGCAAAGTTTCATGCAGTCTTTATTGTGAGAAAGTAGTTTTATGTGTGTAGGTGGTCGCTTCATTGATAATTGAAAACACTACGGGTAAATTAGATCAAATGTTAATGGGAGTTAAAGGTCAATCATGATCGATGAACATAATCGATAATTGACTAATACATCAATGATGGACGGCTCATATTTACAGGTAGGTCTGAGATAAAGGAAAACAAAAGCGAACATAATATGCGCTTCAATTTAGAACCATTTTAACAAGGCCTTGGATTTTCAGTAGGACGTAACTACAGTCTGACTAAAGCCAGCCCCTACTAATTCACTTCTTTTGAAGTGAATTAGTAGGGGCTGGCTTTAGTCAGACTGGACGTAACTTCTTGCGTCAAAACAAGTTAAAAATGACGCTGGTTTCAAGCAAAATGTAACACCGATTGCATAGTATGAGCTCAAAAGCCAGACAAATCTTGTTGATTTCAAAGAGCCATATGGCTGAGTGGCCTACAATGAAATAGACAGTCCTACGTCACAATGCTGTTTGACACAACTACCCAAAGTCCAAGCTCTTGTTAAAATGATTCTATAATAAACACAGTGTTTTTTCTCGCCTTTTTTTTAATAAAAAATTTAATACGCAAATATGATGGGGCATTTTTTTTAACAAAAAACTTGCACCATTTAAAAAATATATCACAAAGACTTTGCAAATCAAGTGATAAAAATATAATTATGCACATAATTCATTTTAGCATAATGGGTAGTTGCTAGTATTTAACTTTTGCCACTGAAAAAAATCGCAAAAATAATTTGTATCATTGGATGCAACTTTTAATATGAATCTTATTTAAAATGATCCTTGAGAATATTTTAACTTGCTTAGAACTGTGCATTAAAGCGTATACGTATCGTGAGTTGGATCCGCCCTTGATTGTATTTAATAGTATTTTCCGGTCTCTTATTTTGGTAAGGAATGGGTTTTTACACAGTCTTAACAAAAATTCACATCAACCTAATCACCCAATCTCCCCGAAATAATGTGATAAAAAAATATTCCTTGTCATTTGAAAGTCTATTATACGCTGTCCCAATTTTCTGCTTCCGCCAATTTTTGCATTTATTTATATAATAATTTCAATAATATTTAATACCTCAGATTTCAATACACATCGGTATCCAAAAATTAAAAGTCTGCGGGGATTTTGCATTGGGAACGACCTGAAAAGTACCCGGATAACAACGTTAAAAAGTTATGCGAGGTGTATCGAGTACTTCCGAATGAAGAACAAAAAGCTTAAGTATACTGATCAAGAACAAAAGATCCATACCTTGTATTTGCTTGTTACAATCCTTAACTGGTCGACTCGCTTCGTCTTTTGGATAGGAACTTGATTTCGTAACTGCAATATTTATGTTTTTGTTTCTTCATTAACCTATTCATATACAATTCTTATCTGAATTTACGTACTTCACATTACATACACTTAACACATTACATAGTATTTTGTATTGCCGGAGACCCTGAGATGAATGTGTTGTAAATTAAATGTTGTCAAATTGCCATTTGTGATTTCCATCGTACCAAATATTGTAGGAATATATTAAAGGCTATCACCAGGTCGTCAAATTAAAGGACATTTAATTGATAAAATAGTCCACTGTTTATATGCACTTTTGAAATTGCGTAATCCAGACCATCTTCGTAACTTTTCTATCTGATTCCTCTTTGTTTAAAAGACGCCACAGATATTTTCAACTATATATGTGCATGCATTACTGTAATGTGCAATGATGAAATGTAATATATTTGTAAACATATACACAAGTAAATCGGTTTTTACTCCTTTATTATCTTTAAAAGTACCCCCCCCCCCCCCCGTTTACGTGTAGCCATTGATTCTTCTTGCATTGTTACCTAATGATACAAATTTATGTGACGGTTGCAGACAACGGAAAGATCTTCGTTGTGTTGATTAATGTCGATTACTTGCAGTTTAACTGACTTCTTGAAGATCTAGAGTTATGGCACTTTGACTTTAAAACGCCTTAATATTCAAGTAATATTTTCGCTCCTTGTATGGAGCTTTTCGCTCTCGTGTACAGCCTCGTTCTGTGACATATGTTTTTTTGAATACGCTGCATACGTACACGTACTAATACTGACGCTTCAATGATTTCGTAATAGAGTCATTAAAGCTACTTACATCATTGTTAATGACAGCATGAAAAAGAAAATACGTAAATGAAATTAAACTCAAAGTATGTAAGCCAGCATGTGCGGATCTACTAGTACTTTGTGTGGGGGTGGGAGGAAGGGGGTTGAGGACCCCCCCCCCCCCGGAAAATTAAAATCTATAAATATACATAGTAAAATTATCACAAATACATGTATGCATCGGACCCCACTGGCAAATACATTTATCCCTCGCAACCCTCTTCCCCCACGAAAACTTTTCTGGATCCGCGCATGCTAAGTGTTGATTGATAGATGCACAGTTTTTAGACATTTGGATTTAAACTTTAAATGTTTGACGTAATTGTTAATCCTTAAAAAAAAGTTTTTTTCTATATACTGTTCGTAAGTGTTGGAATAAATTAGATGAAATTCATTTTGAAAAAAAGATTTTACCTGAAACAATTTTTGTAATTTGCAATTGAGTCTTAACTAAAAGAAAAACCAAAAAAAAAACCCCTTTTTAAATGCTATTTTCTGCAGTCAAATACGACATGTGTGCATTAAAAATGTTATGATTTTATAAAATCTGGCAATTCCTTAAAAGCAAGTCTGGAACATATAAAAACAAATCCGACACTTTACACCAATTCTCTTAAATTTGTGAATTTAAATAAATGCAACAACTAAGAATTTTACTTTTATTTGCTAAGTGTTAACAATTTTTCAAAGTCTTGTTCATTTCTGTTTGACATGGCAATGTAGTTAAACGAACATTTAAGAAACTGATATAATGTCAAATATTTTTCATAATATCTTATGTAATTGTACGAATATGAAATGTTAACTGTTAATGATAATAAGTGGAAACTTATTCAATTTAAATTTCACAATTTTTATTAAGACCAGAACATAAAACGTCAATTTACTTTTGTATCCACGTTTTAAAAAACTCATTTTAAATGTATGAAGATTTAGCACAGTTTAATAATATACCTTTTTCTAAATCCATTCCAGGTTTTTTGTTTTGGGATTCACGTTTTTAACATAATAGTTTTGTAATCAGAAATAACAAAAAAAAAAAAATTAAAATTAAATCTAAAGAGCCCTTATATAAAAAGTTATTACTTACTTACTCTAAGTTTTGCTGTTGAAAGACGGGAGGCATTGAAGTCTCTGACTATACAAGTCTATTCACTATACAACAATATGAATTATTTCACTTTATCAAGCCACTTTTATACATTTTGATCGAAAGCGAGCACCACAAACAAATGATGTATCAACGAAAGAGAAAAAAAACCCGCTTCAAGTTTAAAAAAAAACCGTTACAGATTGTCAATACAAATGAACACATAGGGTGAAAATAAGTGTTAGTCAAACAAACCCCGTTCCTTCAAAGGCTGCAAGAAGTCAATATCTAAAGCTCGATTGTGTTTACACAGACCCTCTTATTCGCACTTCTCTCCTGTCATATTATCATCCTCGAAGACGTTAACTTCGTATACACCAAACGGATTACGACATAAGCATTGATCAATGTTTTCGATGTCGTGCATGGTTGAGAGTTTCTCATTTTCCTGAGTACACAGCAAGAGGAGTGATTGAAAAATCTCAAGTGTTTCGTTCGCAGTCGGTCACAAAGAACGTCGCCCTTTCTTCACCTGAATGTCTTGAAACTGTCGATTTTTGACCGACCTCGGGGCTGTTTCCATAATCACTGCCTGACTCTTTGACAACTAACGTCGAATCCATATCTACCGGTTTCACGTCCCTACCCGGGAGAGACTTAGTACTTTCTATCTGCGGGCTCTCAATGTCCAAACTTTTCAAATGTTCATCAATCGGGGTCACCCCTTGGTTCTCCTTGATGTATCTATCCTTGTCGTCCTTAAGCTCATTCTCATCTTGGTCAATCTTTTCTCGATTCTCGACGTGATCCCCTCTCGCCTGGGTAACGGCATTGTCTCTTGGGTCAGTTTTATCTCCTGAGGCCAAAGTCTGATCTATAAAGTCCATGGCCCGCCGAGCTTCGTTTATCGTATCAGCGATGTCCTGCATGGATTCCTGATAAAGATTACTATAACCCGTATGTAAGCCCTTATAAATCCCCTCTTGGACTCCCCGAGTTGCAGGGGAATCTCCTTTACTTCGAGATTCCCCACTCTTTGACCTAACAATCTCTTCAATGACGTCGCAGTTAGTGTCTTGCCGTGACCAGCGAGGAACCATGATTTCTCCCGAGGAAATGTTGCTCAGTTCTCTTATGACGTCATCGCCTGATTTATACGCAATCCGGATAGACATGCGTACGTCTGAAGGGGCTTCGCTGAAAACTTTGGTGGATCGAGTGAGGTTGCTTTCTTCTCTTTCCGTGATGTCTGTGAGATTGCATATCTGTGGAAAGATCCTAGTACTCTGTTTTGGGTTAGCAGCTCTTCCACCGTTATGCATCTGCAAGGCAGTCATAGATAGAGGAACAAATGCGGCACTGTCCCCTGATTGCTGCAGATCGTCTGTTACAGTATTAAATTTTTGATTACTATTTCTTGAGCTTGATATCTGAGAATTGCTCGCATTGGCATCAAACTCATCATTGCTATCGTCTTCATTATCATCGTCATCATTATCATCACCAAAAACATCGCCTTCATCTCCTTCGTCGTCCAACTTGAGCCGGGGTACATCCTGGTTTGTGGAGCTTTTATCGGGTACGTATGAATCCTCGTACTCGTCGTCGGCGTCAGAATACGAATAGTCGGAGAGGTGAAAATGAGGGGTCTGGTAGTCTGTGTTTTCAGATATGCGACTTTGAGGCGGCGCAATGGGATACAAGGATGTTTTCCTTGTGTATTTATTAAGGGACTCGTTATACACTGGGCGAATGTTCATCATCTCTAAAGAATACTCCTCGTTTGGTACATACGAACCTCGGAGACGAGGCCGTGAGTTGGTTTTGTTCAGTCGTTTAACGCGTTTACTATTCATCAATGAAGAATGAACATAATGGACGTTTCGGTTCGCATCAAACACTTTTTGATATCGATTCTTGAAGTCCTTTAATTCTTTGGACGTTACGCTAGCCGTGTCTTGCTGTATGCGCACAGGAAATCCATTCAGTAACGACACATCACTCTGTAACCGTTGATCCCCAAACTGATTCAAAACGAGGTCGAAATCAGAATCATAACCAGAAGTCCGTGTTTCCGTGTCCGTGGTCACGGTTTTGGTTTCGCTATTATCTTTTTCTTGTCTCTTTGCTGGCTTCCTCCCTCTGGTTTGTTTATGACACTTGCTACAGTTTCGTTTGGTGTGTTTGCACAGGGAGTTTATTGGCATGGCTTGAAATAGATGATTTGTTGTGTTGCAAGCGTCATACTTTGTCCCCATCCCGAGTTGATAACTCTGGCTTCTGCTGGTGTACATTCCATTTTTGTAATCGTTGACAAACCTGGCTTTTAATAATTCGGGATCTGTTTTCTCTTTTACCATTTGTCTGAAACATTAAAACGGTTCCCATTATTAGAAAATAAACGCATCGTTAGTGTATAGCTATATACATGTACAATGTAGTTACTTAGTTTACTTAGTATTTTATATACTTAAAACACATTGTTCTACCAATCATTTTATAAAAAAAATCCTTAACTAGCATTTAGGTGTTGAAAGCAAACACATTTAAATAAGCGCAAAAAAAACTTGATACATTGTATCAAATTATTGTATAAGAATCTAAAACATTTTTTAACCTTTATACTCACTTAATTTTGATTGGCAGATTGTCCATACTACGACTCACGGCCTGATTGGTCCGCTCACGTTCCTTTTGGAGTTTAAGGATGTACCTCTCGGACACCTCGCGACTTGACAACCCCTGCAGTGGGTCCGGTTTCGCCGACAGTCCTATGCGGGCTGGTGGAACACGGAGGGATGCCGCGGTGGGGATCGTCCCTCCTTTTATTAGATCCTGCCAGGCGGATGACTCTTCCTTCGTGACCACGTCTTCTCGGCTGCAAAGATACCTGAATTAAACA
Organism: Magallana ariakensis; assembly: GCA_020458035.1. Classification (NCBI taxonomy): domain Eukaryota; kingdom Metazoa; phylum Mollusca; class Bivalvia; order Ostreida; family Ostreidae; genus Magallana; species Magallana ariakensis. The sequence continues at coordinate 59,030,281 of CM035813.1, forward strand.
GCTGTTTCCAGCTATTCTGGAGTTATGATCTACAACTGCTACTGGTATATATAAATAAAGCGATCCCTGATTCATATGACATCAGAGTTTTGAAATTTTTTGAAGGCACAATTAGGGAAAACTGTCGTTTGCTACAGTACTTAGATTTGATATGGGTTGATTTGTTTTGAAAATTTAACAGGAGCAATTTCGCGTTTATTGTATTTTGAACGACTGTAATGGATAAATTGAGTGTTTAGTAAAAGAATTATTTCAGGAGATATTTGAGTTACATTCCTAGCATAATTTATATACATATTAAATACTGTAAGTATGTTATAAACTATTAACTTTAATTTGATTTTATATCTTTATTTGTAGGCACTTTGAAATTCCCATGAGTTTTTTGCTATACATTTCTCGGTAGTTAAGAGGTTGGTTCGAAACTAACATCACATTACCAAATCAGTTTAAATCATCGTCAATATATAGTAATAGTGACGCCATCCATCATATGTCATATTGACCCTTAGTTTTTCTATTTTTGGTCACGAAATAATTATGCTTCTAAAAAGAGATGTTTGCTTTCCGCAAAAAAGAAACTGAAAATTGAATTGATCTGTTAACCTTAGTTCTATATATTGTATGTTTACATTACGTACCGTGTCCAGCTAAGTTTCCTTAAACACACTCGACCGCGACATTTAGCTTCCGTTTTCGCCATGATGATATTTACATCCAACATTTATACTTCACCGCCATAATTTGTTTAGCAGGATTCACTTTTTCAGCAGTATATATTTGAAGCCTTTCACAAAAATCCCTTTTGCGTTAAAGTGATTTTCTAGATAAATGTGTTGATAACCTTTTTTCGAACGTTTTAAAAATGTTAAGAACGAATAAAAAGAAAAAAAAATCTACCACGTTTTTTTTATGAAGATTGTGAATCAATTTGACGGTCTTAATCCCGTGAATTCGTTGATCCTAATGGCTTCTTTTGTAGGTATTAATGAGAATTTTATGTATAACCTATGTCAAAAATTGTTCATTGAAATTAATAAGCAAATGGTTGTAAGAAATCGATAACGAGAGAAAGTTTTCCCGCTTTTTATTTGGGAACCGTTAAAGTTACAAATATTGGTTTTGTGAATTCTAATTATCAGGACATTGTCCTAACTCCTGACTAAGCTTTTAACCCTATTTATTGGTTAAATACCGTCGTGTATTTGCTACTTAATGTAAAAGTTGCGCAATCTCGTAACTTTCTGGCAGTTAATTTGTTTTCTTGTAATCCACGGGGCACGTTAGGGGGAAAAAAAGGCAGATTTAAATCTGAATCTTTATAAGAACTTTTGACCGTGGAATGTAACCAGCTCATGTTAATACATTATTAGATTTTCTTATCAAAACATGTTCACCTTATTGAAAATTGCAGGTGCTTAAGCAATTTTTTTTCAAAACTTGATTTCGAAAACTAAACATGCATTCTTTTTCATATCATTGAATAAAACTTTATCAAATTTATGAAAAAAAATTAACTTTCGGGGATTACAGAATTCACGTATATTTTTTAAAATCACAAATTAAAAAAAAAATGCTTATACATGACACTAATGACTTTATACATGTATTAGCTAATAAAACCAGTTACGTTTATGTCATGATTAAAGTGCATGATAAGATAACAATAAGAGTTCATATATCAATTTATCAGATACTGACGGCATTAGATTTTATCATTGAATATAGCAGGCCTTGATAATCAGGTTAGTCACAGAACAGTGTATTGGAACAATCGCCCAAAGAGACAATTGTTGTCGTTCCCCTAACACAATTACATGTATATAAAATCAAATAAGTTCACTGTAATGTCCTCTTTAAATTTTTCAAAAATTGTCTCTTTTCTTAATCTTGCGGAATGAGTAGACAAGCATACATAAAAAGAGAAGACTTGTGTATAAAATGTAGTTTAAATTTTACATTTTCTTAAAATTGCACCCCCTTAATCATGTCAAAATTAAAAGACCACCGCAGGTTTTTGAGTTTTCTTTATTTACTGAACCGTTTCATGTACTGCGATCAATGCACGACAAAAGAGGTTAAATGGCCCGCTTAGGACATATAAAAAGACCGAACTTATCTAGTTTATGAAGTGTATTATCAATGATCAGTTCCTAAAGATCAAATAAAAGAAGAAAAATGGGGGAGATCACGTGACATGTCTCGTGGCGTGTGTCGTCTGCCTAGAGAACAGAGTGCAACCGATTTAAATGAATTTATAAAACTGAGACGTGTAGTTTGCATTTGTATTTCAAAAGCAGGGGATTTGTGAACACTGCTTTTGTACATACAGTTCATTGTACCCATTGTTTTGTTGGTTTGTCTTTTTTAAAAAATATTTTGTTAATAATTTACAAAGCATGATAAATCTTTGCTATTATATTTCATAAGTATTAAGGCATGTTAGGCGCAACAGAATAAATAAATGTAAATATGTTTTTTTTTAATAATGTAAGCATGACTTATGGCAATGCATCTTATATTTTTCTTGAAAATATTTATACGCAGGAGAAAATACGAAGAATCAAGATGACATTGTCAAGATTTTTCAGTCGTTGTAAAAAAATGTACATTTCATAGACGCCCTTTGTCCCCGGTATGAAAAATGCCGCTAAAAAAAGCTATCAACATTGCTTTTTTTAAGACATACCTTTAATATATACAAAAATGCCGCTAAAAAAAGCTATCAACATTGCTTTTTTTAAGACATACCTTTAATATATACAAAAACTGGTCCCTAATTTATGTCAACCAATACATTAAACTTTGCATTTAATTTTATTTAATTAATTTTAGTTGTGTGAAAGATAAAGATGTTAATTTTGACTTGTTTATTTCGGAAAGGAATTTATCAATGAAATCAAGAAAGAAAGTTTAGGGGTTCCACTGCCATAGTAACGGTCATGTCTGTCTAATAAACAGAGGGCTGGTAGACAGACACTCAGACAAGGTGTCCGGCGTATACTGAACGATGATATGATGCTAAGGGGAAATCGTTTGTGTCACCCTTTGACACGGTCCAAATTTTTAAAAACTAGAATAGAATAACATGAAAAGTGGTTTCGAGAAACATAAAAGGTAATGAAATATACAGTCTTATGTACATGTATATCCTTTTGGTTAACGAACGAAATCGACCTTCTAAAAATTAGAGACCAACGTCCTTGCGTCAAATGACAAACACAAATATTTAGAAACAACAAAGCACTGACTTCCTCTTAAACACCTAAGGGTTGGAGAAAGGTTATGAGAGTGTGCTAATATTTTCACACTTTTGAGGTACTTCCGACATCGGCTGTATGAAAATATTTGGGGGTTTTCTTTTTACATGCCAGACTTTGACATTTTTGAATGTTCAATATATATCACTTCTAACTGACTAAAGGTTAGTTTTGATATTTTCTAGACCGTGATTTTTGCTGCAAGCAAATAAAAGTAACGGGTTATGCTTTTTAAACTAATTCTATGATTATTCACTTGGAATTGATGAATTATTATTTTTCGAACGCAAATTTCTATAAAGAGCCGTATGTGTACACGCATATAGATGATTGCGTCATATGTTGATAACAAATATTGTCGAAATATTTCATAGAATGTTTTTTAAATGAACATCTTTTGTGGACTAGAATGTTTATCGAAACAATCAAGCTGTGTGTTTCTTATTTGCTTATCCAAAATACACCTTTACATATCCGCGTTTGTTTTATTGGTTAGAAGACTATACAGCCAGTATGCTAGCGTTAGCTTAGAGGCTGTTCAGAACAACATAATATTGTTTTGTAAGTATAGTAAATATTGAAATTAAGCAATCACATGGACAAAAAAGGTTTGAAATTGGCACAAGCACTTTTGCAAATGTCATGTTGGACCCAGAACTACAGAACACGAAAAAGTACAGCTAAACTTGTATATAATGGTAAATTATTCTCATTTATCAATGCCATCCCGTTTTATTATATTGGTTATTAGACAGGACAGGTAATTTATAATTCATATGACGAAATTGATATTGATAAATTACGTAGACGTAGATCTAGGCTTTTCATATAAAATATCGACCAGATTTTTAAAAAATTAGCATTTCATCGCTGAAAGAATTATATAAACTAGTTTTGGTTAAATTTTAATATGAGCAAACATAATAACCCGTGTACATGCATGGATTCACAATGCATGTTTTTATTAATCTCTATAAGTACAAAGATTAACTTTATTCACTTTCAAAAATTGATAAAAAGTGAATTATTATGCTAATTAAGATAACAGAACAAACCTGATACATATTGATTGCGAGTGCATGTATAAATAGACTTCAAAATAACTTTTCTGCAATAATTCATTCAAATCGTGAATAAATGCTTTCGATAAACTGTTTATTTAACACGACAGATTTAACTTAAAAAAATAAAATACATAAGATAAAAAAAATCCAAAATCGCTCTATATTTTCTACTATCAATCAAATCACGTGATTTAATGCGAAATAGTACTAAAGTACTTACACACTGCAACACAGACAAAGCGTCTTGATGACATTGCTGTGTCTCTGTTGTGACATCTCACTCTCAGATCCGTCGTTACTAGCTTAACCGTCCCCCATCATTTCGTCAATTAGTAACACCCAAAACCATACCAAACGTGTATTCCATATCCAACTTGAACATTAAATCCCCTTTGAATCGAAGTTGAAGGTTTCTTTCCGGACTTAATCTCATACATACATTTTTTTAATCATCTAGTTGGGCTTTTAGGGGCATTGGTCGGCATTGTTTAAAGCTAAAAAGACTTCTTTTGTAAGTACTTTTTTTTAATTCGGAGTTATTAAAAATTATTTCATCAATAACGTATTAAGGTGATCAATGGTTTGTTGATTTCGTTTCTTTGAGTAATGGGAGTGCATGTTTATCTTGTTAATCGAAGCTTCTAATGTCAAGAGACTTATAAAACTAAAGACCCAAAATAAGAAAAATAAAATTGGAATGGCAATCTATCGACATTAAAGTTAAATTATCCGCGTTAGGAAGCAAATATTTGGTCCAATATTCTTTAATGTACGCTAAACGCTCCGTCACCATTGAATTTGACACACACTAATTGATCACTTGATCAAACTCTTATTATATTCTTACGCAGAATAGGTTATTCTGAGAGTAACAGAAATAAATCGGTAAACATCGACCATCAAATAGGACTCTTTCTACTCCACAAAGCCGTGTCTTTTAAGTAAATTTACATCATCTTGAAGGTGTAATTATGAAATTGACATAAATCTTTTAAATCGCCGTCCGATTTGGAAAGAGCGACTGCAACATTATGTAATGTTGAAATATTAATATGTTTAGAAGAGTGCGGTATATATTGATTGATTGAGCAAACCACTTTAAAACTGAATTTAAAAGTGTGTTTTTATTACAGGGCATAACAAAGGGTGGAAGATTTGTTTAATGTGACTTTTTTTCAGTTTCGTCATACTTGAATTTCCTATTTTGGTTAAAAAAATGTTATCACAAAATAAACTTTTATAGATTTGCTTAATATTTAGATTGTTTTTACTAAAAAAAAAATAATCGATAAATGATGCACTAAGATTTACTTAATTATTATAGAGAACATTCGTATGGATATAAGCTGATGGAAACTTGTTTTAAAAGATCCGGAAATTAACCTACTGGACAGATTTTCAATTTCTAGAAAGTTGCAATTTGTTTATCCGCCAATTCATTTATCCGAACAAATTGAATGGGAAACATTTATACAAATGTACCATATTCGCCTTAGATTAAACAATCGATACTGCAATGTGTTTTCAATTCTTCGCGTAAGACTGCAGATGGCTGCACTGCCCCCCTTTTTTTTTATTATCAAATTTGAATTTTGAAGTAAGCAGTTTTTGTTCATTTCGCATTTACACCATCAGTATTCAAATAACTTCTTACCAGAACTTTTAATATTATCTAGTGAATATCATCAAAGGGAATCATAGGTCTAAATATAGGTCAGGATATTCATTAAAAAATCCGGTCCGTCCATATCTAATTTGATTTTATATAAGTTGTAGGAGATCCGGTCGCCAAATTGTGCGTTATATCAGGTACATTTATGAAGTCATGTTCAATAAAGAAATTCATACGAAGGCTTTGTTTGTTTGTTTTAAAGGGGGATGCTTTTGTATCTAGATCAATGGGTATGTGATCGTTTTTCGAAATCGATAAGAATATATATTCAAATGGTAAAACACGTGTTTAATGTAAACGTATATAAAATTCACATACATTTATGCATTCATTTTTTCCAAAATGATGTTAATGCCGTTGATTGCTTTTAAAATGAAAACAAAAATGCGATTTTATCGTTGTAATTTCTATATATTAAAACCGACAGTAGGCAGATTAAAATTACAGCCTTTCATGCTCGTTTATCAATCCTCTTGCACCTCTAGCGGCATTATAAAGCAGGCATATTCTCACCGCACAATCCCCAACCCCCCTTTCCCATTCATATGAAAACTTAAAACTGCAAATATTTTGCACAGTATTTCTGTGGATAAATAAAGCAGAATATATACGTCTGATATTTTCTTTTCTTTTCAGCGATAGTTGTAGCTGCACAGCTTATGTTTTCGTTGGTCATTCTTCTTCCCCCGATTACCGTAGCTGTAAGCTGCTATATGTACAAATCTATAAATAGAGTGTATTCCTGCGTGACATTAGTATACTTACCCGACATTTCTGACCACTGTGCCCTTCCACGGACGATCCATCGGAGAGAACTTAGGAGATTTTATTCCAGCCATTTCATCAGAAAAATGTGATCCCTGTTTCAAAGCAAAATGGCACGGCCGCGCGAGAACTTTAGAACCCACCGTCCAATATTTTAATCCCACCGCACCAATACACAATGGCCAGACAGCTGATGGAAGCGCCTTGGCTATTCACCTATTTGTATGTAATCATATACCTGAGAGCAGGTGTGACTCGACGGGTGTATATGCAATTGTAGAGTATAGACATTGTTATACCTATTACAATCGATAATAAAGCATGTCAATATTTTTTGGTAACTGCCATTATGAGGTAACAATCGTAACAGGGGAAGGAAAAAATGGTAAAGAATCAATGATTTGGAACCGAAATGACAAGGGTCTCGGGTTCAAATGTCACAATCAGCTGGGAGGGACAAAAGAAAGAGAGAATCGGATCCGAGCAATAACAATGAATACATTAAAGGCAGATTTTAGGTTTAGACTTGTACATTCTTAATATATTTCTTTATATATGATATCGAAATTCAAAAGCATTTGGTGTCCTTGAATACACAAAGGCCTTTTTCTTTGTTTCCTTTTTTTTTAAATACGAATATATTTAAAAAGCAATCTGAAAAGAAGTTTGTTTAAACTCCAGATTAAATTGTTAAAGAGAAAGTATTTTTATTTGAAAGAATGTTTACAATGCATAAAAGCGGAGCTCAATTGCATTTCTATAGAGTTAATATGAGAAATTGATCATAAAATTGAGTGCACTTGAAATCGCGGCTTTGATTACTTAGATAAAGCCGATGGAAAATTCAATTAATTTTCTAATTATAAGATATGTTGTCTTTTGAATATTGGAATACTGTTTATTAGTTTTGTGTTTATCGTTAAAAATTCATCGATTCATTCATCTTTTATTTCCTCTGTATAGAGATTAGCTGCAGGTCTGTAGCTCCCGGTCTTAAAAAAATCGGATGGACGACCTGGGAGCTACAGTGCCGCCCATTGATAAAATTGTATATTTATTGCGCAGAAAAACGTGCGCTAGTTTTGGACTGATTAACATTATTTATACGCAAATTCTGTGAAAACAATTAGTATCATTAAATTCTTCATGCAATTTACCACAGATATCGTCTCTTTACTTGCCTCAGACTTTCTCCGAAACACGCTACGTACTAGCTGTACCAACCTAGCTCGGAAAATCAAGTATGTTAAATTTACATCGAGATCGAGTCGCCATTTTAACATGTAAACAAACTGCACCACTTCAATTTACGGGGCTGGTGATGGTGTTTAAAAAACCATCCGAGGCAAGTAAAGAGACGAAATCAGTAGTAAATTGCATGAATAATTAATTTAAGGGTACTAGTTGTTTTTACAGAATTAGCGCACTTTTTTTGCGCAATAAATATACAATTGTTTCAATGGGTGGCACTGTAGCTCCCAGGTCGTCCATCAGAATTTTGTTCAGAGCGGGAGCTACATACCTGCAGCTATATATAGAGATTAAGGTTACAGTAAATAAATTACATAAATCTAATCAAAAGAAAATAAAAGAAGTTTGGGTTTCAACGTTGAAACGTCAACGTTGGATGTCATACGAGAAAAAAAAAATAGTGAAACACATAAATAAACCGTGCACTGAAATGTTACCATAAGGTTGCTAATACAAATTTGTATTTTATCAAAGAGACGCTTAAATCTGCCACAAAAATAAATGTTCAACCCATTCAAAGTTGAAAGGTTGGGGTTGGGGTTGACCAAAAAAAAAAAAAAAAAAAAAATTGACAAACGGTCGAAACTTTGATGATGATATATGTAGATCACTATTCGCACATAGAATAGAACTTAAAAGTGAACTTTTAAATTCATTATAAAACTAATGATTCATTTTATTCTATTGACAATTTTTACCCGGTAGCGAAGATTTATAAAACCTATTTGTGTATTTGAGTTATCTCTCCTTGTGAGCACACATATATATAAGTGTACCTTACTATTAGACTAAAAAGACTTTGACGTGTCATGTACATCTTCCGATGTGGTCTAGTGGTTAGGATTCCTGGTTTTCACCCAGGCGGCCCGGGTTCGATTCCCGGCATCGGAACGACAATTTTTGTACTAGTAAAAAAAAACAGGTTAATATAAATTGTACGCTGTTATTGATAATTTGTAGAAAATCTATGCTATCAATTAATATTATTTAATTATTTTATCCTCATATAATATTTCGCGTTCATTGAATCCGATGGATGTTTATTTCTTAATTAAATATACAGTCAATTTATTTAATATTATTACTTATTATAATAAAACTAACAGTTTAATGTTAACATTCATTTATTTCTAGAGAAAATGTCAACTCTATAATAAGATATTAGAAATTCAAACTATAATAAGCATAATACGAGAACTTCAGTAAACGTTTATTCTAAATGTTGGATCAAAGGAAGCCTCCACTTTCAACGCAAAAAGAATATCAAAACAATATTTAAAGATTACAGATAGTTTCAAACAAATATCACGGAATAGGACGGCTACGCGATCAAAACGTCATTTTTTTCTTCAAATTCTTGATAGGTCAATTGAATATTAATTTATTTTGAGTTGTTCACTGTTAACATGACTTTAAGTCAAATTATAACGGTTACTACCTACCGCATGTTTAAAAATATCATTAGTTCTATAACACAACTCACCATGAATTGCTCTGATTTGGTTCTAAGTTCAAGTTTAAATTCTTTATTCCAAGAGACAAATATTTCGTAGGTTATACATGTAAACATACATATTAAATACAATAGGATAGCAATATACAAAGTGTACATAATCAATTTTTGTTTTCACATTAAGAGTTCGATGCTTTTTTGCATAACATAAATATGTCCCTAAATTACACAGTTCGTTAGTATTTGAAGAAGATAGTAACTGTATAACTTTATAGACACTTGGTTTTCGAGAGTAGTATTTTTTTAATATAATGTTCTCTTAAACTACGAAGTGATGGACAAATAAGTAAAAAATGAAATGCATCTTCAATCTCATTTAAGTTACAAAAATCACATTTTCAACAAACACGTGTTAAGTTATCACACCTCCCTGTTTCAATCGTTAAGTCATGTAAAGACAACCGTAAGCGTGTAATTAATTTACGATATTTTACATGAATTGATTTCTTTTCTTTTCTTTTAGTCTTTTGATATGCTACAAAAGACTAAAGGGTGGACGGAAGTTGACATAAATTGCATCATACTTTGGGTAATCCCTTTCAAATATAGCACTGATACGAATATTCAAAAGGCGTCTATTTTGAATTCGATCAACATACAAGTTAAAACTAAGTAAAGGGATACTATAAACAGTCAATTATAACTTTTGTTACACAAAGTTTATATAAACATGTTTATAAACGCATATCTTTTGAAATATTGAAACAAACACACGGTGCAGGAAAATCTCATTAACATATAAGTGACAACTTCCGTCCACCTTTTAGCCTTTTGTCGCATATTTAAGGCAGTAGATGCAGATCGAGGGGTGATTTTTATTAATGACAGGTGTAATGCACCGTTTTGGTTGAATTGGTTGTAAGCTTAGATGTTGAATGACCGATCGGGAGACGGAGAGGATCGCAAAATAATTTTAAAATTGATACGTAACAATTTTCCTCCAAGACCCTCCATTTGCAATTTATACCATAGTTTTGATCTATCAATCAAATCAAAGGCTTTTGTATAATCCACAAAACCACTATACAATCTTTTTTTTTTTTTTGAGTTCTACTTATTAGATTCTGGAGTACAAATATGGCATCAATTGTGCCTGCACGTGGTTTAAAACCAAACTGAGCATATAAGTAATGATATTATATCTCTGGTACCATTCTAACAATCTACTATTTATAATACTTGAAAATTAATATTATGCTAAGCAACTAACTTGTGTGGTACCTCTATAATTGTTTAAATCTTGCATCTCAAGTTGTTTATGAACATAAGCCAATGCATTGCAAAACTAGCTAAATATTAATTAATATATATTACCAGGAGGCGAGGAATACTTTTGGGGGCGATGTTATGTTTGGTTATTAAACTGGTTTTCCTTCAGACATACAGATTGGTATATGTTAGATGTATAGGTATTTGATGGTCACTAGAGATATACACGTACCGTTATGTGCATTGTTACATAAATATGTTTCATTGTCCATGAATATACACAGGTGTACAAATTAGATATATTATTATCCATGTAGATACTTGTACACTCTCACTGTGTTGGTGAAACGTTGTCCCACCAAAAGATTGTTATTATCACCCACACACACACTACAGGGATTCCACAGCCCCTGTTGTGATGTGAGTAGAAGAGATAAAAACTGACCGTCTTGATCCAAAAGATGAACCGTGTCACTCTGTGCATCACATATGATGATGTGACCTAGAACATCAGTGCATATTCCATAGGGATCTAACCCTGACCCCTGACCTGTGTAGGATAACCTGTGTTGTCCTGATTTGTCTATTACCACTACAGCACATATCATATAGTCTGATACACATACATCACCATTGATGTTTTCTGTGATGTAGTGTGGATACTTGTACAGTTTCTGTCCGTTGTTGTCTCTCTGTATGTTCTGTATTTTTGTCCCTGTCTTGTTGTACCTGGTGACTTTAGATGACCCTTTTTTATTTATCATCCCGACCAGTATGTCCCCATTGATGTGGGAGGAGTGTATACTGAGTAGTGTCCAGGCTCTTGTTTTAATCAATTCAGTGATTGTATTATCCGGTGTTATCCTATGGATGGCATTGTTGTATTTGTCTGTATAGATCAGATCCCCGCCTTGTGTGACTGTGTGGTAGCCTTCATCTCTACCACTGGTTTGTATGTTTTGTAGCTGATTCCCCTTCAGAGCTAGATTTGTTTTAACAAGGTTAGCATGCATATCGCTGATCCAGAGTCTGCGTCTGCCTGATTTACCAAGTGATATATGATATACATCATCAACACCAGGTACTATGTACTCCCAGACCTTGGTGACAGAGGAAGACAGAGACAGTGTTTGTTTTCTGCAGGGTTTCTCTCCCTCCTTTTTTCGCTCTTTTCCTGTAGGTTTTAACTCCGAAGAAGCATTTTGCATGGATTTTATTTTTCTCATAGTAGGTTCAATATTTGGAACACCTATATTCCCAAGTAACTTGTAAATATCATCTTCGCAAAACTGCCCAGCTGTAAATACTGGAAAGACCTGTTTGGTTGTTTTTCTGGAATGTGCTTGATTTCAAAATTTTCAAAATCCTCGGAAACTAAATCTTTGATATTGCTTAATGACAGGTAGCTGTGAAACTCTCTATCAAGATTTTCAAGGTAATCAACGTACTCCTCATAAGTTGTTTCTTGTGATTTTAGGTTTGTGACAAGGGACTCTTCCATCGTATTGACTACTTCTAGTTCCTTTGAAATCACAACATCTACCAGCTTTTTGAGGGACTCGGCTTCAGCCTTCTTGAAATCTCTGATGTCATCCATTATTTTCTTAATTGTGGCGCAATCTTCTTGTACCTCAAGTTTTAAACGTTTGGAGGTTGAGAGAAAATGTGTTCGGATATTGAATATTTTTGACTGGCAACATGCAAACTTTTCAGCTAACTTGTCTTCCAAGTCGTCAAATTTATGACCAGAGTGTTCGTTCATGGAGGTACACTTAGAACATAAAGGCGCACTGCAATCTTTACAAAGGAGATTCAATTGTCGTGTTGGGTGTAGCTTGCATCTTTCTACAGGAATATGAAGTTTGCGTTCTCTGTAAAGGACTAATTCGTGTTTCTTGGTTTCTGGACTCTTTTGATGGTCATCTCTGCATTGTTCACACATTGGCTGGTGGCAATCATTGCAGTAAAATTGGCAGTGGTTCCCACAGGCTTCACTGCCACACATCAATAAATGCTGATTGGGTTGGGTTTGTTCTCTTTAGACATAGCCATCTATGAAAAAATAATCATAATTCTGTACATTTAACATACCATCCAACAGAGCTAGTCATAACTTATCATACCATTTTCAATTAAGTTTCGTAAAACAAAATTGTATTTCAATTGTTTCATTAATAATCGAAAAGATATTTCAGAATTTAAGATATAGCTTTTGCCTGTTTTTTTTTTTAAATAAATATTGAAACACTAGGATAGTAATCTTTAAATAATATGGTTGTTTCCTTAGTATAATTTCCGATTTACGAATACGAATACCTTAAAGTTAAAATAGATGTCTTGATAAAATGACGTATTCGTTCTCCAGTTTGAGTAAATCGAAACCATTCAGATCAATGAAGAAAAGGGTTTATTACTAACATAATTTGAATTTAAAATTAATTTTAATACATATAATAGTGAATCAATGTGGACTTTCATTGGCGAATAAACCTATTAAGTGTACACTTAACAGTGAAATGATCTTGTATGGCTATAACGAAATTTATCTTGATAAAAAATGAAAAATGTTAGTGATTTCTCTTTCATCTACATTGAAAACGAAAGTAAAATGTTCATTTAAACTTTATTTATTTTTATTTAAAAATGCATTACCAATAAAATATAACATTTTATTTTTCAAAATGATTTTTATTTGCAAAATGATATTCGTACACGTAAAAAAAAATGTGAAGTATAATTCACATTTAGTGTTTTCTCTCTCAGATCAGGTTCCTATTAATTACGTCTTTGAAAAACATCGGTTTGTTTTTGTTTGCATTTAGATGCACTTTAATCGATGTTTGAAAGGAAAAGACAGCAGTATTGTTCTAAGAAATGTGAATTAAAATAAATTTGTTCTGAACAATTCATTGTCGTTATAAATATTCTACTTACATTTTTAATCAGCTACCGTGTCCTTTTTTGCATGGAAGATTTGTATATGGAATGCTATAGGGGACAATGCCTTATATTTGTGTTTTTAAATAACTTACAAGTTCTAATTTTCAAACTTTATCATTTGTATACCGTCGTTAATTAAGACTTACCGTGTTTGTCGTGTAAATGGAAAATGGCACAAGAAAGTCACCAACCCTTCGATGCTAGTTCGATATAAGTTAACTTGTGCCTGAATGCCTCAACCTTTACCAATATACAAGGTTTGGTTTGTTTTCCTTTGTAAATTGCACGCCGCCGTCAAGTATGGATTTATGCAAATAGTTTTGGGTATCTGTAATATTTTTCATGCATTTGACGTATAAAAAGAAGGAACTGAGAGAATTGCTCATGCTTTTAATTTTAAAATAAATAAATAAAGGTGTTTGTATTATTTGAATATTTCACAATATTTAAGCATTGGAACATTATTTTTTGAAAGATGTGGTCTCATAACTGCAACAGTGTGTTTATCAAATTGTATTACGCTAACCGTATACTAATACAGTTAGGATCATTGATTAAACTTGAAAACTGACACAGCGTTGGTGTTGCTTTGTACTACATAAAGAATGTTATCATATACACAAAAACTACGAGGAAACTCTACCCCTCTTTTTTCTGTGAGTACTGTATAGCAGGAAATTAACTCGCGGAGTTAATTTTCGCTATATTCGCTGAAATGAAAATTCCGCGAATTTAACATCTAGTGAATAATTATTTGAGTATAATAATGATGAAGAAATAAGTTATACTAAATCATTCATATTATCATGAAAACACACAACACAAAATATGTTTCCGTTCTAATGGCATAGCTGACCCGTCCCCGCTTAATATAATAATAGTTATTTTGTCAGGAAAAATCGTGGTTTTAAGCAGTCTATCATAATAATCGACTATGGCTATTGCTAAAATTAACTATTACCAACTGGAAAAATTGCATGATCAACCAATAGCCTTTTGATTAGCTGACATGCTTTCATTTTGTTTTTTTTCCTCTACCTCCGTTTTTAATAAATATAACAAGGCATACATGGAGCAATTCGTTTTTTAATAACTTCTTTAAATAGAATAATCAAGTAACCCACACGAATTGTGCAAAACTTACAGTATACAGTACTTAGCCGAGACAAGAAGTGCCGTCCTAGCCTAGGAGATAAACTGCTTCAGTCATACAAATCACGATGTGACCAAGAATATCAATATATATTTACATTTTCCAGTGTCTTTGACTATGATAACACTACGTATCGATTTTGTACTATATAACCCATAACTTCAAATGACGCCAAGTTGAGGCGCCAGCGGGATTTCCTTATTTATATTATTTAAGATCGGCTTAAAATTATATAAATATAAGTAATAAGGAATCATTCTTTGAATACCGGTATTATGAGGTGATAATTTCGGTCGAGGCGTGGTCAAATCTATCATAAAGCCCTTCGGGCTTTATTGGATTTGATCACGCCCCGACCAAAATTATCACCTCATAATACTCAAAGAATGATTCCATATTCCTTAAATATTCCATAACTAGAGGAATAAACCCTGTTTAGCTTTCGCTGAATCTATGTTTTCCCGATTTATTCTTCCCACTCACTGTCTGAAACAAAGACATCACCACTAGTGTGTTCTGTAATGTGGTGCGATAAATTAGATTCTGTCCTTCCATGTTCCTATCTATGCTCTGTATCTCTGTCCTTGATTTCCTGAACCGGTTCCTGGGCCTTAGACGTTAGCTGAGCTTACCTCAGCCTTACTTTTACCAAAGAAACATATATTGGTAAAGTGAGACCGAAGTCAAAAGTGAGGATGTCTACGTTCGCAGTACAGTTAAGGCGGCCAATAAATATATCGGCGAATTTTTGTGGCTAAAACCCGTATACTTTAGTTATGTAAACGGGAATGTCCTTTTTAAAATCAATAACAGTCACTCAAATGCAATATATTTCTGAAATATATATATATAACAGTACACTCTTTATGTTCATAGTGGTCACGTAATCTGGCAGTCGCATGGTGCAAGCAGGTGTATTTGTTGTTTTTGAGGTTATTTAAAAATTTAAATATTGCAATGGCATAATCATGTCAAAATTCACAACTGAATTATGAATTAACTTGATGTTATATGGTAGAAAAATGTTGCAAACTTTTAAAGATAAGATTATCTGTTAGTAAAGACCATAATTTATAATGCATATGTTGAATAATTTTGAAGGCACAGTGTTAATTTCATTAAAAAATAATTAATTTGTAAGATTTTACAAGGATCTCGGCTGTTTTAAATTACAAAGCATATTTCAAACTCACGTGTAAAAGTTTGTCATGATCAGATAAGTGTATGCCCTTGCAATTGAATATTTTTTTAGGTTCCCGGCTTGAAGATATACGATATTTTATACCAAACTGAGGCTGCCTCATTTTACGATCCATGATTATAACAAACCGAAAATAAGACTATATAGGTAGCATTCTACTTATAATAATGTTGAACAAAATATTCATTTATAATTTTCCGTTAATCTATGACATTTATTTTTCTTCGCTAAAAACTGCATGATAGCATTCAAAGACTTAACTTAATGAGTCATTTTGAAGCCTATGACGTGATATTTTGTAGTTCAACGAGATGATATCTAGCATACTTTTCAGTGTGTACGATATAACGGACATCAAAATTGTAAGAAAAAGCATTTGTTGTTTTTAATTAAGTGATTAGTATAGATTAATATTGCTAATAAATGAGTTAATAAGTACTTTCGAGGTTTGGAATATACTATGATGTCATAATGAAAATTTCCCGTACTTTTTGTCTGAAGAATTTATCGACAGCCTTAAGGTCAGGATCTAGGGCGCGTTCTATTAAATTTGCCTCGCCGGAGACGTAATCGGAAAACGGTGACGTTAATGGAACGATTGGCAACGTCACAATGCTCCAACGATGATGATTGCAGCTTAAAACTGTTACTTAATATCTAAACAGTTGGTCCAGAAATTTGGGCTACTTGCAGTTTTAGTGTATTTCAACCTAGTATGACAAATTGTAGTTACAGAAAACAAAGTTTTGTTGAATATGGTAACCAAGACGCCATACTGTTCCTAATCGGCAATGGTAGAAAGCGTTGCCACAATCGATCGCTGGCGACGCGCGTTCAAGCGATCGACGAAGGCAACACCGGCAAATCCCGATGCCGGTCAAATGGAAAGCACTCTTAGTAAATGATTCCAGAATGTCATTTTGGTGCTAGAACCATTATGACGTCATAATTGATTTGAAGAATTTTTTCCCGTACTTTACGGCCTTAAAGGAATAATGTAGAAAATTAAACAATTTCTTGACATTCTATTTTGAATCATGGGAAAAGTAATCCCGATACCTATATTCAATTTAACATCATTTTAAAGAGGAGTCCAAGAGCTTGTTCAATTCCGTTTTGGGGGAGACTGTAGACGTTCTAGATATATTTTATTAGTCAAAAATGGACAAAACTCCGAAATTTGTTCCTCAATTTCTTCATATTGCATTGAAGATGACAGTTTAAATCATGATTTTTCATTTCGTTTACCAAATACTTTAGCCCCGATACACCCTTACGCTATCAAACAAAGCTATTGTTATGAAGCATCATTGAAAGAGGTTATATCTTAAATTTTATTAACCTGTAGTCACTTTTCATTTACTAGATCTTGACATTAACTGTGCTGCGTTTATCGCCCCGGGGCCTTTTGACCTTAGCCTCCCTACTCAATTGCTGTAAAAGAAGTGCATGCTGAATGGCACCAAATCTCCTGTTTAAATGAGTTCAGTGATTGTACAAATTGGTATTATTCTATTGATGTTTTTATCGTGTTTATTTATGCAAATCGCATCCCCGTCCTGTGTGATTGTGTGGTAACTTTCAGATGCACCACTGGTTTGTATCTCCTGTAGCTGATTCCCCTGTAGATCTGTTTAGACAAGGTTATCTAAACAATTACTGCATGACTCAGAGTCTGCCCGATTTACCTGTGATACATGAAATAAATTTGAAGTAGTTGGTACTGTGTATTTTTTTTTTTAACTTTTTTTTACCTTAATGCCAAATTGAGATAGAACATTTTTCTTATTTACAACAATCTTTCTTTCTTTTCTTGAAGGTTTCAAGTGAGTAAAAGGAGATTCCATGGGGTATATCGGGACTAGTATTGAGATATTTTCATGTCACTTGTAAATAAATCGCCAGCGGTAAATATTGCTAAAAACTGTATGAAAATTTAAGTGTAAGTTAGTCGAGATAATCAAGTATAAACTATATACCCCCGTTCGATCGGTTTTTCAAATAAACATAAACGTTTTCATATTTTAAGTGATATTTCTATTTAAATATTATATTTATTACTGATAGCAATAATTAAATATAATATAATATAATATAATATAATATAATATAATATAATATAATATAATATAATATAATATAATATAATATAATATAATATAATATAATATAATATAATAATGTAAATATAATGATATAATATATACCCATGAGCAGGTGTGATTTGATGGTGTTTATGCAATTATTAATAGACATTGTAATTAATAGCTATTTCAATCAATAATAAAGCATGCCAATGTTTTGGTAACTGTTATGATGAGGTTACAATCGCAACAAGGGGACACAAAATTGGTAAAGAATCAATAACCTGGAACCAAAATGATGGGGTATCGGGTTTAAACTTCAAGACTATCTGGAAGGGACAACAGAAAAGAGAGAAGCGGATCTGAACAATAAAAATGCACACAGTAAAAGTTTAAGCCTTGTACATCCTTAATGATATTTTTGTTAAAAATTCAAAGGCATTGGGTGTCCTCCTTGAATTGTCACACAACGGCATATTTTCTATTCTTTTTTTTTTAAATACAAAATCATTGTATTTGATCAGAAATCTGTAAAGACGAGTGTTTAAACTCCAGAATAAATACATATAAAGTCAGAGTATCTTTGTTATTATACAATGATTTTGCAATTGATTGCACTTACAATCCAATTTTGATTAACTGAGATAGAGATCGTAAAATCATTCGTTTTTAATTGGAGTAATTTTTTAAAAGTTTTGTGTTTATTTTTCAAAACAAAAACAAAACATGTAGAAAATAAACATGTAGAATTGAACAACATGAACACATTAATGGAGGAAGTTTATTATATACACTTAATTCATGTAAAAACAAACTTTGTTACTTAATGTTACTTAATGTTAATCATGTTAATTTGTTACTAAATGATATATTCCATCATATTATGAGAAAAATTCTAGTCTTTTATTTTCATATAAGAAATTCATACCGTAAAAACAATTATTATGGACATTTTATAAACTGATATTTATTCTCTAATTCACCAAACGTTTTATGAAATCAGACATTAAATGAAAAATCAAACAGTTCAAATCATTAAATAAAAAAAAATTAATATGTTTGTGTACATATATAATAAACATTACCATATACCTTCTTCATTTTTTTTTTACATACAATGGCTGTCCGATTGGTGAATATGGGATCAAAGGAAGCCGGCCGGATCCCCTTGCCTTCGCCCTGGAAAAATATAAATAAAGTATTTATCGATAAAAATGAAGATGAAAGAGATCAACACAGAAAGTTTCAAACAAATATTACTGAATAGGACGTATATATGCGTTGAAAACAATTTCAGATATGATGATATATTTGAGTCTTTCCCTTTAAACAAGTCTTTAAATCAAAATTATAACGACTAGTACCAGCCGCATAATTATTTGCATTTTTCTATAATACAACTTCCCTCGAGCTGCACGCTCTGTTTTGGTTCTCTGATGTTTATGAATCTAAGCAAATGCGTGCAAAACTAACTGAATATTAATTTCAACAATAAGCTTAGCGTACTTTTTACTTGTCAAATTGATGCCATGTTGAACAACATGTCTTTCTTTACAATGTTTAATATAAATATGTGCAGATTAATAACATATTTTCCATAAGGGAGTCATTTTGTTTGCCGGAGTGGGGGTCCTAGGTTACATTTGGCAATTTTACTATATTTATTTTTAGTTACATGTTAAATGTTTAACTAAAAAAAATAAGAAGTTTAATATTTACGGAGGGGGCATTTAAGACAATCTCCGTGACCCCTTTCTAGATCCATTATTGATATTGTTCAAACAATTTTACCAGCTGAATTTTCTATCTAGGACTAATTTAATATTTTTCACAGAAGTATACAGGGGTAGAACATGCTAAGTTCATAATCATTTATTACACTCAAAACATGCATTATGTTCAATGAGGCAGAGTAAAATATATCTACAAAAGGATGTAAGGCAGAGGTAAAGTAGATGTATAGATACATGTATGTGTTGGTCACTTTAGATTGACCGTTATGTGCACTTATCTGTTACATGTATGTTGTCAACTAACATACATGAATATGTTTGTATGAATAATGTAAAGATAAATTACTATCACTGTAGAAACTTGCACACAATCACTGTGTTGTTGTTACATTGTTTCTTAAGATCAATACATCACTTAATTGATGTATCGATATGTAATGAGCACTGTAGATACTTGTACACTGCCACTGTCGCTAAGTCATATTGTCCTACCCAGAGATTGCTCTCATCATCCACACATACACTAAGGGGATACTCTACTCCTTGTTGTTCTGTGAGTAGTAGAGACAAGACATCACAAACCAGAGAACATCAGTACATATTCCAAAGGGATTAATCACTGACCCCTGACCTGTATAGGAGAACCTGTGTTGTCCTGATTTATCCACTATCACTACATCTTCTTTGCTATAGTCTGATACACAGACATCACCATTGATGTTTTCTGTGATGTAGTGTGGATACTTATACAGTCCCTGTCCTTTGTTGTCTCTCTGTATGTTCTGTATTTCTGTCCCTGTCTTGTTGTACCTGGTGACTTTACCCTCTCCATCCTTCCACATCCCCACCAGTATGTCCCCGGTGTTGTTGGAGGAGTGTATACTGAGTGGTTCCCAGTCTCCTGTTTTAATGAATTCAGTGATTGTATTATCTGATGTTATCCTATTGATGACTTTGTTGTCTTTGTCGGTATAGATCAGATCCCCGTCCAGTGTGACTGTATGGGAGCCTTCATCTTCACTACTGGTTAGTATTAACTTGTGAATTTGATTACGTATACTACACATAATTATATCTGTTTGAACAATGGTACCGCTATCACTGACCCAGAGTTTGCCATATTTGCCCAGTGATATATGATGAACATCACCAACACCTGTTACTGTGTGTTCCCTGACCTTGGTGACAGAGGAAGACAGTGACAGTGTTTGTCTCACGTCAGATTTATTTCTATATTGATTTGATTCTTTCTCTGTGATATTCAACTGAGTTGTAATTGATTCCATTGGCTTTATAATATCAGATTCAATATATGGAACATTTATTTTGGCAAGTAAGTTGTTAATATCTTCTTCAAAATATTGACCGGAGGTATATTTAGGTAGGACCAGTTTAGTTGTCTCAGGTGTAGGCTTGATGTCGAAATTTTCGAAATCATTAGAAAATAAGTCTTGGATATTGATTACAGAGAGAAAACTGTAAAACTTTTTTTCGAGTTGTTTAAGGTATTCATTGTAATTTTCAAAAGTTGTTTCATTTGATTTTTGTACTGAGAAAAGTGACAGTTCTAACGTGTTTACTTGTTCTAACTTCTTCAGTGTAACACTTTCTACTAACTCTTTAAGGGAATCAATTTCAGCGTTAACGGAATCTCTAATGTCTTCCATAACTCTCTTTAATTTGATGCCATCTTCCTCCATTTTCGAGTCTTGGGAAGTTAAAAGAATTTTTTGTCGGATTTTGGAAATTTGTGCCCTGCAACATTCAACTTTTTCTGCATATATTTCTTCCAAGTCCTCAAGTGTATGACCAGAGTGTCCTTTCTTGACGGCGCACTTAGAACATAAAGGTACATTGCAGTCTTTACAATAGATTTCTATGTTACGCGTTGGGTGTAGCTTGCATTTTCTCACAAAGAGTTGTAGTTTGCGTTGTTTGTAAGGCACTAATTCGT
This sequence comes from Magallana ariakensis, assembly GCA_020458035.1. Taxonomy (NCBI): domain Eukaryota; kingdom Metazoa; phylum Mollusca; class Bivalvia; order Ostreida; family Ostreidae; genus Magallana; species Magallana ariakensis. The sequence goes on from CM035813.1 coordinate 59,052,080, forward strand.
GCTTCTTGGTTTCTGAACTCTTCTGATGTTCGTCTTTGCACTGTCTACACATTTGTTGGTGGCAGTCATTGCAGTAAAACTGGCAGTTCTTCTCACAGGCTTCAGTACATCCTGGGCTGTGTCGGGAATTTTTTCTTCAGACATAGCCATCTATGAAAAGAGATTCATATTCTTTTTTATAAGTTTATCATACCAGTTAACAGATCATAACCTGTACTAACCTAGCCTTTTTTTTTATTTTAAAGTAGGTTTCGCAAAAGCAAAATCTTTTGTTAAAACTATTTAATGAATAATGTAAAACAAAACAATTGTTTTACATCAAGATAAAACATAAATATGTTTTCTTAATAAATATTAAACACTTGACTATTGATAAATGTATAACAATGAGAAATCAAAAGAGAAAGTGCTTTACTTTGTATTACTAAATGCATAAATACGTTAACGTTAAATTGATGGCTTTGATAAAAGGACGTACGAGGGTTGTTAGAAAAGTTTGCGGACAAAGTGATTTACAGCAAAATTAGTGTGTATTTCATAAGATGGTGTATGTTTTATTAAATGACTACCAATTGAAAATAAGTATGAAAAAAAATCATATGAATTTGATTTTCTTTTAAAAGATACAGCGATTTTTACTTCGCATCAATTAGGTTTACGGATCATCATTTCATATTTTTATGACGTCAGGTGACGTCAAACAACTGAAAGTCAAACCTGTTACGTACTCTCTTTCAAAGTAAACACCTTTCAGTTCTATACACTTTTGAAGTCATTTAATTAACCCATTTATAAAATGCACGTTCATACCATTTTGTCAAATTTTTATAAAGTGTGTTTTGTGGCATATCGTAGATCATTTAGGTCAAAAACTCTATGTCCACGCAGTTTCGACTATAGATAAGAAAGTAAACCGAAATCCATAAGTGCAAGATCCGAGCTGTATGTGTGGTTGGGGTGCTGCAAAAGCTCAAAATATCAGTTCTTCCATCTTTTAACCTCTGTGAATTTAATTGTAAACTTTTGTCCTATACAAATAACAGCATATTTGAACCTTTTGGTCTCCATCAGAGATTTTCTTGCGTACACACAAAATTAAATGAAGGTCCAGTGCTCTAAATTGTCCATTGACGTCAACGTTTTTGACTCATTTTTCAAGCGTTGTTTGTCGAAATTCGGCAATAATACGGTCAGAAATTCTTCAATTGAATTGAAACTTTCACAAAATGTCCTTCATAAGTTAATGTGATGTCATATGAAATATCATTTATCTTAATGCGCTTAAACGGTACATTTTCGTAAGAAGGAAAGATGCGTACAAAATATATAAAATTAAAAATTATCAATATAATTTAGCTGTATATTTTTTACGGTGCATTTAAAAAACCCAAATCTTTATATTTTTCTTAGATAATACGCACAGATTACATCTGAGAAGCTTCGTTGGTATCATGTGAATAGTCCGCTCACAATCGAACTTGTCCGCAAACTTTTCTAACGACCCTCGTACACGTTTGAATGAATTACAACTATATATACCAATGCCGAAAACATTACATAATTTGAATTAAGATAAGGTTCAAATACATAAAATGTTGTATCAATGGGGACGTTCATTTGAGAATCAATGTAGATACATATAATATACAAATAAACGGTGAAAAAATCTTATCTGGCAAACAGAGATAATCTCGATAAAAGAGGAAAAAAGTTATTCCTCTTTGTTCTAGTTGCATTGATCGATAACGAAACCAAAACATACAAATACATGTTTAAATGCTCTAATTAGGCGGTTATTTAGTACATCTCTAACACTTTCTCGTCTTTTCCTTTGATCAATTAAAAATATCTAAAAGACAAACAAAAAATACCAATGTTTTTCAAAGGCGGAACTAAGAAACTGACTTGAGAAAGAGAGAACACTAAATATTGATTATACTTCACTTTATTTTGAAATGTACAAAATTCATTTGAATTTAAGAGTTTCATAAATGTTACAAACAGCTATAAAATCGAAATAATTTTGTTTTGAACAATTCTTTGTGTTTAGAAATATTCTACTTACGTTTTCCATTAATTGCCTTGTCGCTTGATTTCATGGACGCTCTGAATATGGAATGCCATAGAGGTTGATTTTATTTTATTATTTTTTTTTTTAATACGTTATTCATTGTAGTTTTAAGTATTCGTTACCATTTATTTACCGACGTTTCTTCAAGCTGACCTCATTTACTGTGTTACGGTAAATTGTGCATGTAATTCGTTATCTGTAAGACAGTATTTCGATGCAAATTAACATTTCTTAACAAATATAACAATATACAGTATATCACTGGTTTTTTTCATCTATATTATTTCTGATAAATTGTATGCCATCATACGGGCAGATTAGTTAAAATATTTTTTAGTACTCATCAAGGATTTTTAATCTATATATTGAAAGAACTGAAAAATATATCTTGTTTTGAGTCAAAGATATATCCAAAGATAAAAGGTAGTTGTTTTATTAGAGTGGTTCATAGTATTCTTTGTTGACACCCAAAAGTTAAAATCTGAGGCAGAGTAATTTGGGCACTGGAAGCAGTAGTCGTTAAAGAGACTCTACAGCTGAAGAAACATTTGTGATAAACTTCAGATATACCCATTGTATCGTTAGGAAATAAGACATAACGTTTATTGTAAAAGTTGAAGAAAATAAAAATCCCTTTCAGATATCTTATTAATGTATTTATGAGCTTCCAGAAATCTTAAGGACGTACAAACCGGATTATTCTTGTATCGTTTATTTGTACCACGTGGATTTTGATTAACAGTAACTGACACGTTCTGAAAACTACAAGATCTTCGTCCGTCTACGGTTATCATGGAATACGAGATAAAAGGGACTCTCCAAACGGAACAAATCATGACTTTTTCGATATTTTATAAATGGTTTACCAATTTCAGTCCATTTTAATATGAACAGGCATACATGTAGATTTGTCAAAAACCTCTCAAAGGGCCCCACTTACAAATTGAATTTAGTATGAAGCAGCTCCTGTGATGAAACGCAAAATACATGTTTGCAAAATAATAATTCTGGTTATGTTAAATAAATTTGAACAATTATTACCTAAGAGAAGTAGAAAAAAGACATATTTCTATCTAAAAACCTGTCCAGGAAAATATTTGCGGGTCCTGCATGTGTTTTGTTAATAGTAATTACGCATGCTTAACATTGTGGAAGGCGGAACCCCCGTAACTTGTTGCAATACAAATAATTATGGGTTATAGATAATTTCTAATTTTAATGAATAAATTAGATTGATGTCATAGAGAAATTTGTAATTTTCTGAAATTGTATACATTCAAGAGTAGTACAAAAATACCGAATCCGATCGAAAATTATTTTCAAGTCGGTTTTTAATAAGATGCGCCGTACTGTCTCTTAAACAACCTTTCCTGCACTATATACTTGATGCGGATATATTGTAGGTTGACCAGCTGAAGACGGAAAATGTACTTCGTGCAGCTGGTATATTTTAAAGACTTTAAAATGTTGGACGGGGATACAAGTCTACCGGAATAAGATGTAAACAGTGTATCCGTGCCATAAATGATTGTTTATCTATTTCATATATCCTTTTCGAATGATTAGGGACTATAACAGTTTTCTATGATAGATACAACTGTATAAATGTATATGATAATTATATGTTTAAATATTTAATACAATACCATTGAATAAAAAAGCAATCCATTTTTTTCTGTAGACGATTAATTCATTTGTGATAATTGTACTATGTTTAACTAGGACGTATTCTAGTACTGCAAAAAAAAAAACCGCTAATCTAAAAATACTTACGATACATTTATCCAATCTGGAAAATATTTCTTTCTTGATATTAACAATGAAACTGCATATCCTTATACACAGTACACTTCCACTGAATCCGACTCAAAACTCGGCACAACAGGGGAAATTAAACTACCAGCAAGCCTCAAATAAATTAAAAATATGTTTATTTTTTTCTGTTATTTAATATATTCATTTGCATCATGTTTGGTTTTGCTCGAGGCCAACGCTCTATATTTAAAATAAAGATAGGTGCATATATGTAAAGCTTCTGTTACTTAACATCGGTTTCCAGGGTAATCTATTAGATTAAAAGTTGCTCTCGACTTTCATTTTGTTATTATGTAAGTATTTTCCTCTTGTGAGCAACATGAAAACTGTCCAACGTTTTAGGCCTGTGTACTTGTACAACCATACCTTGTTCTTCATTTCTCAATATTCGTTCAATTAAGATGTTAATTTAAAATTACACGTTCAAGTCTAGTTTATAATTCCAGTCTAAAATGTGCATCCGAATTTTAACACGGATACTATGACAAAATTTTTATGAAAACACAAACAGTTCAAATTATCATCAAAACTTCATTTAATCAAAGCTACATTAAGATTCCTCGACAAGCCGAAATTTTATTTGACGGATCGATAAAGAATAATTTTTGAATATGATTTCAGAAAACAGTGACCAGTATCGGTTTTCAATTATTTTACATGATTTTTTGTTTTTGTTTTTTTTTTCAATGAAATTGGAAAAAAAAATTGTTTTGACGGCAAACAGAGTAATTATGAGCTTAAGACTTGGTGTCAATTAATATGTAATGTAATTATGAATAAATACATTCCAAAAAGGTTTTCTGGTCAAGTTTTTTATTTTTTAATTAGAAAAACATATTTATAAAAATTAAAATTATTCTTTTATATCTTTCTAATCTATAGATAACATTTTAAGAATAACAAAGAGCCATATAAAGTTCTTATCAACCTATGATATTTCACAAAGAAATTAAAACGAAAATGCGAAATAAAAAGAAATAAAAAGAAATGCAATTTATCAAATTTGATCAGACCCTAATTGAAAAAAAAAACTGACCCCGAATAGAACTTTTTAAAAATTGTGATTTTACAATAATGCTACAGTTTATTCTGATAGTTGATATGCATTATAAAGTCAGCAAATGAATAACCATTTCTTAGATGGACAAGCTGGAATATTTGGCAAAATTGTGATACATTCCAACATTTTTAATGGTTTTTTAATACCATTAAAAAATCAATATTTCAAAAATATCAATATTTCGGGGTTGTTACCAACTCTAAAACCACCTTTAGATCCCTGCATGATTGATATAGTTTAAACAATACTACATGTACCAGATGAATTTTTCTTCTAAAACTACTTTTATTTCCTTTAGACGTACACAGGGGTTGTGCATGATAAGTTCAAGTTCATTTATTACCCTCAAACCATAAGTAATATTAAATGGGGTACGTTAAAGAAAATATCTATAAAAAAGGATAAACAATGCAGTAACGCAGGGGTTAAGTAAATGTATTGATATGTGTTGGTCACTATAAATAGACCGTTATATGCACTATAACTACGTTTACGTGTTATGTTGTCCACAAACATAACGGGTGTGCATGAATATATAGACACATTACTATCACTGTAGATACTCGTACACTGTAACAGTGTTTGTGTAACGTTGCCTAGGAATATACACACAGTAACTTATCTATAAATGGATATATAATGTTTACTGTAAGGAGTTGTACACTGTCATCTGTAATAAATGTTAACTGGCATTGTATGGCATTGTAATGTATTATTTACAACAAGGAGATGACTCTCTAATTTTTTTAACTTGTGACCAATCATTTTGGCATCATTAGTCAATAAAATAAGATCAACTCTTTTTTAAAAATACTCCAGTCCGAATTTTTTCTATCAGTTTTCAAATCCCTACCCATTTTTGATCCAATTTTACAAAAAATTGAATGATGATAATACAAAATCATTTATAGTATTCAAGTACTTATATTGACCTTATTCTGTTGGCATACAATTTATATGAGGTCAATGATCAAAATTTTGAGATAAGGTGTCTTTTATCGTTTTAAGCATTTTTCAATGTTTTTGCAATTCTTGCCATACGATTATTTTAATGAATAAGTGACTAAAACCCAACAGAAAATATGCAAAATTATATAGACTAAAATATAATATCTTAAATTTTGATATTAGAATACTGCCAAAATTTGTTTACCGAAAGAAGATTAAACTGTGTTAATCTTCTTTAGAAGGAGAGTTCTATGTAAATGTTATAGGGACTTTTGATATAAAACTCGCTTAACTGAGGTTAACCGGGGAATAATGGATCTCAGTAGAACTTCGAAATAAAACTAAATATTAAATAAATCCAAAAAATAAAGGCTATTAATTTTGAAATAGCAACTGTCAAAAGGTTCGGCATAAAATCACAATAAAAACAGTTCTTAATATTGACAAAGAAAAATAACATAAAACACAAAAGTGTTTATGAAATGAATAATTATTGACATAACATTCGATATTTCTATATTATGGAATTAGGCTCACACAAAAATAAACGTTTAGCCAAACAGAGGAAATTCGGAATAAATTTCGCAGATTTTGTTTTCCGGTAAAAAAATTTTGGCAGTATTCTAATATCAAAATATAAGATATTATATTTTAGTCTATATAATTTTGCATATTTTCTGTTGGGTTTTATTCACTTATTCATTAAAATAATCGTATGGCAAGAATTGCAAAATCATTGAAAAATGCTTAAAAACGATAAAAGACACCTTATCTCAAAATTTTTATCATTGACCTCATATAAACTGTATGCCAACAGAATAAGGTCAATATAAGTACTTGAATACTATAAAATGATTTTGTATTATCATCATTCAATTTTTTGTAAAATTGGATCAAAAATGGGTAGGGATTTGAAAACTGATAGAGAAAATTCGGACTGGAGTATTTTTAAAAAAGAGTTGATCTTATTTTATTGACTAATGATGCCAAAGTGATTGGTCACAAGTTCAAAAAATTAGAGAGTCATCTCCTTGTTGATAATGATACATTACAATGCCATACAATGCCAGTTAACATTTATTACAGTTATAGTACACTTAATGAAATAGAAATAAATCACTAGTTTTGATTGCTGTAATACTGTGCAAATCTAGAATTAGAATTAGGATGGATAAGAAAGTTATATAAAATAACATTCAAAAGCTTTAGGTAAATCTTTCACACTTTTGTATTTAAATGTATGAACCTCTTTAAATACTTTTACATTTTCATCATAAGATAAAGTTTTGTCATCCCAAAGTATCAAATGTACATCAATTATATTCAACAAGTTCAACGATAAAAGATTATATATAAATGATTGTCTTTATGATGAATTATTTTTACAAACTAAGAACAACTGATGTGCATATTCTAAACTTCCACATGAACACGATTTTATATTACATCGATAAAGATCATAATTGAGGACATAATTTTGCCTTAATATCGTATGAATGATATTTAAAAATCTTTTACCAAAAGAGAAATACTATGGAGGCTTTGTATAATCGCTCTGTAGTGTTTCCTTAAAAATAATTAATGAAGTAGCTTCCCTGGTATTAGTACTCAGACTATTCAACATACAAATAGTGTCAGGAAAAAACGGCTTGTTAAAAACTTCTAATCTACATCTAGGCAAAGAATAGTTTGAGGAGTTTCTAGTATTATAGAAGAAAGTGGCATTTCTAATTACAGGAGTTATATCTTTTAAATAAGAATGTACAAAATTATTCTGAATTTTGAACATAGTAGACAATTTAAAGAGGTCTCGTCTCTTTATTAATGGTTCCCATCTTTTTTCCAAATATAGAGAGTTTCTTGAAGCTATGACTGAAAGACCTGAAACTATTCTTACTGCATATAATTGATCCTTTTTAAGCTTATCAATATCAAATTGGGTACATCCAGACCAAACTTCAACAGCATACTCTAGTTGTGGTCTTATAAATGATACATACATTTGTGCCAAAATATCTCTAGATACAGTAAATTTAAGTTTTTTAATTAGACCAAGTTTTTTGTAAGTTTTTTTAACAAGGATGTCTATGTGATTAGACCAACTTTAGTTTGAAGATAACAATACTCCTAGATGATTGTGTTGTGAAACATATTCCAAAGCACAATCATCAAACAACAAATTAGGAAAATTTTCAACATTTTTAAAACTAAAAAAAATACAACGTTTGTGTTTGTGGATTAAATTCTAGAAGCCATTGTTTTGACCATTCCTTAAGTAGATGAAGACCATAATTAAGATTATCTTCTATGACAGAAATATTGTTTGAACACTTGGAATGTAGTATCATCAGCATAAAGTCTACAAATTGATCTCATGTTTTCAGCCACTTAATTTATAAAGTAAAAACAATAATGGGCCAAGAACAGAGCCCTGAGGAACACCTGCATTTATGAATTGACTAGAAGAGAGTTTGTTTTTATACATAACCTTCTGTGTTCTATTGCTTAAGTAGCCAATAAACCATTAAAGAATTGGCCCTGAGATTCCATATGATTTAAGTTTATGAGGGAGACCCTTACGCCAGACCCTGTCGAAAGCTTTTGAAAGATCAGAAAATATCATACAGAAGTAATTACCATTATCAATATTTTTCACAATAGAGTGATAAGTTTCTAAAAGTTGGTAAACAGTTGAATGTCCAGGCAAAAAACCAGCCTGATATTAATAAAATAAGTTGTTGGAGTATAAAAAATTGTATAGATGTTTAAACAAGATTCTCTTAAAATTTTTACTAATACAACTCAACAATGACACTCGTCTGTAGTTTGATGTGATCGATGGATCATCTTTTTTAAACAGTGAAATTACATGTGACAATTTCCAGCAGTTAGGAAAAAGTCTTAGATGATAGTGATTTGTTGAATAGGAGACACAAAGGTTTTGAAATAGTTTCTTTGCAGGATTTAAGCCTTTTGTGGCTTATACTGTCAGGACCCACTGCTTTGTTAACAGATATTACTGACAAAATGTCAACAACTTCATGATCTTGAATGACAAGGTTTGTCTGTATACTTGTGTTGCAAAACAGGTAAGTCATTATTGTTATTATCAAAATTGGAAATTGAACTGAAGTATGTATTTAAAAGTTCAATCTTGTCGTTATCTAAAAATACAAAATAAGCAGTCTGTGTAATGCATAGGTGGTATTTCAGTTGTAGATTTGGTGTGAAAAACATCTTTCATTAACTTCCAACAAAGCTTTTGATTGTTTTTACTTGCATCCCTCAAATATGATCCAATGTTATCATGATAATTTGAAATAGGATATTTTTTCATGTTGTTGACCTTATTTCTAAATTTTCGATACAAATACCAATCTGAATTGCAGGCTTTCTGAGCTTTTTTCACAACCTATTTCGGATACGTATAGTTTTGCGTAAGAGTGAATCCATCCAGGGTTTATCATTTAGCCTAATAGTAACAGTTTTTTTCTGGTAAACATTTGTGTATAATAGACATTTATTGATTTGTAAATTTTTCTGTTATCTGTATTATTAATGATTTTTCTCCAATCACATTTTTTAATAAGATTGTTAAGTAGTACAAAGTTTGCATTTTTGTAGTTCCAATTTTTTTTTTGTATGAAGTACAATGTATTTACATTTAAATTTTAATGCATGTATATATAAGTTGCTTTGTGATCACTGAGTGTATGCATAAAAGTGCCTGAATGTTGCTGATTTTCTTGATTTTTCAAAATAATTCAATGGTCATTAGCTCAAAAAGTAGACTAATGACCTACTTTTTTTAAAGAGAAAAATAACACTTCAATCAAAGGTCTATAACATTGATAATTACAAAGTCACGTCCATAAAAAGACAATCTCTAAATACAAAATATAATTGTTTTTTTTTAATTTCTTGTGGGCATGGGTAAAACGAACAAGTAACAATCAGTATAATAAGCAATTGTTCAAATTATGTAATTAAACGCTCACATGTGCCAGGTTAGATGTCGAAACAGGTTGAATTATGTAACTAAATTCATAGCTGTCCTGCGAGGCTTATTAAACAATTGACATGACTTTGAAAACTCTATGAATTAAAGAAATTAGGTATTTAAAGATTTCGACAGAAAAAGTAATATTGGTGAATTATTTAGTAAAAACATTGTTGCAACATTTGGATATTTTATTTTGTTTTTTTAATCATGTTAAATTGATATACAAAATAATTTATCTACAAATTATAATTTTACATGAATAGAACATAATATTATTAAAAAAGCATTTGATATCAATGAAATATACATGAAATATATGCTGGTAAAATAATACATAAAAATATACACAAAATATGTACACGGAACAAAAAATGCTGTAACAAAAATATAGGAAAATACCCAAATTTCAGAGGTAAAATGTATGGATTTTTTCTTTACTAATTAATAGTATAGTTAAACAAATCATATCGTTAAACATTTAGGTAGATCTGTGATTTCTTTGTTGACCATCCAGCCGCCTTAAATATTCATAACAAATGCTTTCTTTAGAATTGAGGGCTCACTTGATTTATTTACACTATTGTACTACTTATTATCAAGCGCAATTTAGTGTAGGCTAGTGTATATTTTCAATATGGACACCAAGGTGTGACAGTTTTTAAGACGATTTCTCTCTTTTTTTCAGGGCAACAAAGTGCTTCAGATTTAAAGAAAATCTGTAACTGCATTTTCTCCTTTATACAATAAATTAGAGTAACCCCTCTTGAATTGGTTTTCAACTGGGAGTAATCCCCCGTAATATGAGCTCTTTTTAATGTTATGGTAAAAAAGCAGTGTTTCCGAGGTAAACAAAATATGTCATGCTAAGGATGAAGCAATATTTATATATAACTATGCGCCAACAAACAGGTAACATGGGCCTTAGAACAGAGAAGTATAAATTCCTATATGGCAAACAATGGGAAAAAGATTTTAAATGACCTTTCGTTTCCTCTATTACTTTTGACAATGGTGGTCGGACAAACAACCAGGGAGGCCCATGCGTCACATCTCTCACTTGAACAAGATTTCTTTATAGATCATTCTATATCAGTTTTACACATTTTCCTTATATATTTGTATGTTAAAATTTGAACCCCGTTGTGGCCAAAGTATTAGTCCGGCAGACACGATTATAACAATTTAAAATTTAATTTTCTTGATGTTTGCTTGCTAAGTAATCTCACAAATTGTAGCATTGTAGTTCTTGAGAACAAGATTTTCAAATATTTTCCTTAAATATTTCTGTTACAATTTGAAACCCTCTCGGGGCCCCAGTATTTGTCTGAGTGTCAGGATTTTGTACATTTTAGAATCTTCACTATGTTTAGAGGCATAAGTGTAAATATGGGCATTTCTGGTGCAGTGGTTCTTAAGACGAAGTTTTTAGACACGCACCCTATAGGTAATTTCACTGTTTTGCATTTATCTCCTTTTTAAAAGGGTTTTGCCCTTTATTTTACCAATTAAGAATTCCCCTCCAATAAAGATGATTTGTACAAGTTTGATTAAATTTGGTCCAGTGGTTCTAGAGAAGTAAAAAATCTGAAAAGTTTACAGACAGACGGACGGGCGACGAACAGCAGGTCATCAGAAGGGCTCACTTGAACTTTCGGTTCAGGTGAGCTAAAAAGCCTTGCGAAGAACATTGTATTACAAAAAGCAAAAGAAGAAATATTTTTCATAAAACTGTCTTGGATGGTACTTTAGTCATTCTACATTGATAGGACAAAGCGATGCAACCAACAAAATAGTAAAGTAAAATATATTTTTCATATTAATCAAATTTAAGGTTTTGATTTAGTTTATCAGACAGATCCGACATATCCACGGACTTTGAGTTACTCCGGACAAGTTCCGTGTTGGAGCGACTGTGATGGAGGGTCTGATTGGATTCTGACTTGGATGCACTCCCTATGCTTGACCTGTGTTCCTGTCAAAGATCCAAGGAAAAGCAGGAAAATTACAGAGAATCAGACAATAGATAAAACTATATTCTAAGTAACTGTAGATTCCTTGTTAATTGTTTGGAATTAATAATCTCTTCAAATTTTGAACAAGCACCTCTTGCAGATTTTCATATCCTGCTTTTATTTTGTTGACAGTTTTGAACTACATGTACGCTATATAAAACGTTAATGAAATTTGGACATCAATGATTTTTTATGCTCATAACTTGAAACAAAAGGATGGAATCCAGGAATAAGGTACTTACGGAAATTAAGGGATCTACAATGTAATTAATTTTTCCATACCTGTGCTGCAGCTTCCCTCTTGCTTTGTAATAAAAAAAAATTGGGAGGAACATAGAGATCAAGTTGCCTTCTGTGAAGAAAGAAAAATAGTTTTTCGCCCATTTTAAGACCACGTTTAGCCAGTATAACAGTACATTGAATTATAAATAGACATTATATAAATGATTTTAATATTAACTTACCTTTTCACATGCTTTATTTCAACTTTCATTCCATCTTTCATGAGGTTAATATGATAGGCATGCTTATGAACTGGAAAGAAAAGAAATTGATTTTTCAATTTCCTTACCATATACAAGAATTACAGCTGTAATAAGAAGTCTTAGAACTAGACGCTCGTTGCAAGCAACAAGAGGTCTTCCGTTTGATTGCACCATAAAGTAGACTAAAGGGATAGTTGTTCTTTTCTATCATTTCTTAACACTTCATCTAATTCCATTTTAAACCCTGTATATAAATTTCAATAGACATATAATTATACCTAAATTATACTTAAAAAGTCACTATGATTGTGATTTTTGATAAAATAAAATTGGAAATAAGTAAAATTTATCATTTCAAATATAAAATCATTATTCTTAACACAACTAAGGAAGAAAAAACATTCGGCACTCGGGGAACGAACCCGGGTCGCCTGGGCATAAGTCCACCACTCTAACGACTGAGCTACGCGGACTCTCGCTTCAGAACTTTGGAGCCCGAAATCTCGAGAATGCGTGGATCGATTTTAAAACGGATTTCATATTCTGAAGTTTGAATAGGGTCTCTATCGAGTAAAAACATAAAAAAAATTCAAATAAAAAAAGTTGAAAAATGACTAATTTTTGCTTCCTTCCGGTGACGACCGGAAGTGACGGCGGACGTTCGGATATGCGAAGGGCACTGCGGCTGACGACTCTCTACCATCCCTGAAAATTTGAAAGTTCCATCTTTTATAATTTTTTAGAAAAATGAGCCACAAGCAAAAACATAAAATCCTTAATATCTCGGGACCGGAAGTGACGATCAAAAAAATGATCAACAATTTTCTTACAAATTTTGTCAAGAGTAAGATCTGAAAGTTTCAAGAAAATCGGCCTAAGCGTTTTTGAGAAAACGTTACAGAAAAAAATAATAATAATAATAATAATAATAGAGGAAAAGAAACAAAGCAATAACAATAAGGTCTTCCGTTGGAAACGGAAGACCTTAATGAACAGATAATTAAAAAAAAGATTGTTTTGTTCAAAAATTTTATATGATAGCTCAACTTAAAAAGAATACTTTTAACTTCAACATGTTCAAAAATGTTTAATATTATTTTAGAATTCTTTTTCCCAACAAAATTGGGCTTCTAAATAATGTACCCTAATTTAAAAACGAAGATGCACCCAGACTCCCTTGCTGTCAATGCATGGATCGCACAGACAGATGGACCAGTCTAAATACTGAGTCATTTAATTACCTAAGAGAAATTAATTCTTACCTGCATTTGTGAAGGACTGTATGTCAAAGGTCAGATCCACATTTTGGTTCAGGTTTTCTATTTTGACAAAGGTAAGACCGATGAACCACCGACACAAGTGTTCACCATCACTGCAATACACATTGAACAATGTTGTAAATATCTAGGGGAAAACATTGAATGATGGGGCACAGTCACCTGTAATGTGGGATAAACAGAGTAATTGCAAATTATACAATGGCCCAACGTTCGTGAAGAAATTCTAGATTCCTTGTAGCCATAAGTATCAGAAATCAGAATTTATACATTTTCATGCAGTTTCTATTATTATTATTGTAAATATTGTTTTAATTCAAAAATTGATGCCAGCAACTTTATGAGGAATAGAATCTAAGTTATGAATTCAATAATTTATATTTTGACTTTTGTCTAAGACTGCTTCATGGTTCTTGGGCTGTACTAGCTACCTCTCATTTAGAGGTCCAAGTGGAGTAGGATGCACATGAGCCAGTTTTATGCAAGGTTTCCTGTCTAAATTCCAAATCAGTATTCTGATTTTTGATTCCACATAGCCATGCCTGTAAAATTCATGAATAAAAGTTTTTTTCGATGTCAACATCAGCTGAAAGTTTCATTCTAAAATACTTGGGGAAGAGATCGAAATGTTTTATTTTACCATTCTAAGTAGTCCTTTTCTTCCACTGCACTGGCTGTTAAAACTATATAATGTCTACAAGGAAGATGCAATAATATAGTATCAATATCAAATTGCTGACCTATTTATCAAACTCCTATATATATGTCAGAAGATTTGATGGGAAATAAAATTGCCCTCATAAATGATGCTTTACTGTATTTCATAGTGACTTAGACAGGTTTCACAGTTAAAGTAATTCATCTTAAAATTCTCAGTGAAGAATTCTGCTTTTTCATGTTGCATACTTGTACTTCTGGAAGAAATTTGAGGGTTCAAAAAGTGCTCCCCATTCTTCTTTACCCTCGTAAATTTTGCTCACTATTTCTTGCCCTGTAAAAAAAGAGATGTTGTTAAAATAACTAGACAACATCGAGATGGTGACCATCTCAAAGGGCCCCGCTTAAATAATGGACAATAGGATGAAAAGCATTTCAGAGAATTTTGCTTTGACCCTGACTTACAACTCCAAATTTTCCAGCTGGCATAAAACTTTTAATTCAATTCTATTTAATACCCCTTACATTCAGGCATTTTGTTCAACCTGAGCAAGATTAAGCAAATGGAAAAATAATCTACGGTATAAAACTGATTATAAAGAGATCTTCTATGGTCTTCACATTGGTTTAAATTGTAAAGTCACTGCACACCGTTAACTCAAAAGCTCTGTTAATGTGAAGTAGGAGCCAAATTGGGCCAAGTGAAGAGTATATATATGCTCTAAAAAAGATTTTGCGTGATCCAATATGACCTTGACACTTGATCTACAAACATCATTCAAGATCACTGCACACCCTTTGATTATAAGCACTCTGTGAGTGAAGTAGGAACCAGATTAGACCAAAGGGAGAAAAATATGCCCTGGACAAGGGTCATTCTGCAATGATCTTCCCATTTGACCTTGAAACTTGGTTTAAAGTCACTGCACAACCTTTACTCAAAAGCTCTGTTTATGTGAAGTATAAGCCAACTAGGGCTAAGTGGAGAGTATATATGCTCTGAAAAAAAAGAAATTTGCATGATCCAATATGACCTTGACCCTTGACCTACAAACGTCAAGGTCACTGCACACCCTTTGACTATAGGCACTCTGTGAGTGAAGTAAGAACCAGATTGGACCAAGGAGAGAGAAAATATGCTTCGGACAAGGATTTTTTATATAATTCTGTTGACCTTCAGCTTCAACCTAGAAATATGGTTCAAGGTCACTGCACCCCCTTTACCCAAAGGCACTCTGTGGGTGAATTATGAGCCATATTGGACCAAGGGAAGAGAAAATATGCTCATAGACAAGAGATCTTGGACGGACAGATGGACGGATTACTATTTCCTTTGTAAATAATTCCATAACTCCTAAGAACTTAAATAACAGTTTTCCCTTCAGATAATTTTTCAGTAACATTATGTGTTTGAACAGCATTTTGTTAAGATAATGAAATAAAATAATAATCTGTATCTCACAGAAAACAAAGCAACACTAGTACTGCTCCTACCATCTTTGAGCTTTTCTGTCATTATGCTGCGTGAAGACAGTGTGACGTTAAAGGTGGTGTTCTGCTGTGGGTAGGCTGGGGTGATGATGGGCATGAGATGGAACCTGTCAGATGTATTTACCTAAAATAAAAACAAACAATTATGTAACTGTAATATGCTCACGTCAAGCTGATATTCTGGTCCGCATGTCTTAATAACCAACATGTGAAACATTTCCTAAAATACATATGTGCAAGTATTTAATCGTTGAATCTCATTTTTGTTATTCTTACCCTTGGGTCCCACACAGGAAATGATAAATTATATTTGTTCTCATGAACCAGAGGTTTTAATAATACAGGCTGAGGCCATTTCCTGCAAAATTTAAATGATGCACATTGTATTATGATATACATGTTTACTTTTTTATTAATGTTGAAAAAGTGATCTTTAAACAACTAATTCCTTTTATGATTATTTAGTATACATTGAATGTACAGGCAAATATGATGACCGGTTTAATTGAAGCTTTGTGAATAAAATTCTTAATAGTTTAATTCACCATATAGCTTACTGAAATCAACTTGAGCAGACTGTCCTAATAATTAATACATGTAGAAGAAAAAATAATGCAAAAACAAAGATTGAACACGCAAACACAGCTGACATAGGCAGTTACTAAATTCCATATAAATATCAAGTTCAATAAATCTAATTCCTCAGTTTTTAAAAAGACTATGGTGCTTCTTTATAATTTTTGAAAGATTATGAAGAATTTGTTTACCATTTGTGAATGATCATGAAAAATTTATGAAGGAGGGTGGCTGGGGCAGCGTTAGGGTAGAGCTGACAGACTCTGGCCACAAGTATGGCCCATGATACACCGCCCAGAAATCCCAAGGCTTTGGAGTAAATTCCCTTCTCTGAAAATTTAAAAAAAAATTATTACGTTTCACATCTACCGTATTAAGTAAATCACCCTGCATGTAATTCATTGTAAGGAATTAAATAAGACGCTCATGGTTAATCTGAAACAGGTATCAAAATAAACATTTTAGATCTGTACAATATAGATTAATTTGAATTACACATTTATTCCATAGGTTTTGAGCTTCTATTCAAAATGATACATATCAGTGTTCATTGTGTTCACTCTTCCAGATACATTCACACATTTCATGTTCTTGTGGATATCCCAATATATACAATTGTACAAGTATATAAACACAAGAAAATCCATGATCCAGCTAACACCATTTTCATTTCATTACAATCAAGTAAATACTCTCTATGCATTGTGTGATGTTTGAATGGAATCAGAGCTTACTTTTGGCCCAAATCTTGATTGCCCGCAGAGTCATTCTAAAGCTGTGTTGATTTGGAACCAGGTGTAATATTTCATCTGTTACCCTGCAGCCTAAAATCAGGCAACAGAAAAAAAGTAAGTTCAATGGCAAGCAGGAATTGTAAGACATCAAGCAAATTATGATAATGTTATTTCTACATGATTCTTTTCTTAATGATAACTGTTAACACGTCTACAGGTTGTTCGTCTCTAAACTCCCAGGCTAAATATGAAAGAAACACAATTGAAGGACTCCTGACTTTGATGGCTCTTTTAATTGTATAAATGTTTTAATGAAATGAATTTTGTTCTACTCACCATTCAGGCTTCTTACACACTTTTCATTGAGGTCTTTGAGCAAGCTCTCATCCCTGAGGTCGATTTCTTCGGGGATCTGAGGCAATGCTAGCCTGGCAAACAACATATCCAGCTACAATAGACACAACTCATATCTCTGACCCCAGTATTTGCTATATGTCAACTACTTAAGATCAGCACAACATATGTAAAACATTCAGCTATTTCATTGTGGTACATGTTTACCGGTATATGAAATAAAAAACACATGAAAAGGATTGAGAAATAAGAAATATACAGTGTCAGTTAGAATGTTGTTTACATCTGGTAGTTTTATCAAAAACATTCTTTATATTTTGGCCAAATAAATAATTAATTACTTTAGTAGTTTGTCAGGCACCTCAGTGTTAAATTACTTTGTCATTTAAAATGGGGAATAACTCGATATTTCAACTTTCAAATACATGTAAAATTTTTTCAAAACAATCTTCTCTGTTGCATTTTATTTAAGGTGAAGATCTAGAAAATGATTCCAGGGTGTCTTTTTGGTGCTAGAACAATTATGATTTCATAATTGATTTGATGAATCTTTTTCCCGTACTTTACGGCTGTAAAGGAAATATGTAAAAAATGAAACAGTTTCTCGACATTTTATATTAAATCATGGGACAATTAATCCCGATACTAGCTGCAGAACTGTAGCTTCACGGGAGATTTTGGCTGACAGACTGTGGGGAAATATAGTTCCGTTTATACAAAAAACTGTGTATTTATTGCGCACAAAATTTTGCGCGCGGTTTTAGACTTATTAAACTTATTTAGGAATATATTCTGTGAACATTTAAACACCAACAAATTACTGAGACATATCACTGTAAATTTCATTCATTACTTGCCTCTAAATATCTTTAAAACATCATCACGAAACGGTGTGGTTTGTTTACAGGTAAAAATGGCAGCTCTTGATCCCGACGTAAATTTAACATATTTCACTTTCCGAAGTCGGTTAGGGTGTTAAGGAAACATTTGACGCAAGTTAACTGGTGAACAAGTAGTAGAATGTCTCAGGAAGTTTTTGGCACTAACATGTTTACCGAATATATTCCTAAATTAAATCTATTTAATAAGTCTAAAACAGCGCGCAACTTTTAGTGCGCAATAAATATACAGTTTTTTGTACGGACAGAACTGTAGCTCCACGGGCCAACAACAAAAATTTCCCGTGGAGCTTCAGTTCTGCAGCTGTCCCGATACCTATAATCATTTTACATCATTTGATAGAATAGGTCAAGAGCTTGTTTATATAGTCAATTATGGACAAAGCTCAAGGCTTTGTTACTTTTTCCCTTCGTGTTCCATAGAAAATGACAGTTTAAGACATGATTTTTCATTGTGTTAACCAACAATTTAAGCCCCGATGCACCCTATCAAAAAAGCTATTGTTATAAAGCAACTCTGAAAGAATTTATATCTTGATTTTCATAAACCTGTAGGAACCTTTCATTTACTAGATCTTGACTGTAAGATTTTTTAGGTTGAGAAAGTTAGATTAATTTTTTAAGCCCTTACACTTATAACAAATACACTACTCATGATAAAGCATGTAAAGTTGGTGTTCTAATCTAATGAACATATTCTACAGCTCTTCAAAAGAAAGTTGACTAAAGTTCTCCTGAATTCATACCTCAATGCCATCAAATGTCATCTTAATCAGGGGTACATAGGCCCTCTCTATTGCCTGTAAAATGAAAACGATAAAACACATGTACATTGATAAAAGCTATACAACTGCACAAAATGACAGAGCTCTTTGCAAGGAACATTAATCTGATATACATGTAATAATCTCTGTATTTTTTTTCAAATCATGAAACAAAATATATGCAATTGCAAATAAAAATGAGTTACATGTACATGTATTATGATTCCTACATCAACAAAATATCAGTTTAATAAAATATTTTCTTATATTCAGTACATTATAATTCTCACTATATACATGTAACTCTATATAGACAAATAGTCAATAATTGTAATATTAACTCGTCCAAAAAAATATTGACCGGTCAATATTTTCTTAATATTGACTGGCTAGGAATAATATTTGGAGAATATTCCCTCTATTACAATTAATCACCGCTGATTTGTTGATTCGTTAACGGTGACCTAAATTATTATTCGCGACTCCAAAACAAGGTGACGTCATAATAGGCAGTCAGTCAAGGGAAGTAAAAAACGGACGCGCTATGCGACGGGTTGCTGTCATAACGGATATACTGATTTGCAATCAAATTATTGTGAAGTAAATTCAGATAGAACATTTGAGATTATTTCCTACGTGTGGCGAAATTTCACTAGTGACCGTTTGATGCCGACAATATTTTGGAAATGTACTGTGAGCAAAATTAAATTTGTGAATTTTATGTTGAGCTGAAAAAATTACGACAATCATTTTTTGATATTTGGTTTGTTTCTTCATATAACAAAACAAATGCTCACTGTGTTTTCAGGCAACTTGATTATTTTGTCCCTCGGGGGCTTATATAATCAATGTTGCCCTCAACTCCAGTCAATATTTGTATAAAATTGTTACCTGTTGTGATTTTGTATTTTTATTTCATGTTGATTATTTATAACAATCTCCCACATAACATTATTATAATTGAAGTCATTTAATAATTTTCCCGAATATCTCATGTTTCAGTTTCAGCCGGAGCATGTGCCCAAGTTGATAGCTGTTTGTTTACGTTTTACAAAGTTTACAGTTTTGATAGAACACATACGATCGTAGAATAACACATAATATCCGTAAATTACCTAGTATTTGTTAAACTTCATTTAGGGTTCCATATTCAAAGTAAGAACGCAGCACAGTTAAGGCTGTCAATAAATTCCGTTCAGTCAAAAAGTACGGGAAATGTGCATTATGACATCACAGTATAGTACAAACCTAGAAAGTACTTATTAATTCATTTATTAGCAAAATTATTTTATACTGATCTTTTAATTAAAAACAACAAATGCTATAACTTACAATTTCGATGACCGTTATTTCGCACACACTGAAAAATAAGCGAGAGTTCGTTTTCGCTGTACTACAAAATATGACGTCATATGCATCAAAATGACGCATTAAGTTAAGTCATTGAAGGCTATCAAGCAGTTTTTTTAGCGAAGAAAAATAAATGTTATAGATTAACGGAATATTATAAATGAATATTTTGTTCAACATTATTATTATTAGAAGGCTACCTATATAGTCTTTATTTTTAATTTTTTATAATTATGCATCGTTTAATGAGGCAACCTCAGTTTCGTGTAAAATATCGTTTATCTTAAAGCTGGGTACCTAAATACATCATTCAATTGCAAGGACATACACTTATCTGATCATGGCAAACTTTTACATGTAAACTTGAAATATGCTATGTAATTTAAAAACTTCTGTGATCCTTGTAAAATCTTACAAATTACATATGGAGAAATGGTGCACATTTTACTAATTTGCATAGCGGCCATATTGTTTTCACAATGGCGATTTTCAGTGCAATAAAATATATAGAAAGGAATATATGTATAGATTTTCTATTTCTAATATATAGAAATAGAAAATCACTAATTTATAAAAATAATATTTCGGAAATATTTTCTCCTCATTTGGTTTTGTTATTTACTACATCCGGGATCGGAATGTGCTTGTTTTGTTTACATGAGATGTTGAGATGGCGGTTCCTTTTGAATCTGAAAAATCGAATCGGGGCGTTGTAGGAATATAGTGTGTTTTAGTGATGAAAGACGTCATGAAGGGATTTTGGAATTATTTTTAAAATACTTGCCATTCATAAGTACAGTTGTTCCTCATATATTTACAAAGTTTATATTGCAAACTAATTGTGTCTGAAATCTTGACTCAAATTAAAAAAGTATTGTTGGTTCCTTTTTACTTTCAAATTAGCATTTTTAAATATTTTTTCAGTAAGCTATCGGACTTGCAACTAGACATTTTGACTTTATATTGAATCATTTTTGCATATTTCTATAAGAATTATCATTATAAATTGAATGAGATTTTTCAGGTTATAATTCTATTTAGTTCCAAGCTGATTTTTTCAACTGTTTATTTATTTATTTACTCATTTTAGCCAGTATAATCCTATTTTTAGATAATCTAATGGTTGAATAGGGAGGCATTTAAAGTGAATTTGAAGTGAGAATCACTGATTGCGGTGACAAAAACATACACAGATACTCTATGCATTGCCCTTACACGTGTTCTTATTTAAAAAATGAAAGTTTTGACGTAGTAACACCAATTTCATACATAAAGGGTATGTAATTTTCATTCGTAAGGGAGATAATATTACAGACATGAATATTAATGAGAACAGTGTCACGTGGCATTTAGTTCATGAATAAAGTGTACGTGATTTCTCCATATGAATTATTTTTTAATGAAATTAACACTATGACCTTCAAAATTATTCAACATATGCATTATAAATTATAATTTCTAGTAACAAATAGTCTTATCTAAAAAGGTTCGCAACATTTTTCAAAATCTACGATATAACATCAAGTTATTTAATAATTCAGTTGTAAATTTTGACATGATTATGCCATTGCAATACTGAAATTTTTGAATGACCTCAAACCCACAAATACATCTGCTTGTACCATGCGACTACCATATCACGTGATCACTATGAACATAAAAATTGTACTGTATATATATATATATATATATATATATATATATATATATATATATATATATATATATATATATATATATATATTTCAGAAATATATTGCATTTGAGCGACTTTAATTGATTTTAAAATGGACATGTCCGTTGAACCAAAGTATAATGTTTTCGTCACAAAAATTCGCCGATATTTTTTTTGGGCGCCTTAACTGTACTGCGAATGAATTCTTGGTTTAAATTTTCATTTCATCGTTCTGGCCTCCATCATCTTTTTGTGTTAACTTGGTCAATTCCAGTTATCGATCTTTTCCAATAAAATGTTCTGTTTAATTTAACTAGCCAGTATAATTATTTAACATCCTTTGATGTTCCAATAGTGAAAGTTGATGTTATCATTATGCCTCCTGTCAGTTTGTCGCTACATATTTAATACCCATCTATTTTCGCATAGTATACAAAGCGTTTATATAGCGTAAGCATACTATGCCGAAATAGAGCACCGCATATGTTTTGACAGAAAATCTTAGAGAGCGGCGAGCGGGTATCGAACTCATGACCCTAGGGTTGGCAGTCGAACGCATTACTAATTACGCCACGGCAGACTCTATATATAATCAGCGGTTTTAAGATATATATTACGTTGTTACTAACATTTGACATAAAACAATAAATAATTTAATAAAAATTTCAAAATAGTGTAAATGTTGACAAGGATATTAAAATAAGAGTTTCTAATAATGTTTTAGACTTATCGTTTAAACAATTGTAATTAATCAATACTGCGGAGTCATTAAAGCGCTTATTATTACGGCGCTTAATTAAAACAATCACATAAAAAAAATGATTATCGTCTGCTAAATAACAACAAACAATGAGTCGATTTGGAAACAATAACCCGGTCACATTTAGGGAAAAAACCTTATGTCCAAAAAGACAAAACATGCTACAAATTTCAGTATGAACATTTTGAACGATTTTTTGCAAGAGCGTGCAGTGAACAGCGATATTCTTTCATACTCGAAGGAAGATCTATCGGGAGTTCTGTAAAAAATTCCTTATTGAATATTCGTCAAGGTATATGCAGATACTTAAAGGAGAAGGGTTCAAACATTGATAGTATTGGCGATCCATATTTCGCAAAAGTAAATAGCTGTTTTTCTTCATTATTGAAGAAGACGCGAGCGGAAGGAAAAGGCGCTGTTGTCCACCACCCTGCTCTCACTGTAGAAGATCTAAGGAAATTGTACAGCCACCACCTTATTTTCAATATTAATACCCCACAAGGTCTACTGAAAAAAGTTGTTTTTGAAATAATGTTCTATTTCTGTAGAAGAGGACAAGAAAATGTGCATAACCTTCGCGTTCGGGACTTTGAAATTATCAATTCGAATGGACAAAAATACGTTCAAAAAGTAACTTCAGAATTATCAAAAAATCACCAACTGAAGGTATTACTAACGAAATTGAAGGTACAGGGGGAAGAATGTACTCCACAGATTCAGAGTTATGTCCAATTCAGTCTTTTGAAAAATATTTGTCTAAAAGTCACGCTTGTACGAACAGACTTTTCCTGCATTCTAAAAACATCTTTTCAGATGACGAGGCAGTATGGTATCGGAACGAACCCCTGGGGATTAATACTCTGAAAAGATTTATGAAAAACATATCACAATCTGCTGGACTTTCTAGAGAATATACAAATCACAGCATAAAATCTTCCACTATAAGTCTTCTAAACCACTGTGGGTTTGAATCCCGTCACATAGCTACTGTTAGTGGTCAGAAACGAATATTTGTTGTCCAGCTACTGCTATGACACATCAGGTACAGTAGAACTATTTACTAGTTTAGATATTAATACCACGAGCCATTTTGGCTTAGAACCTCTATATTACTGTGTTAATGTATTTGTCATATCATATTATATTATATATCATATTATGTTTCATTATTTTGTAGAAAGCAATGTCAAATGCTCTAATAGTATGTACAGGACGCTCCAGTCAATGCTGTATCAGGTGTGTAATCTATACAGTGTATGAATAGTGACTCATATCAAACACAATATTTAATCTCAATTATCTCAATATCTTTATATTTATTTCAGAGTCTATGGACAGTCATAATTCCAATGATAGCATGACGGACGCCGAGCTAGTAAATTGTACATTGACACTAGAGGCAACACATGGAGTGGGAGTGGCTTCCTATTCTGGAGGTCGACAACCGAAATTCCTATTCTCTGGATGCAACGTCACCATCAACAATCATTATCATTAACTGTTATTGAAATTAACTGTTATATAATCCAACGTTTAAACGTTAGATTAACTGTTATTGTTGCCAGAATAAAAGTTTAATTAAGTGTTTTGAAATAGTCAACACCTTGTTTTTCTTGAGGTTTTTATACCGGTAAGTTCCAATACAACAGTCAAATGTGCTACTCAGCATGAGACATCAATATATATTCAACAGTCAGCATAATAATAATAATAGTGTTGTGTTTAGCATGTACTATGCCTAAATAGTAGTCAGGGTTTGATACATAGTGCACTCGCCTCCGGCTCGTGCACAACACAACACTATTATATAAATAGTTTGTTTAATATTAAGTCTTACTCAAGGAACTATATTTGTTTATGCTATCGGCTGTAGTTACGATATTCATGCGCAGTTATATTATGTCCGAATATAAATTGTACAAATGATTTTATGATATTTGATAGTTATTATGTAATTATTTACATGATCACCGCTTAACAAGTGATTTATAGATTATTACGTCAATTATTTATCATTCAGCTTTGAACGTTAGTCCTGTCTGGTAGAAGTAGTTCTGTGTAGGAAATTGTAAACTTGAAAGGTGCAAAAAGGTGAGAAACTTCAATAAGGTAATGTATACCCTAGTTAGAACAGGTCTAGGGAACCTCCGTTTTTGGAGGATAGCTCAATTTTAAGATGGTAGTCGACTTTTTACCATATATGGAAAGCCGCATTGCATTGTGGGTGAAATTATGCTCCATTTTTGGAGGATAGCATGTGTACATTTCAAAGGCTTCGTGCATATTTTTAATGAAAAAATGCAAGCACCAGACCATATGGAAATTAAAATTAAGAAAATAAACTAATGATTGTATGCGGCGATTTGAAATTCTATGTGTAGTATTTTCACAGTTTGCTTTTAAAGTGTGTACTTCCTGTGCTTAGTTTTACAAATGACCACGACTATTTTCAACTGTTTCATTAAAAAAATATCACAACATGGTTGTTTATTCCTCTTTCAAACATAATTGAATTAATTCACGTTAAGACATGCATAAACGATAATTATCTTGATCTGCTTGGTACGTGTACATGTACAAAGTAAATGTGTGCACACCATAGGAACTTTGTTACTCTTATTTTCTAAATTAATACATAGGTTATTTTTTATTATGAAAAACTAATCCCTCAAAACAAAAATACATTGTCAAATTTTAATCATCAAAATGATACCATTTATAAATATCAATTATACTAAATGTTTAAAAAAATGTGAGAGTCTGCGCCTGAAAAATATTTTTTCTTCAAAATCAACCCTGCAATTATTTAAACTTTAATATATATTAAATATTATCAATAATTATAATTAATGACAGCTAAATAAAGTGATTTTTTTAATTGTCTAATAATTATATTTTATGTCATAGTTAACTCCCTTTGTATAAACAGAGTTAATTAACTTCATTTGAAAAAATCCACCAGGGAGCGCAAGCATCTATCCTCTAATTTTGGAGGATAAAATCTGTCCTCCAAAAACGGAGGTTGCCTAGACCTGATAAATGAGCATGGCTGATCATTCATCTTGAGTATTACTGGACAAATAGACAACAAAAAGTGGAATCTGGCCAACATAGATTTAAGAATAATTAAATCGATTACTACTCCTGACAAAGATGAATTATTTAGATGAAGAAGTTATGATCATTATACATGCTGAGGATTCAAAGATACTAGCCCCCCCCCCCCCCCCCCCCCCAGATGGCTTTCAAAATCATTTGATATATCAAACAGAAAAATCATCATTGAATGTACAAGATATAGATTTACTATAATTTAAAGAATGTCCTAACAATGAACACAGAAAATTAGGAAGACACTTACTCTCAAGTCCTTGACTTCTGGGGTATTTTTCAGTATTTCAAAGAAGGATGAAAAAAAGTCTGATCTGTACACAAATCTAGGAACAACACAGAGGGTATCTATATCAGCACCTAATGTAATTGAAAAATCATCATTGTCAAAAGTTGTGTAACATTGTTTGAAACAAAAGAACAAGTAAATTACACTAGGTATAAGCATTCAGTGCCGCATTTTGTTTACCTTTTATGTGAGCACCAAGTCTGTATGAACCAAATGTGCAGACTTCTCCACCAAAGGCATCAATTTTATCTACAGGGTAATTCTTCATTCTCTCACCAGAGGTCGTGCTACACAAGTTTCGCTTACACCTCTGTCAACGCCCGATGTACAAGATTCTTGTACAAACTTAAACGATGGGCAAAATGTAATTAAAATCTATGTTGTTATTCCTTTTATCTATGAATATGATTATAAGTAATTAAATTTAAATCTCTAACGCCTTTATTTATTTTTATTTCAACGTTACTGGAAGAACTATTTTACGGAGGTAAAAATTAAAATATGATCACATGATCTAGTTTGACAGATGATTGAAAAATCAGTTTCTGTACGCTACCGATTTATCTATGATTTTACATAAATCAGCAGCAATGTCATCTCCTGTGATGTTTTTAAACGTGTCCTCAAAGTCTTCGCCCGTCGATGACTCCCCTTCAAGCTGATTGTGCAGAAGAAACGAATCAACAATGCCATGTGCTCGCCATGCTTGTTTTGATCATGTGACAGACTATTTTTCCGGCGTTGAGAGGTGTAAGCGAAACTTGTGTATCACGACCTCTGGTGAGAGAATGGGTAATTCTTCTGTGAGACAAAAAAAAAATTGAAATACATTCATTTGAATATTTTTATAATTTTGTCAAATGAATATTCAATAAAATCGATGATCATTTATGAAACTACAGTATTCAGACAATTCCTAAATGCCTTCTGTTTTTGTATGCATGTACAATCTCTTGGAAGTAAAACAGAAAACATATCTTTCAACTGCAAAACAAAGTTACCTTTTGTCTGCTGACATCTTTGATCCATTCTCGAGCCAAAGTGTTGATTTTGTGTAATATTTCCATCCTATAAAGAAGTGACAGAACATTCAGAAATCTTATAAGACTAAAGAGAATGGCAATGATTACATGGAGATTAAAAAAATGAAAAACTGCAAAACAGCCTACACATAAAATCAGATGAACAAACGAAGAGACATTGTACAAATTATATTTAGACATATATCATTAATAGCTTTAATCAAATGAAATAATTACCGATGTGACATTTCTTCCTCACTCTCAACGACCCCATGAGGTCTCATGGCCTCTTCAAATTTCTCAGAGAGTTTCAGGTCCACAGTTTCTGGTCCCACCAGACTAATAGGAGAGGTAATCCCTGGATAGTTTTTAGCTGGTTCCATGATTTTGACTGAAATATTTAAAAGGTAATTTAAGGGTTTACAAATATTAAAAATTGTAGCATTTGAGGATTTGTTTCAGATACAACTAAACATTTATTGAAAGGATTTTCAAAGCTGATGCAAGTGAGATAACGCTAAACCCAAAAGGCAACTGAATTTCCAGAATCAAAAAATAAAGACTGTTTCGAGAAATTGTTGAAAATGACGTCAAATATGATCAAGCCGACCCGAATCTTTGCCGGTATTAACCATTGTCGCGAAGCATGGCAAACATGTACGATCCTTTTCCACCTGCATATATGGCAAGAATACAGTACAGTTTCCCAGTAAGGCTAATCTGTAACCACGCAGTTACAAATGAAACCAGACTAATGTAATAATCACCCTCCCTATGTACGCTTTATGTACATGTATCTCTGTAACAAAGGTTACGAGGGTAACAGATCCTTGTTTCTATATAATTATGTGTATGTTTTGAAACAGGGTAACAAGGGTTACGAGGGAAACAGACCCTTGTTTCAATATTTACCTCTGTTTCGAAACAAGGTAACATGGGTTACGAGGGTAACGGACCCTTGTATCAATCCTAATTTCTCTTTTGAAACAGGGAAACAAGGGTTACAGACCCTTGTATCAATATGTTTTTCTGTTCTGAAACAGGGAACAAGGGTTACAGACCATTGTACATGTATCAATATAGGCATGCATAACTATGTCTCTTCTAAAACAGGGTTAACATAGTTAAAAGAGTTATGGACCATGGTATCGATACGTACGTCTGTTCTGAAACAGCTGACCATATATCTGACAGACCTCAGAATAGCAATGGTTAAGACATGTATCTTAAGTTAAGCTCTAGCTAAACTAACATTATTTCATTCACCTGGATGGGGGTATGGTAATTTGGTATTTCATTGTACTATGTAAAACTTGTATTTCAATCATCTTAACAAATTAATCTAGATATTTTGGCATTGTTAAAAAAATAGATATGGAAATTATGTTTCATCATCATCCTTTCAGCATATACATATTGCTACTGAATTCAAAATCCACTAATATTACGGAAAATTGACTGACATCTAATGGCACTGTTTTGAATGGAAAATGTAAGACAAACGTCAATTTTTGTAATGTAACGTCATGAAATGATAAAACTGCGTATGATTTGATTTTGATAAAATTAAAAAACAAAAAAACAAAATAAAAACAATATTTTATCTTGTAAACATAATAATTAATTTATGAACAAAAATTTATAGACAATAAAGTCAGTTTAAAAGTATTAATTTTCCAAAACACATGGATTATTGTTGAAGGTCATTGATTACGCTAGTGCATTGACATTTACATGTATGTTGGTGTCAACAATGACGAGGCGTGAGCAGTGTTTCAAGGGGGGGGGGGGGTATATGTAACTGAGGATAAAGCATTGAATTATACCGATATTATGACAAATAACTAATATCAAATTTGGATAAATAAATATTCTATGAATACTGATTAGTCTGAATTGAATTTAACAAAGATACAGATATGTCTGGATTTTAATGAAGAAAACATGATTTATTACAGTGTGTTCCCTTTATTCTGCATGATTTTTTTCGTTACAAGACTTCGATATTTACACACAAAACCTGACGTATTATATACCATGCGTTTAACTATGTTTGATGCCATGGTATTAGTACCTTCCTCATTAATTAAATGAAAAGGGAATCTTGATTTCTTAAGAAATGTTTAATTTTTTTAAAATCTTATGTAAGCTAGGTAGTCATTTTGTGTCATGGTGTGGTACATTTTTCTTTGATGCTTCCAATTCTTTAAATCGGACAGAAAAAGTTTAGCATAATTCCAACATATAATAACTTCTAGTAGGCAAGGCTTACTGCTATACAAAGCCACAAACATGAAACTTACAAATTATTTTTAAAAACATTTTAACTAGCAAAGTTTTACTAAGCTCTGTCAAAACTTACTATAATTTTGAACGTCTGTTATAAATGTTTGCAATCAATAATTTATACATGTAGCATCCATTTCAAAAAATTCAGGAATAATTAACATATATATCTCCAGGAGTCGCCAACCACCCCCCCCCCCACCCCACCCACACACACACACTTTTTGGGATGATGTTTAGATTATTAAACAAAATAGCATTAAATAGAAATTTAATGCACCCCCCCCCCACTTTCAAAAACGATGCTACATGCCTGATTGTGTACTTTTCATTTCACACCTTCTCGCATAATTTGTGATAACGTATAGAGTCTTCATATATATAATTATTTACGAAATAATTTCATAATGTAATTCATTATAAATTAGTTATAAGATTGATTTTGTTGTGATAATTTTCCATTTGAATCACAATCTGGGTTCATTTGGGTCCATTTGGGTTCATTCGGGTCCATTTCGGTAAATCGATGCACCGTCGTGCACAGGTGTATTCTTGGAGGCCCATTAATCGTTACCTTAAGAAAATGTGCCACATTAGGCGCTTGGTTAAACTTGTTACACTAAATTTAAAGCTGAACACCGCTCGTAAATAGGCACCGTCACACAGGTACCTGGTATATAAACCTTTCGATTTCGTTACACCCGATTGCACACCTGAAACTCGTGGCCGACATGTAGTATTCCTTTCGTCGTTTTTGGTTTTTATGCTTTTATTTCTTAAACTATGTGCATATTCTGTTTGTAAATAATGAATTTACCAATTTATTTGATGTTAGTATTCTCTTATCTTGAAAAAAAGTGCGTAAAATTTGATAATTTCATCGCGAATAATTTACACGGCGAGGCAAGATGTAATGTCCACACAGGTGAGACCTCTACATCGAAGTACTTTGAACTGTTGAGAGGTCTGCCCCTTATATAAGGGTTGTAGGGACAGCAGTGATGAAAGAGAATATGGCGGACAGTGCATATTTACGAGCGGTGTTCAGCTTTAAAAAACATACATATAAAGGACTTCGATTTCTTCGTTTGACTTAACATGGTATATCCATTATTTTTGTCATCAACCTCGGACTAAATCATGCGAAATATGTGAGGAAAACAAAAGGGACACGGCTTTAGGAACGTTAGGGCCTCCGACTATATGTACATTAAAAAAAACAATAGGAATTTATCTCAATATAATTTTAAACCTGTACAACTATATGGTTCAAAATAACGGTCTACATAACAGGTTGTGATAAACAGGTAGGGCACCAAACCCGTGTGGTGGTTCGAGTCTCATTTGGTGATTAAATGCAATGGTATACCCATTTGGTTGTTAAATGTCTGAATGGTATACCTATTTTACCTACCAAATGGGACTCGTTTTTTCCTTAAACTCGGATTACGTTTTCTTAAGAAAAAGCACACAATGTGTTCTATAATGGCAAGCACTCTGACTTGTTAAAATTGATGTACGTCAAAGGCTCAATTAAGGTACATTTCTTTAGTAAAATTTCGCGACAAAAGATAAGTCAGATTGTGAAAATAATACCGAAAGTACAAGGTATTAAGTCGATATTCTGGTTAAAGGCAAAATAAATGTCATTTGTTGAAATTTTAGATAGTTTCACTGAGAAATATAATATAGCGCGAACAGGCCTCCATACCTAAATAAGCGACTCACGCAAATCATTGTTTTGATTGGCTGCAATTTTTGTTTACTTGCTTGAATGATATAAATCGAAAGTAAAAAGTTCCAGGAATTAGGGCAGGTCGTACTTTGAATAAAATCGATTTTTTGAAGACAAAAAAACTTTGTTTATACGCGACTTCCATTTGCTTTTCATTTAAGCCTTTTTTAAAACACCATGGGAAAAAATGGACACATTTGATATTTTGAACGAATGGTTAATCATGAAGCAAACATGTCATAGTACTTGCCCTGGTGGAAAACATGATGCCCTTTTTCTCCAGAAAAACGTAATCCGAGTCGAACAAAAAACGAGTACCTTTAGTAGGTAAAATAGATATCCCATTCAGGTATATAACTACCAAATGGGACTCAAACCACCAAACGCACTGTATAGAAACGGTCTAGAATAACGCACTTTACTCTAGCCTAAGATGGCGCACGCTTAAAATTTTTTCGCACAAGTATTCACCTTCCATGGTTGATTCTAAAACTATTGCGCAGTGTATGTTGGGGATGTTCGTTTTCAATTTCCACTCGTAAATCTTTTTAAAAATTCCTCGTATTTGTTGAGATAACGCCTGCATAAGATTTGCTCCAAACTAGGGTAAAGCTGATAAAGCGGTATTTTGCGATAAGGGTAAATTATATTTGTGAGCAGAGTGAAGTTACTTAAATAACATCTAAATATTTTCATAGTTTGACTTTGTAACTGCTTTAAACAATTCATAGAATTGAAATATACTTTTTTTCCTACATCTATCACCGCTACTGTCGTGTAAGACGTCACACCGATTAAAGATATTTTTTAAGGTATCGAATGTACAACTAAGACTGAGGCCTCGGTATGGAACGCCTGGACTGTCTAATCATGGCAAAACTAAATTCGTAATGTGCTTATATTATTATGTAGCGTGCTTTAATCGTTATGTGATGTCCTTGTGTCATTATGTGGTGTGCTTTTATCATTATGTGGTGTACTCCTTTAATTATTTTATGTGCATTCATTATTATGGCATGTGCATTTGGTATTATGTGATGTGCATTTGGCATTATGTAATGTACATTTGGCATTTTGTGATGTGTATTCATCATTATGTGATGTGCAGTTATCATTATGGCATGTGCATTCATCATTATGGCATGTGCTTTTCTAATTATGTGATGTGATTCCGTCTTTACATTATGTGTTTTAAACATCTTTACGCGATGTGCTTTTTTGTTCATTACGTCATGTACAAACATCTTTATGTTATGATCAAAGTCACGTGACAATTTTTAAAGTTAAAAGGTGGCGGGTTTAGATACAGTGGCAAAATTCAAAACTGATACGTACTGTAATAGCCAAAAAAAAATTGGACGGTTCTCATCCACCACGCACCTACAATCACTTGCCTCGACACTAGTTTAGTGATTCGGCGCTGTGATACGATGTTTATGATTTATTTATTTATTATCCCCTCGCGGAACTTGTTGCGAAGGGGATATAACATCGCTGCTGTGCGTATGTGTGTATGTATGTGTGTCCATTTTAGCCTTTTAAGCAAAATTCAAAGAAAACCCTCGCATGTATGTTCATCAAACTCCGTACACTTTATAAGCATTGTTAAAGAACAAACCCTATTCATTTTCAATGAATTCTGTTAAACATTTTTTTAAAATATCGTTAAAATTACAACACTTAGACAATTTATGTTCGATTTCCGGTTCGTGAAAGTAAACATATCAAATCAACAACTTGATTTTTTTTTTTTGGATAGTAAGAAGCAAACGTTTCTGAGAAATGGGGAGTTAGAAGGATGTCCAAAGTGAAAACTGAAGCTAGCATGAGATTAAGTTCACTCTAATTTAATCAAAACAAGCAGCTGTCTGAGCCGAATGTCGGCTATATATTTAACGAAGAACATGTTCATAATGCAGAAGAGACTTTGACGAATATCGTCAACATGATTAATCGGGAATTCCATGTAAATCGTTCAATGTATAAATGTAGATACGTTACTCTTTTTAAAATATTGGGGTTAAAATTACGACATGTTAACTCGAATTTCCCCATAGAGCAGACTAATAAATCGCCAGTCTGAGATCTTTGCTACGTTTCATTTTCAATGTCAACATGATTAACTGGGAATTCGGTAAATGTAAAAATGTAGATACGTTACCCTATTTAAAATATTAGGGTTAAAATTACGACATGTTAACTCGAATTTTTCCCATAGAGCAGACTATAAACAGTCTGATATCTTAGCTACGTTTCATTTTCTATACGAATCATTTTTTGCCTACACTAACTGTCTAAATGCGTAATGTATGTCACAGTTGTCACTGAATAAAAAGAATTTATAAAACTACTTTACTAAAGTTTAACACGTTTGTAGTGTGTTTTCGCTATTAAAGGGAGGAATTGTACAACCACGTAAATGCAACCACCCCCATGAATACACCCCATGCAGAGCGTGCACGGGGATAGGAATAAACGAATATTTAATTCAAAGTGGGTTTTAACAAGTTAAATATTTGGTCTCTTCAGTTACATGTTTATCACTAATAATGCATTTCCCCGCACAATATTTTTATTTTGCGAGGGGATGCTCCGCATTGCGGTGCCCTTGTTTAAATACCGTTTACTTTTAAGGACACACAAGACGTTCCCCAGTTTCAGTTAATTTCTCTTAATTGAATATTTCTTCCTTATTATGCATTTAAACCTGCTATTGCCCAAAAATTAAGGGTGCATTACCAGGCTACTTTTGGAGTTAGAATATTTTGAATTTTCCTTTTAATAGCATGCAAAATGCAATTGAATGCTTTTTTAAAAAGTCATAGTATATATTTTTAATTGAAACTATATATCCAAATAGAAAATTATCAAATAACATGTAAAAATTATCATTCTGCAATCAACTTCGTTTTCCGATCGCAGGCACGTAGCATCGGGGGGGGGGGGGGGGGTCACTTTTTGGCGCAGCAAAGATTTTTCTTAAATTAACATTTAAAAATGTGAGATGTCATGTAGTTGCCCCCTCCCTTTTTTTGGGACCATGTAATAAATTTAAAGTAAAAGTAAATAAGGAAAATTGAAGTTTTAGGTATTGTCATGTACAAATTTTGATTCCCGATAATCTAAATTTTTGTAAAGGACAGGTTATCGTGTCAAAGATCTTACTTCTATTTATTTTCTTTTTCTTCTAAATTTTAGCGCGATTTTAATTAAAATACTTTCCCAGGGCTTGAATTTGATTATATTTAGGAAACGCTTTTGTTAGGTTCAAATGTTAGTAAATCTCATTTACTCGTTTATCTAAGTTCATGATAGTAAAAACGTCAAACGTCTTAGGGTTTCAGATAATTGAATTTCCTCACCTGTCCTCTTTATTCTGCTAGAATCACTTACGGGTGTTAAATAGTTCAAAGGGATTAATTAGCTAGGTAATTTACTTAGGGATTAACTCAGGTGTCATGGTCTGAACTCTTATTCATTGATCGTTTTACACATGTTACATAATTTTTGTTTTATATACTGTTGAAATTCTGTTGTACATTAGTCGGAATCGGACAGCCGTTCCGATATCACCGATCTGTATCAAAATTTCTGTCAGATCCTTAATAAATGTTGAAACGCTGATTTGACTTTACTCGGTTGCTTTTACCATAGAGAGGGCTACCACCCGAGTGTCGATCGGGTTATAGTACAGCCGAGTGTCGATCGAGTTGTACAGTGGTCCTTATTTGTGGTGCTAATTTTATTGTCGGTAATCGTCCCAAACCTTTCTGGACTGGACATGCCGGCAAAATCCTTACGGAAATTCCGGGAGAGGATAATTTCAAAGGACAGTATACTACGCCCCTCTCCCCCGGATTGGGATTTTCACGATTTTGGGAATTTCTTGGGGGTGGGGGGTTGTTTTTTTTAATTTTGCTTGTCAAGTTTTTTTGTGATGAGTCCCCCCCCCCCCCCCCCCATTCAAAAGCGATGCTATGTGCCTGGATTCGGCCCATCAACACCTAAGTTTACAACCGGTTCAACCAAAACTGTACATCACACCTGTCAATTAGTTAATATCGCCCCTCAATCGGCATCTACTGTTTGCCATTTTTACAGAATTCATAAATTATTAGCAATTATTCTTTAGGTATTTTTCTTCTTTTTTTAAAAGAATTTTGGGCAGAAATTAATAAAACATATTTTTTCCTGGTAATTTTGATAAAATTGCGTTGATACATATTTAACAATTCTTTTACTTCTCTATTTTTTATTTAAATGTAGGAATTCTGGCAGGGCCATTACAGAAATGTTTCTTTTGGAATTGTTAATCTGCTACCATGGATATACCAAAAGCTGTGACAATAATATGTTTCTTCATTTGTGTTTAACACCGGTTTACTTCATTTGTCAATTTGCTATTTAGCACCCGTCATATAACCGGCGCATTTCGGATATGGGACAAAAGAAGTCCGCCCTAAAGACAACCCGGGACTCAAGGAAAAAACCCAGATATGAGTAAAACACTGGAACATTCATATTTAAAAAGACAAAGACTGCAGTGTGGTTTTCTCTGAATTGCCAACTGTGTCGATAAGAATTTGGGTGTTATGCTCACTTACTCACTAATTAAACAATCTGCAGAACAGATGTGCACATAGTATCCTGATGATCTAGCGGATTTGCAGATTAAAAAAAATTAATGTAAAAAAATAAAATAAATAGATAAATCATGAAAGCGTATCACAACGCCGAAACACTAAAATAGTGTCGAGACAAGTTATTTGAGGTGCGTGACGGGTGAGCGCTACTTTCTTAAAAGAAATAAAGTATGTGTTAGTAAGACGTTTGCATCGTTAAATCATTTACGTTTGCGCCCGTTAAATTTGTAAACAAATTATGAAGATAAATATCAGTTTTGAATTTTGCCGCTGGGTCTACTTTATAAAAATTATCACGTGACTTTGATCATCATCATAACGAAGTTTGCACACCACATAATGAAGTTTGTACATAACATAAAGATGTTTGTACATGACGTAATAAAAAATAACCACATCGCGTAATGATGAAAACACATAATGTAAAGACGGAATCACATCACATAATTAGAAAAGCACATGCCATAATGATGAATGCACATGCCATAATGATAACTGCACATCACATAATGATGAATACACATCACAAAATGCCAAATGTACATCACATAATGCCAAATGCACATCACATAATACCAAATGCACATGCCATAATAATGAATGCACATCACATAATTGAAGGAGTACACCACATAATGATAAAAGCACACCACATAATGACACAAGGACATCACATAACGATTAAAGCACGCTACATAATAATATAAGCACATTACGAATTCAGTTTTGCCATGATAAGACAGTCCAGGCGTTCCATACCTCGGGATCTTCCGTTATGATCTCGGTAGATTACGGAGATTGAAATAAATTTTCAAAATGTCGAAATATTTTTATGGAACATAATAAACAGTAAGAAATAAACAATTAATGAATGTATAAAGTAAGGCAAGAACGTCATTTGCCGCTGTATGGCGTTATTCCTTTTCCCACGTAAAGAAAAAAAACATTACTTTATAGAATATAGTTTGCGGTGCGTGTGTAACGTTTTCAAACGTAATATAGGTGGTATCTTAATCATTGATTTCGTAGATTTTTTTGCTGTGCATAATTCGAATTTTGGATATTCGAGCGATTGCATGACCCTATTTAATGAGATTATTTTTTTATCTAGTTTTATCAATGTGCATTCAAAAATTTAAACATACATAATATTGTATATATTTAGTATTGGGAATATAAAACATAATCTCATGTATTTTTTTTAAAACTACAGACTCTAAAATGTACTTCTTCACCACGTGCACACGCTCGCTAAACGGCGGTTCAACCGAAGCGCTGCAGGCTTTGTCCGACGCTAAACGGTTTGCAAACCGCTTTTGCAATTTAATTATTCAAAGAATTTATAGGGGTGTCATGTTTTAAATTAAAATTGTTAATTTACTTGATGGTGTAAATACGTTGCTAATTTTTTATATTAACACCAACCGAGAATAAGAGTAAATAATAACATGTAAAATCATCATTTTTTCCCCTCTCCCAATTTAGATTATGAACAGAATATTTTTCACTCATTTTTTTTGTTGTTGCTGTATTTCCTATTATTCAAAATAGTACTATAAAGCTTTAAGATCAATTACAGATGTAATATCTATTGGCCTTTGACATAACAGAGACGCGTGACCACCCAATGAAATCAAATACCCAAAATTTGATAAGGTTCAGTCAGTTAGTCGATGTCCGAGGTTATGTGTGATAACTGTACACACTCATGGTGTTAAACCTGCATATATACGTTTTACAACATCCCAGTGTCACTTATAGTTGATTTAGTTTGCTCAATGAAAGGGATAACTTCCTAGATATCTTTATTAACACATTATCATTTTCACTCAAAAAAATTCACAGGAGTAAATACTGATTTCTTACGGAGATTTATAATGGGGAATGTTTGGAAGTCACTCCGCATAATGAATTGATTTAACATTTTACACGGTTCTCGCACGCTTTCCTCGTAAGCCTATACGCGCCTGATGTGACCCCCAATTCACGACTTTGCTGTAATGGTAATAAATACTTCTTTGCGCAGACATTTTGCTGAAAAAAAGCTTAAAATTTAAATCTTTAACTATCAAATTACAAGTTGTCAATCGTAAAGTAATAGACAAAAATCAAATTACAGGGTATCAGTAATATGCGTAAAGGTACATGTACAGGGATTAAAATCGCGTGACGTTGACATGGTCATTATAGAACACAAATTCTGTTCATAACGTTATTATCATTGAAATATGTTGGCAATTTTTATACATATGTCTTCGTCAGACGTTAAATAGTAATACGTGTAATGAAATTGTAACAGTACTTTGTAAAACAGCGACATCAAGCAACCAAACTTGTAGTTTTATCGATGTGTTTTTTTTTTTTCTGGGGGGGGGGGGAGGGATATGACCCGATTGCCTTTTAAAGGGATGAATTGTTAAATTATCGTCGAGAATGAACATTTGCACTTAATTAGAACACGCTCAATTATGTTCCCAGTCATTTATAGAACGGTGATAGTTTGCCTTATTGTCTAAATTTAAAATCTTTTTCACCTTTTTCATTGAAATAAACATTAGGTCCGTTAAGGCCTAAAGAGAAATATATATTTTTGTTGTCCTTGTTGTGACCCTGTTTGGGACCAATATATAAAGTATAAAAAACATTTGTAAACAAGCACTGTATTCCGTTCAAAGGAAGATGTTGGTCCGGTCCCTATTGTTGATCGGGGTGGTACTAGCGGTGGCGCTCTCTGTCCCCGTTAAGAACAACAAGGATAAAGGTAATCTTACAAATTATTTTTATTGAGGCCTTCAATATGCTTACATTATTTTTTCTTTAGAGCAATTGATATGATAACGTGTAAATGCTGTAAAAAAGTCTTATTTTCTTATTTAAAAATTGTCTATTAAAAGTTTCTGAACAAATATATACAGCGCAATTTAAGCAGTTACTATAGAGTAAACAATTAAGTTCGGCTTTTAATGTTTGAAGCTTAAAAAGAATTTTTGTAAATTAATATTGTAGATAAAGTTTATTATAGAATAAGGAAACATTTTTAAGTATGAAAAGTTGAGTAAATACTGTCAGGGGTATCAAATTTAAGAAAGCACGAAGGTCTAGCGCTTAATGAAAGATTTGATCAACCATAACCGTATTTGATCACCTCATAACATTCAAAGAATGATTCCTTTTACTTATATTTATATATTTTTCAGCTAGCGTTTAATTACATATTAAATTATTAGGCTGAACTTGAACTTCTAGGTTTTTTTATTTTGTAAAATTAAACATACCCCGTCTCGCACCTTAACCGATACATTGATGAACTGTATTAGACTATACGGTACAATACAAATATAAATACAATTTATATAAAATATATATAAAATTTGATATATAAAATTTATATAGAATATATTATATAAAGAAGAAACAAAATAAATTTGTAGTTTTATCACAAAGGGGTCACTGGTAAATGTTAATATTGAAACGACAAAATGTTTTCCTTGGTGATTCGTTCCGGATATGAAGGTGGCGACATTGCAGAAGGAACACAGACCCGCGTTAGCGGGTAATGTCATTTTTTCTGCAATAATCGCTAGCCTACCTTCATAAGCCACATGAACTACATCTATGTACCAAAGAAAGCATGTTTTTGTTCATATTTACATTTTTTTTTAAACAAATTAATGAATTTAACGTAAAATCGTTAATGTACATCAACATGTTAATTAGATAAATGAAACAGCCAAATCGTCTTCCGTTGGAGTTTGTGTCTGCCAATATCATGGTTATTGATTACTTCGTGCAGTCCTTGATTTTTCTTAGGTTGCTGAAGGTTTCGACCAACCGATAAACAGGATGTGTATATTTCAGTCCTCTCAGTTTATAAGGAGCTATGAATTATAATCAATTTTCGTAAGAAATTTAGGGAATCATATTTGGTAGAAGTAAATATAATTTTATAAATGTTAATCCTTTGACTTTGTGTGCACTAAATCTAAGAAAGTTTAATATTGAATTCTTAAGTATCATCCGATATATAGCTGGTCGTATACACTGCTGCGATTATTGGTGGTCGTTTTATATCTAGCGATAATTTAGCGAATTGCAAACTAAAAATCATTTCAATTGTACAGTCGATTACCGTAAAGCCTGATTTTTTGGCGGGACACAAATTTGGCGGATTTTGGTCAACAAGGTAAACAATTAATTTTGGCGAATATAATTTTGGTGAATCCTATACCCATTTTTCAAAATCAAATGTCAGTTTAATTTCAATAGCCGAGAAATTAATTTACTTTAATATCCTGTCATCATTACAAGGTGGTAAATTTTGATGTCCGACCCTGGCTTCAAACACTTGAATATTTAAAACAGAAATAGCTAAATAGAACTTAATATATCAATTTGCATCAAAAAGTATACCTTATCAACAATCAATTTTAATTTCATTGTTTGGGAAGAAACCGTTAATCAGTTAACCGTTAATTTTTTTCTGCATGCGCCTTAGTCGATAATGGATCTGACATGTCTCCTAAAACAACACAAGCTAACACCCCTCTACCCGGGGCTAATTACGCATCTGATCAGGGAAAACTGATAGGGTGTTTAAACAATTAACTTCTAGTTTATAACAATGATTAGTTATTATTTTTTTTTTACATTTATTTACATGTAATTTTAAACTGATTATGACAACATGAACATTTGTGTCTGTAACACTGTCTGATGTAACAATTGTCCCTTTTTTATCATACAGAGGATGCTAACTGACTTTTGAAAATTATTTGAAAAAAATAATGCACAAAAACTACATAGTTGTCAATAAAATCTACATAAAGAGTTCTTTAATTTATTGATTTTAATTTTGGTGAATTTTCAAAAATCGCCAAATTAGGCCAAAATTATATCCCCGCCAAAAACAGCTACATGTTTACGGTATACTGTTAATGTGTTCTGTTAAAACGGGGAATCGTTTAATATTTTCTTCTCAACCTCGTCTTTATCTTTTTTGTACTTGTTTCCCTAACGATTAAAAACTGAAATCTATATGATCAATTTCAAACATTTTCTTCAAAATGATCAGTATAACATGACTTTTGAAAATGTTAATAACAATATATTTCTTCTAAAAGCATGGAAAAACTGTTTGAATATATAAAATGAAATTAATTGGACTGACCCTTCAAGTAAGGAAGGCAAAATGAATATAATTTTTTAATAATATAGCTCTTTGTTAATAAAAAAAATGCTGAAATTTTGATGGAAATATAATTTTTTGGAGGTCGTTGCTAAATAAAGGAGGTTTGATCTTCTCTTTTGTAATATGTAATTAGTCAAAACCCGTTAGTTATTGGTTGTATATATGTATCTTGAAAAAGAAAAGTATTTTGATAAAGCAATATCGAACATTTATTTTTATAATGTATTATTCAGGGTTTTCTTTTAAATTTCCACAACGATAAATGTATAATTTTTAACAATAGATTCTTAAAGTTAAGGAACGTTTTGACAAATGGAATTTTGACATTTTGTATAACGGGATAATAGGGATGTTCTGATGACGTTTCATATGTTGACTTTTTTCTGAATAACTGAAAAAAAAGGCTGAATAATAATTATCAATGATAAAGCTTTTAAATGATGTGAATTTTCGTGCAATGCATGCCACCTTAATACTAACAATCAGGTAGAAATGACTAATTTTTCTACTTAAGATATAAAGGAAAGCAAATTAAAACCTGATCCTGCAGCATAACCGTATAGTAAAATATCGGACTAGTTTGGTATTTTATTTTTTTATTTGGTTACAGATGCCTTAAGGAAGGAAGTTCGAGAATTCCTTGATCATCTCAAAAATGACAAATCAAACAATGAATCAGTGGTATTTATCTCAATTCTTCTATCATAATAAAGGACGATAAAAATGTACAAACTATCAATTAACTCTTTCAATATTTGCCGCCGTTTTCTTATCGGAAGTCTGTTGGACCCTTTTTATCACAAACAATAATTGATTATATAAACGATTAATGATATCACTAATCCATTACAAAATCAAATCACATGTACATGTATGGATATTCAAACTTTATATCAAAGGAAATCATTCAAATTATGTTTATACCAAGCATATTCAGATATTCTCGAATCCCTATCTTTAGGTGTATAGTTATATAAGGTCAATAATAATCATAAGTCACTACTACTATTTACATACATTTATATCATTCACACATTTACCAACAAATAATGCTTAACGTTGCTTTTAATCCAGCTTATTCTATTTTAATTTCATAAAAAATATAGAAACGATCGTGTCTATATTTTTTTATGAAATTAAAATAGAATACAATTTATGCATTGGTGAACCACAAAGAAATTTTTATATATATGTTGTGTGACTTTAAAGAACTTTATCTTCAAAAGGCAACAAATGAAAGCGAATATACATCAAATTAGTAAGAATCTCTGAAAAAGACAATATCAGTCCAAGAAACTGCTGAAACAAAAACCAATACTCTTGAAAGGGGTCAATAGCTTCAATTTATCAGGCTTTTTGACTGATGGTTTAACTAAAATGAAAACACAGGGACTAAACAAGTACATAAAACACATCTTTTGTCCACGAAAGATATATGAATGGAGAGAAAATGTAAATGTTTTGCTCTCAAAAATGAATTTTAAAAAAATGAGAAATAAAAAAAAAATAGTTCCATGTTTTCTGTTGATTTCTAATATAGGCGTAACGGGACGCGTCGAAATGACGTTGCGATACGTTTGCCGTTGCTCCGAGTCACTATACTTAAGCAGGTTTGTCAGCTAAAATGAAACCAGAACATGGACTAGAACATTTTTACACTTAAAATTTTTATCCTGGTGTACGTTCTGTATAATTTTTAAGGGTTTAAGTTTTTAACAAAGGAGTAAGAGTAAATGTCTCAATAATATCCAAACAGCCCTCGTGTATATATATATATATATATATATATATATATATATATATATATATATATATATATATATACAAACATATATATCATGTCCATTACTCAGCAAAAGCTGTACAGTGCTATCATGTTCGTTTTGACAAGCTATATAGAGGGGACTACCTCCGTTCTCCTGACATAAATTAATGTCTGCTCCATTACTCAGCAAAAGTTGTACAGTGCTATCATGTCCGTTTTCACAAGCTATATAGAGGGGACTGCTTCCGTTCTCCTTACATAAATTAATGTCTCCTCCATTACTCAGC
Organism: Magallana ariakensis; assembly: GCA_020458035.1. Lineage (NCBI taxonomy): Eukaryota > Metazoa > Mollusca > Bivalvia > Ostreida > Ostreidae > Magallana > Magallana ariakensis. The sequence goes on from CM035813.1 coordinate 59,095,337, forward strand.
AAAAGTTGTACAGTGCTATCATGTCCGTTTTGACAAGCTATATAGAGGGGACTGAATCGGTTCTCCTGACATAAATTAATGTCTGCTCCATTACTCAGCAAAAGTTGTACAGTGCTATCATGTCCGTCAAAACAAGCTATATGGAGAGGACTACCTCCGTTCTCCTGACATAAATTAATGTCTGCTCCATTACTCAGCAAAAGTTGTACAGTGCTATCATGTCCGTCAAAACAAGCTATATAGAGGGGACTGCATCCGTTCTCATCACATAAATTAATGTCTGCTCCATTACTCAGCAAAAGTTGTACAGTGCTATCATGTCCGTTTTGACAAGCTATATAGAGGGGACTGCATCCGTTCTCCTGACATAAATTAATGTCTGCTCCATTACTCAGCAAAAGTTGTACAGTGCTATCATGTCCGTCAAAACAAGCTATATAGAGGGGACTACCTCCGTTCTCCTGACATAAATTAATGTCTGCTCCATTACTCAGCAAAAGTTGTACAGTGCTATCATGTCCGTTTTCACAAGCTATATAGAGGGGACTGCATCCGTTCTCCTTACATAAATTAATGTCTGCTCAATTACTCAGCAAAAGTTGTACAGTGCTATCATGTCCGCCAAAACAAGCTATATAGAGAGGACTGCATCCGTTCTCATCACATAAATTAATGTCTGCTCCATTACTCAGCAAAAGTTGTACAGTGCTATCATGTCCGTTTTGACAAGCTATATAGAGGGGACTGAATCGGTTCTCCTGACATAAATTAATGTCTGCTCCATTACTCAGCAAAAGTTGTACAGTGCTATCATGTCCGTCAAAACAAGCTATATAGAGGGGACTGCATCCGTTCTTCTTACATAAATTAATGTCTGCTCCATTACTCAGCAAAAGTTGTACAGTGCTATCATGTCCGTTTTGACAAGCTATATAGAGGGGACTGCCTCCGTTCTCCTGACATAAATTAATGTCTGCTCCATTACTCAGCAAAAGTTGTACAGTGCTATCATGTCCGTTTTGACAAGCTATATAGAGGGGACTGCATCCGTTCTTCTTACATAAATTAATGTCTGCTCCATTACTCAGCAAAAGTTGTACAGTGCTATCATGTCAGTTTTGACAAGCTATATAGAGGGGACTGCATCCGTTCTCCTGACATAAATTAATGTCTGCTCCATTACTCAGCAAAAGTTGTACAGTGCTATCATGTCCGTTTTGACAAGCTATATAGAGGGGACTGCATCCGTTCTCCTGACATAAATTAATGTCTGCTCCATTACTCAGCAAAAGTTGTACAGTGCTATCATGTCCGTTTTCACAAGCTATATAGAGGGGACTGCCTCCGTTCTCCTGACATAAATTAATGTCTGCTCCATTACTCAGCAAAAGTTGTACAGTGCTATCATGTCCGTTTTGACAAGCTATATAGAGGGGACTGCATCCGTTCTTCTTACATAAATTAATGTCTGCTCCATTACTCAGCAAAAGTTGTACAGTGCTATCATGTCCGTTTTGACAAGCTATATAGAGGGGACTGCCTCCGTTCTCCTGACATAAATTAATGTCTGCTCCATTACTCAGCAAAAGTTGTACAGTGCTATCATGTCCGTCTTCACAAGCTATATGGAGGGGACTGCATCCGTTCTTCTTACATAAATTAATGTCTGCTCCATTATTCAGCAAAAGTTGTACAGTGCTATCATGTCCGTCAAAACAAGCTATATGGAGAGGACTACCTCCGTTCTCCTGACATAAATTAATGTCTGCTCCATTACTCAGCAAAAGTTGTACAGTGCTATCATGTCCGTCAAAACAAGCTATATAGAGGGGACTGCATCCGTTCTCATCACATAAATTAATGTCTGCTCCATTACTCAGCAAAAGTTGTACAGTGCTATCATGTCCGTTTTGACAAGCTATATAGAGGGGACTGCATCCGTTCTCCTGACATAAATTAATGTCTGCTCCATTACTCAGCAAAAGTTGTACAGTGCTATCATGTCCGTCAAAACAAGCTATATAGAGGGGACTACCTCCGTTCACTTGACATAAATTAATGTCTGCTCCATTACTCAGCAAAAGTTGTACAGTGCTATCATGTCCGTTTTGACAAGCTATATAGAGGGGACTGCATCCGTTCTCCTTACATAAATTAATGTCTGCTCAATTACTCAGCAAAAGTTGTACAGTGCTATCATGTCCGCCAAAACAAGCTATATAGAGAGGACTGCATCCGTTCTCATCACATAAATTAATGTCTGCTCCATTACTCAGCAAAAGTTGTACAGTGCTATCATGTCCGTTTTGACAAGCTATATAGAGGGGACTGAATCGGTTCTCCTGACATAAATTAATGTCTGCTCCATTACTCAGCAAAAGTTGTACAGTGCTATCATGTCCGTCAAAACAAGCTATATAGAGGGGACTGCATCCGTTCTCCTGACATAAATTAATGTCTGCTCCATTACTCAGCAAAAGTTGTACAGTGCTATCATGTCCGTCTTCACAAGCTATATAGAGGGGACTGCATTGGTTCTCATTACATAAATTAATGTCTGCTCCATTACTCAGCAAAAGTTGTACAGTGCTATCATGTCCGTTTTGACAAGCTATATAGAGGGGACTGAATCGGTTCTCCTGACATAAATTAATGTCTGCTCCATTACTCAGCAAAAGTTGTACAGTGCTATCATGTCCGTCAAAACAAGCTATATAGAGGGGACTACCTCCGTTCACTTGACATAAATTAATGTCTGCTCCATTACTCAGCAAAAGTTGTACAGTGCTATCATGTCCGTTTTGACAAGCTATATAGAGGGGACTGCATCCGTTCTCCTTACATAAATTAATGTCTGCTCAATTACTCAGCAAAAGTTGTACAGTGCTATCATGTCCGCCAAAACAAGCTATATAGAGAGGACTGCATCCGTTCTCATCACATAAATTAATGTCTGCTCCATTACTCAGCAAAAGTTGTACAGTGCTATCATGTCCGTCTTCACAAGCTATATAGAGGGGACTGCATCGGTTCTCCTGACATAAATTAATGTCTGCTCCATTACTCAGCAAAAGTTGTACAGTGCTATCATGTCCGTTTTGACAAGCTATATAGAGGGGACTGCATCCGTTCTCCTGACATAAATTAATGTCTGCTCCATTACTCAGCAAAAGTTGTACAGTGCTATCATGTCCGTTTTGACAAGCTATATAGAGGGGACTGCATCGGTTCTCCTTACATAAATTAATGTCTGCTCCATTACTCAGCAAAAGTTGTACAGTGCTATCATGTCCGTTTTGACAAGCTATATAGAGGGGACTGAATCGGTTCTCCTGACATAAATTAATGTCTGCTCCATTACTCAGCAAAAGTTGTACAGTGCTATCATGTTCGTTTTGACAAGCTATATAGAGGGGACTGCATCCGTTCTCCTTACATAAAATAATGTCTGCTCCATTACTCAGCAAAAGTTGTACAGTGCTATCATGTCCGTTTTGACAAGCTATATGGAGGGGACTGCATCCGTTCTTCTTACATAAATTAATGTCTGCTCCATTATTCAGGAAAAGTTGTACAGTGCTATCATGTCCGTTTTGACAAGCTATATAGAGGGGACTGCATCCGTTCTCCTGACATAAATTAATGTCTGCTCAATTACTCAGCAAAAGTTGTACAGTGCTATCATGTCCGTTTTGACAAGCTATATAGAGGGGACTGCCTCCGTTCTCCTGACATAAATTAATGTCTGCTCCATTACTCAGCAAAAGTTGTACAGTGCTATCATGTCCGTTTTGACAAGCTATATAGAGGGGACTGCATCCGTTCTTCTTACATAAATTAATGTCTGCTCCATTACTCAGCAAAAGTTGTACAGTGCTATCATGTCCGTTTTGACAAGCTATATAGAGGGGACTGCCTCCGTTCTCCTGACATAAATTAATGTCTGCTCCATTACTCAGCAAAAGTTGTACAGTGCTATCATGTCCGTTTTGACAAGCTATATAGAGGGGACTGCATCCGTTCTTCTTACATAAATTAATGTCTGCTCCATTACTCAGCAAAAGTTGTACAGTGCTATCATGTCAGTTTTGACAAGCTATATAGAGGGGACTGCATCCGTTCTCCTGACATAAATTAATGTCTGCTCCATTACTCAGCAAAAGTTGTACAGTGCTATCATGTCCGTTTTGACAAGCTATATAGAGGGGACTGCATCCGTTCTCCTGACATAAATTAATGTCTGCTCCATTACTCAGCAAAAGTTGTACAGTGCTATCATGTCCGTTTTCACCAGCTATATAGAGGGGACTGCCTCCGTTCTCCTGACATAAATTAATGTCTGCTCCATTACTCAGCAAAAGTTGTACAGTGCTATCATGTCCGTTTTCACAAGCTATATAGAGGGGACTGCATCCGTTCTTCTTACATAAATTAATGTCTGCTCCATTACTCAGCAAAAGTTGTACAGTGCTATCATGTCCGTTTTGACAAGCTATATAGAGGGGACTGCCTCCGTTCTCCTGACATAAATTAATGTCTGCTCCATTACTCAGCAAAAGTTGTACAGTGCTATCATGTCCGTCTTCACAAGCTATATGGAGGGGACTGCATCCGTTCTTCTTACATAAATTAATGTCTGCTCCATTATTCAGCAAAAGTTGTACAGTGCTATCATGTCCGTCAAAACAAGCTATATGGAGAGGACTACCTCCGTTCTCCTGACATAAATTAATGTCTTCTCCATTACTCAGCAAAAGTTGTACAGTGCTATCATGTCCGTCAAAACAAGCTATATAGAGGGGACTGCATCCGTTCTCATCACATAAATTAATGTCTGCTCCATTACTCAGCAAAAGTTGTACAGTGCTATCATGTCCGTTTTGACAAGCTATATAGAGGGGACTGCATCCGTTCTCCTGACATAAATTAATGTCTGCTCCATTACTCAGCAAAAGTTGTACAGTGCTATCATGTCCGTCAAAACAAGCTATATAGAGGGGACTACCTCCGTTCTCCTGACATAAATTAATGTCTGCTCCATTACTCAGCAAAAGTTGTACAGTGCTATCATGTCCGTTTTCACAAGCTATATAGAGGGGACTGCATCCGTTCTCCTTACATAAATTAATGTCTGCTCAATTACTCAGCAAAAGTTGTACAGTGCTATCATGTCCGCCAAAACAAGCTATATAGAGAGGACTGCATCCGTTCTCATCACATAAATTAATGTCTGCTCCATTACTCAGCAAAAGTTGTACAGTGCTATCATGTCCGTTTTGACAAGCTATATAGAGGGGACTGAATCGGTTCTCCTGACATAAATTAATGTCTGCTCCATTACTCAGCAAAAGTTGTACAGTGCTATCATGTCCGTCAAAACAAGCTATATAGAGGGGACTGCATCCGTTCTCCTGACATAAATTAATGTCTGCTCCATTACTCAGCAAAAGTTGTACAGTGCTATCATGTCCGTCTTCACAAGCTATATAGAGGGGACTGCATTGGTTCTCATTACATAAATTAATGTCTGCTCCATTACTCAGCAAAAGTTGTACAGTGCTATCATGTCCGTCTTCACAAGCTATATAGAGGGGACTGCATCGGTTCTCCTGACATAAATTAATGTCTGCTCCATTACTCAGCAAAAGTTGTTCAGTGCTATCATGTCCGTTTTGACAAGCTATATAGAGGGGACTGCATCCGTTCTCCTGACATAAATTAATGTCTGCTCCATTACTCAGCAAAAGTTGTACAGTGCTATCATGTCCGTTTTGACAAGCTATATAGAGGGGACTGCATCGGTTCTCCTTACATAAATTAATGTCTGCTCCATTACTCAGCAAAAGTTGTACAGTGCTATCATGTCCGTTTTGACAAGCTATATAGAGGGGACTGCATCGGTTCTCCTGACATAAATTAATGTCTGCTCCATTACTCAGCAAAAGTTGTACAGTGCTATCATGTTCGTTTTGACAAGCTATATAGAGGGGACTGCATCCGTTCTCCTTACATAAAATAATGTCTGCTCCATTACTCAGCAAAAGTTGTACAGTGCTATCATGTCCGTTTTGACAAGCTATATGGAGGGGACTGCACCCGTTCTTCTTACAAAAATTAATGTCTGCTCCATTATTCAGGAAAAGTTGTACAGTGCTATCATGTCCGTTTTGACAAGCTATATAGAGGGGACTGCATCCGTTCTCCTGACATAAATTAATGTCTGCTCCATTACTCAGCAAAAGTTGTACAGTGCTATCATGTCCGTTTTCACAAGCTATATAGAGGGGACTGCCTCCGTTCTCCTGACATAAATTAATGTCTGCTCCATTACTCAGCAAAAGTTGTACAGTGCTATCATGTCCGTTTTCACAAGCTATATAGAGGGGACTGCATCCGTTCTTCTTACATAAATTAATGTCTGCTCCATTACTCAGCAAAAGTTGTACAGTGCTATCATGTCCGTTTTGACAAGCTATATAGAGGGGACTGCCTCCGTTCTCCTGACATAAATTAATGTCTGCTCCATTACTCAGCAAAAGTTGTACAGTGCTATCATGTCCGTCTTCACAAGCTATATGGAGGGGACTGCATCCGTTCTTCTTACATAAATTAATGTCTGCTCCATTATTCAGCAAAAGTTGTACAGTGCTATCATGTCCGTTTTCACAAGCTATATGGAGGGGACTGCCTCCGTTCTCCTGACATAAATTAATGTCTTCTCCATTACTCAGCAAAAGTTGTACAGTGCTATCATGTCCGTCAAAACAAGCTATATAGAGGGGACTGCATCCGTTCTCATCACATAAATTAATGTCTGCTCCATTACTCAGCAAAAGTTGTACAGTGCTATCATGTCCGTTTTGACAAGCTATATAGAGGGGACTGCATCCGTTCTCCTGACATAAATTAATGTCTGCTCCATTACTCAGCAAAAGTTGTACAGTGCTATCATGTCCGTCAAAACAAGCTATATAGAGGGGACTACCTCCGTTCTCCTGACATAAATTAATGTCTGCTCCATTACTCAGCAAAAGTTGTACAGTGCTATCATGTCCGTTTTCACAAGCTATATAGAGGGGACTGCATCCGTTCTCCTTACATAAATTAATGTCTGCTCAATTACTCAGCAAAAGTTGTACAGTGCTATCATGTCCGCCAAAACAAGCTATATAGAGAGGACTGCATCCGTTCTCATCACATAAATTAATGTCTGCTCCATTACTCAGCAAAAGTTGTACAGTGCTATCATGTCCGTTTTGACAAGCTATATAGAGGGGACTGAATCGGTTCTCCTGACATAAATTAATGTCTGCTCCATTACTCAGCAAAAGTTGTACAGTGCTATCATGTCCGTTTTGACAAGCTATATAGAGGGGACTGCATCCGTTCTCCTGACATAAATTAATGTCTGCTCCATTACTCAGCAAAAGTTGTACAGTGCTATCATGTCCGTCTTCACAAGCTATATAGAGGGGACTGCATTGGTTCTCATTACATAAATTAATGTCTGCTCCATTACTCAGCAAAAGTTGTACAGTGCTATCATGTCCGTCTTCACAAGCTATATAGAGGGGACTGCATCGGTTCTCCTGACATAAATTAATGTCTGCTCCATTACTCAGCAAAAGTTGTTCAGTGCTATCATGTCCGTTTTGACAAGCTATATAGAGGGGACTGCATCCGTTCTCCTGACATAAATTAATGTCTGCTCCATTACTCAGCAAAAGTTGTACAGTGCTATCATGTCCGTTTTGACAAGCTATATAGAGGGGACTGCATCGGTTCTCCTTACATAAATTAATGTCTGCTCCATTACTCAGCAAAAGTTGTACAGTGCTATCATGTCCGTTTTGACAAGCTATATAGAGGGGACTGCATCGGTTCTCCTGACATAAATTAATGTCTGCTCCATTACTCAGCAAAAGTTGTACAGTGCTATCATGTTCGTTTTGACAAGCTATATAGAGGGGACTGCATCCGTTCTCCTTACATAAAATAATGTCTGCTCCATTACTCAGCAAAAGTTGTACAGTGCTATCATGTCCGTTTTGACAAGCTATATGGAGGGGACTGCATCCGTTCTTCTTACATAAATTAATGTCTGCTCCATTATTCAGGAAAAGTTGTACAGTGCTATCATGTCCGTTTTGACAAGCTATATAGAGGGGACTGCATCCGTTCTCCTGACATAAATTAATGTCTGCTCAATTACTCAGCAAAAAGTGTACAGTGCTATCATGTCCGTTTTGACAAGCTATATAGAGGGGACTGCCTCCGTTCTCCTGACATAAATTAATGTCTGCTCCATTACTCAGCAAAAGTTGTACAGTGCTATCATGTCCGTTTTGACAAGCTATATAGAGGGGACTGCATCCGTTCTCCTGACATAAATTAATGTCTGCTCCATTACTCAGCAAAAGTTGTACAGTGCTATCATGTCCGTTTTGACAAGCTATATAGAGGGGCCTGCCTCCGTTCTCCTGACATAAATTAATGTCTGCTCCATTACTCAGCAAAAGTTGTACAGTGCTATCATGTCCGTTTTGACAAGCTATATAGAGGGGACTGCATCCGTTCTTCTTACATAAATTAATGTCTGCTCCATTACTCAGCAAAAGTTGTACAGTGCTATCATGTCAGTTTTGACAAGCTATATAGAGGGGACTGCATCCGTTCTCCTGACATAAATTAATGTCTGCTCCATTACTCAGCAAAAGTTGTACAGTGCTATCATGTCCGTTTTGACAAGCTATATAGAGGGGACTGCATCCGTTCTCCTGACATAAATTAATGTCTGCTTCATTACTCAGCAAAAGTTGTACAGTGCTATCATGTCCGTTTTCACAAGCTATATAGAGGGGACTGCCTCCGTTCTCCTGACATAAATTAATGTCTGCTCCATTACTCAGCAAAAGTTGTACAGTGCTATCATGTCCGTTTTGACAAGCTATATAGAGGGGACTGCATCCGTTCTTCTTACATAAATTAATGTCTGCTCCATTACTCAGCAAAAGTTGTACAGTGCTATCATGTCCGTTTTGACAAGCTATATAGAGGGGACTGCCTCCGTTCTCCTGACATAAATTAATGTCTGCTCCATTACTCAGCAAAAGTTGTACAGTGCTATCATGTCCGTCTTCACAAGCTATATGGAGGGGACTGCATCCGTTCTTCTTACATAAATTAATGTCTGCTCCATTATTCAGCAAAAGTTGTACAGTGCTATCATGTCCGTTTTGACAAGCTATATAGAGGGGACTGCATCCGTTCTTCTTACATAAATTAATGTCTGCTCCATTATTCAGCAAAAGTTGTACAGTGCTATCATGTCCGTTTTGACAAGCTATATAGAGGGGACTGCATCCGTTCTCCTGACATAAATTAATGTCTGCTCCATTACTCAGCAAAAGTTGTACAGTGCTATCATGTCCGTTTTGACAAGCTATGTAGAGGGGACTGCCTCCGTTCTCCTGACATAAATTAATGTCTGCTCCATTACTCAGCAAAAGTTGTACAGTGCTATCATGTCCGTCAAAACAAGCTATATAGATGGGACTGCATCGGTTCTCCTGACATAAATTAATGTCTGCTCCATTACTCAGCAAAAGTTGTACAGTGCTATCATGTCCGTCAAAACAAGCTATATAGAGGGGACTGCATCGGTTCTCCTGACATAAATTAATGTCTGCTCCATTACTCAGCAAAAGTTGTACAGTGCTATCATGTCCGTTTTGACAAGCTATATAGAGGGGACTGCATCCGTTCTCCTTACATAAATTAATATCTGCTCCATTACTCAGCAAAAGTTGTACAGTGCTATCATGTCCGTTTTGACAAGCTATATAGAGGGGACTGCCTCCGTTCTCCTGACATAAATTAATGTCTGCTCCATTACTCAGCAAAAGTTGTACAGTGCTATCATGTCCGTCAAAACAAGCTATATAGAGGGGACTGCATCCGTTCTTCTTACATAAATTAATGTCTGCTCCATTACTCAGCAAAAGTTGTACAGTGCTATCATGTCCGTTTTGACAAGCTATATAGAGGGGACTGCATCGGTTCTCATCACATAAATTAATGTCTGCTCCATTACTCAGCAAAAGTTGTACAGTGCTATCATGTCCGTTTTGACAAGCTATATAGAGGGGACTGCATCGGTTCTCCTGACATAAATTAATGTCTGCTCCATTACTCAGCAAAAGTTGTACAGTGCTATCATGTTCGTTTTGACAAGCCATAAAGAGGGGACTGCATCCGTTCTCCTTACATAAAATAATGTCTGCTCCATTACTCAGCAAAAGTTGTACAGTGCTATCATGTCCGTTTTGACAAGCTATATAGAGGGGACTGCCTCCGTTCTCCTGACATAAATTAATGTCTGCTCCATTACTCAGCAAAAGTTGTACAGTGCTATCATGTCCGTTTTGACAAGCTATATAGAGGGGACTGCATCCGTTCTTCTTACATAAATTAATGTCTGCTCCATTACTCAGCAAAAGTTGTACAGTGCTATCATGTCCGTCAAAACAAGCTATATAGAGGGGACTGCCTCTGTTCTCCTGACATAAATTAATGTCTGCTCCATTACTCAGCAAAAGTTGTACAGTGCTATCATGTCCGTTTTGACAAGCTATATAGAGGGGACTGCATCCGTTCTTCTTACATAAATTAATGTCTGCTCCATTACTCAGCAAAAGTTGTACAGTGCTATCATGTCCGTTTTGACAAGCTATATAGAGGGGACTGCATCCGTTCTCCTGACATTAATTAATATCTGCTCCATTACTCAGCAAAAGTTGTACAGTGCTATCATGTCCGTTTTGACAAGCTATATAGAGGGGACTGCATCCGTTCTCATCACATAAATTAATGTCTGCTCCATTACTCAGCAAAAGTTGTACAGTGCTATCATGTCCGTCAAAACAAGCTATATAGAGGGGACTGCCTCCGTTCTCCTGACATAAATTAATGTCTGCTCCATTACTCAGCAAAAGTTGTACAGTGCTATCATGTCCGTCAAAACAAGCTATATAGAGGGGACTGCATCCGTTCTCCTGACATAAATTAATGTCTGCTCCATTACTCAGCAAAAGTTGTACAGTGCTATCATGTCCGTTTTGACAAGCTATATAGAGGGGACTATATCCGTTCTTCTTACATAAATTAATGTCTGCTCCATTACTCAGCAAAAGTTGTACAGTGCTATCATGTCCGTCAAAACAAGCTATATAGAGGGGACTGCCTCCGTTCTCCTGACATAAATTAATGTCTGCTCCATTACTCAGCAAAAGTTGTACAGTGCTATCATGTCCGTTTTGACAAGCTATATAGAGGGGACTGCATCCGTTCTTCTTACATAAATTAATGTCTGCTCCATTACTCAGCAAAAGTTGTACAGTGCTATCATGTCCGTTTTGACAAGCTATATAGAGGGGACTGCCTCCGTTCTCCTGACATAAATTAATGTCTGCTC